>JAOTAX010000001.1:14149403-14172566 GCA_025629825.1 Erythroxylum guanchezii
ACAGTAAGAAATGTAAGTTGCATTGTTCTTCAATAGAATGAGATTTTTATTTGTATAGTGTAAACCATTTGATTAAAAGTTCTTTAATAATTGGTCTGGTGAGGCTCTAAAAACCATGTGAAATATCTTTTCTGCCGTATATCTAATATCATCAATCATCATGCAAGTAAAAATTTCCTGTGCACTAAAGTTTTGCTTTGCTTTGTAACTGTTGGAACTGTATATTTAAGATATCATTGTCTTGGAGCATTAAACACCAGGATCTGCATGGATTTCCTCAATATACTTCTCGAGGAAACAAAGGCTGATATAGTTGGTCTTTGGGCGCTCAAGTTTCTAATTAACCAGGTCTGTAGCTAATGGCAATAAGGCCTAGTTTTCATTCTGAAATGTTCTTTGTAGATGTTTCATATGGTCTAACTATAAACTTGAGATTTACAACGTGAAAGTATCAGTTATTTTTTACAATGGAGGTTTTCAGGGTCTTATTCCTAAGAATATGGAAAAGTCTATGTATGTTTCTTTCCTAGCCGATTGCTTCCGCAGCACTAGATTTGATTTACAAGAAGTTCCTAAATGAGATCATCCTCCTTCCTTCTTCAGTTAAGTTATATATATTGCAATAGAATATATATTCTATTTATGCTATTGTTTTACCTGTTCTTAGTAAAAGACAAGCATTGCAGTTTAACCGGTAGTCCTAGCCTTGAGTAGGCAGGGCACCTGGCCCAGGACTCATTTTTAATGCCCCTCTCAATCTTATTCCTGGAGTTCCATAATTTCATTTATTTGAATTTTAATATTTTTGACAACTCTTGCAATGGGGCCACTCTCAATCTCTTCAACATTTTACCAATCTCATTTAATCTTTTTTTTTATTTCATTTACTGGTAACCCATCTTTTTGACTTTTTTTTGCTTCTATGTTTAAAGTTAACATTAACTTTCAAAATTACTGTTAACTTCTTGTGTTTATAAATCCTTTTGAAGTATTTAGGTATATTTCTTACACTCAATTTTTTTTTATTTCCATCAATATTTGAATCTAAAATACTCTAACTTAAAAATTAGCAGTAAAAGATTTTTATATTTCTAACTTCTTAATTCAAAGTGATAATTTAAAGGTAAAATCTCTGTCTTTTTTAATATATTTTTAGCTTAGTTTATATTTGAATATCTGAGTATCATTCATTGCAACACTTGTGGATCATCTACTTGCAACTCTTTTTTTAGAATAATAAATCTCTAAATTTATTATATATAAAATTAAACTTTATTTAATTACATTTTAGCATTCTCTAGGCCCTTGAACAAATTACACTCAAAGAATAACTCACTTCAAAAAATATATAATTAAATAAATTAGTTATTTACTTTGTTATTTTAGTTATTGTATTCTAAAAAGGTATTATTTATTTGTATATTATTATTTAAATGCTACAAAATTTATCCTTTTTTATTTTATTTTTATTTATTTAAACTAACATAATATTAAATTTACTTAATATTTTAATAAAATATAATAAAAAATATTTGAATATGTGGATTTATAAATTGAGTCACTTATGTATAGATATTAAATTTTAATAGTAAAAATATGTTTTAAAGTTTACATATTTATATACGGATGACAATGGGTCAACCCCTCCAATTTTTTAAAATAACTTTTTTAAATTAAAAATATAAAACATTGTATTTTTTTAATTGGATTCAGGTCTAGGCTACCCAGGCCCAGGTCTGGCTTAGGCTATCCAGATCCAGACCTGTCTGAGGCTCAATTCTTTTAAATAAAACGATCAGTCTAAGCTAGGGCCTGACCCATAAATTAACCTATTAAAAACAACTAAATTTGAATTCATGGCCAGTCATTGCCATCCTTATATTTATATACTGTCTATTTAATAAGGCCCCCGTTTTTTTACCTCGCTCAGGGCTATAAAACGTTAAGATTGGCCTTGTTAACTGGTTATATGAGAAAGAAGTCTTTGTTTTGCTTCCTGACCAAACATTTTCTGTTAATTTTGACAACGTATATACTTGGTCCAGATTCCACCTTTTATATATTCTTTAAACCTACTGTTGATACCAAAATTTGTTCTCATTTGAAAGATTTAAGGGGCAGTTGAAAGCCGGAGTACACAGGTACTAACCATACAAGCAAAGGGAGATAAAGCAGATGCAAGTTCACTTCTTGATAAACACTGTAAAATTACTCCACAGTTGAAACTCGCATTGGAGAAATTAGAAAAAGTTCAGGTATGTGCTCTACATTTAGCTGCCATCTGAATGCACATCTTTTCCAATACTGTTTTAATTAGTTCAGCCCAGTTTATGAGCATTTTCAAGTAACTGTTATGAAAGTTCGTCTCTAAATTGAAATGCTGTTGGAGGAAAGAAAATTTATCATTACCTTTCTGCAAACCTTCCAGATTTGTTCTTTTGTTGATGACTTCAAATAGCCAGCAAGTAACTTTGTCAGTAGTTGGTTTCTTGTAGAAACATTTAGACAAAATAATAGCATAGGTTTCATAAGCACAATCGTTCAAATACTTCTGATAGCAAAATGTTATCAGGTTTTCTCAACATATTGATCTTGATCTGCAGGTTCCAGCGGATATTATCCCTACATTTCCAGTGGCCGATGAATTAGCCTAAAGCCTACTTGTTGCTTTGTTTGATACTCTTGTGCCTAATTTTGAAGCATTGTATTAGTATTCGTGAGTTAAAACAAAAGATCAGGAGCAGAATGAACTTCTGCTATGATCCCTTGTTGGTACATGTTTTGCTTCTCATTGAAAAGAACAATACTTATTTTATCTTAGCTGATGTTTTATATTAGTTCACCACCCATCTCATTCAGAAAACACAACATAGCAAGAATTTTATCTGAAGTTGATTCTTTTTATAGTAGCTGATTCATCACATTCATATACCAAAAAGCTGCATATATTTACAGCAATCAGGGCTGCATAAGATATTTCTAAGCGAAAACTTCATCTAACCCCACACAAAATGTCGGAAAGAATTGAATCATCTTTAGGAGCAGACTAGATTTCAATTATCTATAACATTCCACATTTTGTATCCTTTTTGCAAGTCAGGAGCTACCATTGTTTTATAAGGATGGATCTTTCACTAGACCAATATAGTTAATGCGTGAAAAGTGCACTACTTGAAGGAAACTGATAATGAGCTAAAAGGAACAGATAAAACTTTGGTTACATTTGGCCAATTGTTCGAAATATTATTAGCCATTACAATAGTTCAAGAACCTGCAAAACATTACAATTCCTTGAGCAAACTTATACAACTTTTAACTCTCTAAGCCATGCTGTGTGCAGTGGACAAGGATCTGGTTTCCCTTCAGCGATTGCCTTCTCGGAGATTGAATAGAACCAACCATTCCTCCATTTGAACTGCACGTATTTTTAGTTGGAAAGAAAATTAGAAATTAGAACTTTCATTCTTTCCCAACCGCAGAAGATCAAAAACATTTTATGTTCAAACATTCCCCTCCACCCAAATCCAGAATGCTGATAGAGTCCGATCCCAATCATGTTAGTGCTAGGGCAAAGAACTTCAAAGTTAAACTGCATTGCTTCCACAAACAAACTAGTATTGCTAAGGCAATCACACATAACCATTGTATTAGATTGTGAAAGAAGATCCTTACTTCTTTAACTGCAGTGGGGAAGTGGGCAACAGTTCGTGCATATGCACATAACCTCTCCTCTATACCATCATCAAAGACAAACCTTTTTTCTGCAGATGCTGCAGCTGCAAGTTCTGCAATGAGGCTGGACACCTGAAACCGGAGCAATAGAATTGATCAGTTCATTCCTTTTTCCATGGTTACTTCAGTAACATATTAAAAATGGTTTACAGTATAAGCAAGGTGATCCTAACTAGCAATCCGGGCCTCCCTGGTTAAGAAACTTCATTTCATTGATCTCATCATCCTGAAAATGACGTTTCATTAAATGAACACAAAATATACCATGTCAACCCAATTTGACCCACCACTACGATTAGTACAGGAGCGTTACAATTTTGTATATAATTAAAATTGGTATAGCTTATGTAACAGCATATGGTTACTGCTTAACCTCTGAACAATATTCCTTCTCCACAACACCAACAGTTGCCCCAGGATGACGAGCTCCAACAAGCATGAATGCCGCTATCCAGATCAGCTTTTCCAACATTTGCTTCTGAAAGGCTTCCTTGTCAAGAACCTAATTATATCACATGACAGTACATATTATCATGTTCAATCAAATATCAAAAAGTTTAACGTAAAACTACCACTTTGGGACAAGTCAGTTTTTGGCTAAGGATTATTTAAAAATTTTAGTTCTCAAGTCTCAGTTTATCCAAACTTGAAGCTCTAATCTTAACATTCAATTATCTGTAATCCAAACTCAACTGTTATCAAAAACTATGAACTAAAGAATTTCAAGCAGATGAGGATGATATCTCTGGCCGTGTAAGATAAAAGACTTCTTCTTTACCTTGCAAGATAGGCCTCCAGCTTGTAATCTTGTAGCTATTGCCGACGCCCATTTCCCATATGCTGCAGTCAGTCCTTCGGGATTGGTATCTGTCTTTCCATCGGTAGGAGGTTCACCCAGCTTTGAAATAGCAAAATATGCTAGAACTTGGTCCGCATCACCAAGACCTTTACTTTGAAACCAAGGCTCCAGCATCCCATTCTGGAAAAAAACCAAATCTGCTAGATTGTCAACATCGAGTTGACCATTCACAAGACCGTCTATCATAGCCCAAAAGAAATGTCACAATATGGCTACGAATGATGCAAGAATGCCAAAACTACATCCAAGGTTGTTTCCGGCATTCTTGCAATTTGGCTACAGCGGATCAAATCTTCCAATTGGTAGAACAGCTACTCCAAATTGACCAGACATTTTCTTTACGCTGTCTAAGCAACTACTGAGTACTGAATTGACTTGCTCATCCAAAGTCTCAGATAATAACGTAAGTACATAGAGAGTGATAGCTCGATAACCAACGAATTCAGCAACTTAAACCACGACTCTCAAGTAAATAAAACAATAGAGAGCCTAAAATTTAAAACAAAATCTACAACATATAAAGAAATTCAAAGTTATCGGCCATAGTACCGTTCCATCTAGGCTTAGGAGTAGCTTCCAAAACAGCCTCAAGATCGTCGTTCCTTGTACACACCAAAATCGGACCTTCAAAATCAGACGGCACAGACTCACCTCTCTTGACCAGCAAATCCTGACCATTACCCATTTCCTGCAGGGCTCTTCCGACCCGTCCACCTCCGACTATCACCGCCGGCGTCACCTTGGCTGCCGTTGAAGTAGCACCAGAGGCAGCCGCCATTTGAACGTTTCTAGTTCTGGCAATGACTTTTGCACTAAAGAACGCAACTTTCGAGATGGGTTCAATGAAAGAGAGGCTAGATAGTGTATAAATTGCCATGGTTTAGGTTGCAAAGAGTATATTTACAGAGGGTCGATGAAGATAATGATGGGATTGGGGCCATTGGTGACTGGTTCTAGTTATTGAGAGACGTAGAGCGAGAGATAAAAAGACAGATCATCAGTCACCACTCACTTCTTAGCAATCTATCCAAAGCCAAGACTGTGTTTTTTTTTTAATTTCATCAAAATATGAAAATCCAGTTACCTTGTTTCTTGGTAAATCTTGACTTTACTATTAAATTAAAAACCCAATATTTCTTGTCAAGTCCAGTAACAAAATGGCAACTTTAACTGGCAACTTGTGGTAACAAGAAGCGCTATAGTCGCTCAAAAGTCAAAACTCATCGTTTGATTGCATTTCCACGATAAGAAAAGCGAGGGAATAGCGTTCAAATTAAGGTTCAGTTTACGACACAAGAACACGACAATTTCAATCCCAGTCCTACCAACGAGCAAAAGAAACTTGCACATTTCTCTATGCCTTTCAAATTCAAATCTTCTACTTAAGTTCTGTCCCATCCGAATTCAGAAGCCAAGTACCCAAATCAGCTGGTCTTCCAGGAACTTACGTATCCACACATCTTGTCAAATAATTCAAATTGTTTCCAAGTTCCAATACAAGAATCTACTCTTGTTCAGTGACTCTCTATCTTTCCTTAAACGAGCCAACCTCAAGCTGCAAGTTAGAAAAGGTACGTACAACCCTTCGATATTCACCGTCCGCAAATGGCTGATCTGAAGAAACAAACAGTACCAAGCCAATCCTTGTGCAATATCTTCAATGCCAATCCCCTCACAGAGCTCAAACACCGTCACAACTACAGTGAAGGACGCCTTAAAACGACTTTCAATGACGACAAAGAGAATAGTGACATCTTCGGTTGTGACAAGGAAAACTCATTGCCCACAAACTTAAGACCTTTACTCGGAAATGGGTCTCTTTCTGTTTCGCCCGGGAAGTTTTCAGACATGAAAAAATCTTTGTCTACCGGCAGAGTTTTGAAGCCATCATCACTACAGTTTTGTATGCAATTGAACGAACCTGAAAAGATTTTCAAGACCAAAACTTCGGACTACGCTGGTTCTGAAAATTCAGCTTCTCTGAATGTTTGGGACTATTCGGATTCGGAGGCGGCTCCTGCTTCTTCTTGGTCTACTTTGCCTAATAGGTGCATTATAACACTCTTTTTCGTCTGTTTTTTATAAGTTACAACTATTTGCTTTCTTAAATATATTGTTCTTTGATAGGCAGTTAATAGCCACTAAATTTATTATTTCTGGTTAGACTGTTGTATAGCTTTCATGTGCTGATAGAGCTTCCAAGGCATTGTTAACGGGTTGTGAGTAGGTGTTTTTCACTTAGAATTATTGCCTCTGTCAACATTCAGCAGAAATGACAATATTTTGTGGATATATGTGAGTGAGTTTATTGAAGAAATATGGTTTTGGTGCGATTTCAGGGCCTTACTCTGCAGACCGCTGCCACTGGACATAGGAAGGTGTACATGTCTTATTGTGAAGGAAGGATCAGCAGAAGGCCTGGAAGGGGGTACACTCTACTCGTTTTACACCAATGTAAGAGCTTTTCAAAATGTATCAGTTTTTTTTTTTCCCAATCATGGTTTATAAGTTCTTAGTATATGACTTTATAGCACGTCTTAATTAGATTTTAGATTCCATTTCTGCTTTACTGTATTTGCAGGCAATCATTAGCTTAGTTTTGGGTGGAGGAAATGTCTAGGGTGCCTGTGTTCTCCAAAATTTTTGTGTAGGCTCGAGTACTTAAGGTGCTCAAAAGCATACAGCTATGCACCCCCATCTTTGGTTCTAATTAGTTCGTTGTTTTCTGGATTTCCTTTCCAGTGGTTTTTTGCCGCTGGCAATTGGTTGTAATGACATGACAATGTCCATCGAATTGTTTTGGCTTTTTCTGTCTACATTTGTTGTGTAAAGAGACGAGGAATGTGCAGTACAATCAGTACGATCCTTCATCATCCCTGATATGCTTTTTTGAGCATCATTTTGGGTCACTTAAGAGTCTGAATCTTTTATTTCAATATGATATTTTGTGTTTTGTAAGCATTTAAATTAAGGGTATAATCAGACAAAATTTTACTCCTGAACGTTTGATTCTGCATATCAAAATCATAGGAAGGACAAGGACGAGAGGATCGAAAACTTGCTCTGGCTTATCATAGGCGGCGAAATGGGAAGTCAGAGTTCACCATAGCTCAGAACGTAAAGGGAATTTTGTCGGGTTCAGATGATAGTTTTCTTGGCACTGTAACGGCTAACCTCATGGGTTCCAAATATGAGATATGGAATCAGGTATGCTTTCTCTCTTCCTGCGGATTTATAATGAGTAGAAAATGCATAAGTGATTCCTTGTATTGGTTAGCATGAACTGAAGTGATTAATAAGCTTTATCACAGGTTGGCCGATTAAACTCCTCAACAAAGCCATGTAATCCACTTCTAGCTGTTGTTACGTAAGCCAGGCCAACCCTGCCTCTGTCCTTCTCGAGAAGCTTCTGCTAGCTTTGACCATTTCTTTCCTTATATAGGTTCAGGCCAACAATAGCATCCTGGACTGGAAGTTATAGAAGCATGAAGGTGTACATACCCAAGCACCAATCTATGCTGCTAAAGAACACGACTCAGGTAAACTTGTAGCAATAACCGGACTTCAGAAGAGTTAACAACGTTAACAATGTGGTGGCATATATCTGAAAGTGTTTGGGAATTAAATCTTGTTTGTAGAATTGGTGACCTGCAAAATGGGTTAAATAATTTCCATCTTTTGGTATGTACTAGACGCAGCATATTAATGGAATGCCCAAGGATTGGGTGCAAAATGCGGACAGGGTACATAGGCTATGTTCACGACCTCCACATTATAATAGGGTAAGATTTTGAGGGCATATTTTTTTGAACAGGAAACTGAGGTATGAGACTATTTCCTCTTCAATTAACTGACATCTTGCTTCGTTAGATCTCAAGGCAATATGAATTGGATTTCAGAGACAGAGGAAGAGCTGCGCTTAGAATCCAAAGATCAGTGAAGAACTTTCAGTTGACATTGGAGGTACGTTCTCTTGGCTTGAAGATTATATCCGGATGAAATATTCAAGTTACTTAACCAGTACTTATCTATGTTTCTTAGGAGAAGGGAAAGCAGATGATTTTGCAGCTTGGAAGGGTGGGGAAGACAAAGTATGTAATGGATTTCAGGTATATGTTCTAGGAATGTGCTGACAAGAAATATATTGGATATCTTACATAGCAATTGACAAACCACTCCATTTTGCAGATATCCTTTGACAGGTTATCAAGCATTTTGCATATGTTTGGCTTCAATGGATTCAAAGCTATGTTGCACAGTATAAGAACTCGTTGGCTTTTGTCTCCTTTGTTTCCTTCACACTCCAAATGGAGGAGAACAAGAGATAACATTAGTATTAAATTAGTTCTGCGGTCCGATGCTAGCCTGCCTATACTTGTGTCTTGATTCGCTCAGCTGATGTCACTGATTTGGCTCCAAGTTTATCACATGGGGAACCTTATCTTGCAATTGAGACCTCTACATCCTGTTCTCTCTTTAGTAGTTGTAATCAATCTTCATTGAGTTTCACCTTCATTTAGTCATTTTTGACGAGACATCTCTTCTTTGCAAAGGAGCACAGGTCATTTTTGATGATTGCTTCCCCATATCAATGTAGTTAGTAACGTTGTAGCCAGAAGATAGTTGACGCAAACACTAGCTAAGGTTTCTTGCAGTCTTTAATTTATTAATTTAGCATCCGTATGTTACCAAGTCAAGTGATAACAGTCTCTCGCTGCTTGTCAAACTTGAGTTAGAACACTGAATTACCCCATGTTCTGGGAGAAGGCTTGTTGTTGCTTTGTTCTTATTACATTTTTTTGGAACTAGCTATTTGAAAGGACGCTAACTGCCAACTTCCAACCTCCTTGATCGCCACCTAAAGCAACTTGCCATTAACAAAGGAAAAAAAAGGTCTCTCATCATGTGGCTGGTACTACCTACATAGACCTCTTTAATGGAGGTGGGGATTAATTCATTGCTGGTTGGATAACAGCGTGCACTGTGAAGACCTTGAGACTGAATTTTCATGTATAATTTCTATTTCAGCAAAGTATGACATACAATACATTCATAAATCATAATACGAAATGATCTTATTTCCAAAAACAATTGGAAGGTGAATGTCTGCTCTGCTCTACAACTAATATTAGTGAATTAATTAACCTCGCTTTTCCAAACAATCAGAGAAAAGGAGACAAGATATTATAATTGAAAAAGAAAGAAAAATAATAATATGAATTGATGTCTGTCTCATCACTTGTTCTTCTTCGTCCTCATCATCCTCACCGCCAGCACCAACATCCATCGTCTTGTAATTATTAATAACCATATCCTTACCTGTTCATATTCACATGGCCCTTGTGTGTGTGTATATATGGTAAGGATGGATGTATGGATAGACTTATCATGCACCTTTAACTATTAATCTTTTCTCTAACCATCAAGCTCGCAATGAAAGATTGATGAAGTGAACGAATTAAGGTCTCCAAAGAGACCGTCATCACCCTCACCATAACCTCCCGGACACTCAAAGTAAGTAGTAACGTCCTCAGGAAAGCTCCCGCGAGGCAACAAATGGGATTCCGACGGCGTCAAAGGGCAGTCAGGGGCCGATGTTCTCTCTAACATTTCCTTGAACTTTGGTGATTGCAACAAAAGCCCTAGTGCTGAAGATGCCGACGTCGTCGCTCCACAGCTGCCAGTAGGGCGTTGTGGGGGCAATGCAGTTTCGGTCACCAGCGAGGTTTGGTCGTCGTGGGGCATGAAACTAAACCGGAGCTCGTGATCATTACTAGGGTCGTCAGTTTGAAGTGGATGAAGAGCTACGTCTGCGTCGCCATTAATGGAGGTTTCTTCATGAGATATGTTGTTTAAAGGGTTGATGATGGAGTTATTGGGGCGTAGCCATTTGATGTAACGACTGAGGTCAAAGTTTGTGACGGCGTTGAGTCCTCTGTATTCAACGGCCGCCATGTCATAAGCCGTCGCTGCTTCTTCTTGGGTGGCTGCGAACCACACAACCTTAAAGTTTCAGGCGACTGTTGATTTTGAACCACAAACTGTAACATGAAGATGAAACATGTCTTGCACTGAACAACCTGAGATCCTTGCAATGAACAACCTTCCTGATGACCAATTGAGCTACCCATGCGGGCTTGTTACATCCCTCCTAAGTTTACCTAATGTTATTTGTTTTAATTATTTTGAATAATTAACCATAATTATCTTGTAGTAAAAATAAGAATTAAAACTTAATGATATGGAACGCTAAAGTTCCCATTAATATATATATATATATAAGTGTAACTATAATGTATAGTTCAACGTGTGTATGCATGCGGATTTGGGTGGACGCTTTGTGCTATTAATCGTAGTCAAAGCAAGCAGTTGTGGTTGGGTGATCTATATCCCAACCAACTTGATTTTTCACTTTCGGTTCTACCTTACTATCTTGACTGAGGTTTGAGGGAATTTTATATTATTGAGGTTAAATTTAAATGATTGATCGATACTCCATCTGATCTAGTTGGATTTATAGACGATAGCATATTTATTGTAGCAATGATAGATTACCATAAGTTCCAAGGTAGAGGTACTTGTTCCCAAAAACTCTGCCAATTCGAGCCTCCCATCTACCATTGTGATGGTGTCTGCACATTAATTTCCAACCTTATTAAAAACAAACGCACTTCCAATACAAATATATGAAATATAGAAAGCTTAGTGAACTCATTTATTAGGTTTCATGTAAAATAATATCGGCGCACAAGTGACCATGAATGCAAACGAGAGCTTATGGTAAACTTTTCTTAGCTACTAAATTAACGGAGAGGTTGAGATAGCAAAAGGACAATCAAGATTAAGACTTTCACTTCTTTGCATTTATTTCTGAAGGTGTCAGAATTAGAAGAAGGTCGCAAATATTGGCAGAGATGGTAAGTGACAGGCAGACTATTCATGTGGGAAGTTATGCTAGCCAACCAAACTATTCAAGCCCTTTATAACTTGGAACAAAATCTTCTGTCTAATTTTATAGTGTCTTATTATGTATAATAAATCTCAGTCATTTATTTATGCAGGTTTCGAGTGAGCTCCACATAAATACGTGAAGTCTGCATAAATGAATGATTGAAATTCACTGGATACAATAAAACACCATAAAAATTAAACAGAAGATCTGGACTTCTATAACTTCTCCCTGTCTCTTATGAAACAATTTTGGAAAGGCGAACTATGATTAAGACGGTTTGCTTGTAATTAGAATGCCGTATCGAATTCTTAATTATAAGTCAGATTTTGCATTAATTTTTGTACCTAAACTTAGTATTTTTAGATACACCGAAAGTTTGTAATATATTCTAATTAGGAAGAGAATAAAATGAACCAACGCATAGAGGTGTATGATTACCTTGCCACACCTCTGTACTTGGAAACTCCACGAGAAAACCCACTACTCCTTCTGAAAATTCAAACAATTTATTATAAAAATCTTAAATTTAATTCCTTAATTAAAATAGCTTGCTTTAAATATATGTGTGTAATATGCTACCTCCTTAAGGATCCAATATATTCTTCCTTAGTCTGACCCTCCATCTCTTTGAGCTCGTTCTGATAAGTTGACAACTGAAAAATGACAATGATTCTATTCACAAACAGTTTACTCACTGTGCTACAGCATCTTAGGCTTGAAAATTGCCCACAACAAAAGTGGAGTAGATGAAAGGACATTAAATTCTGGAGTTGAAAAAGTCTACCGGGAAGTTAAGAATAGTGTCTTCTCCCCAGTACTTCAATGCTGCCAAGTCATAGGCATGTGCAGCAGCTTCTTCATCATCATAGGCACCTATCAAAGAGAATATACCACATATTATAACCGCCAAGTATTTAACCGTAACTTTAGGCAACAAATTCCTAGTAGAGATTAGATACAGAAATGCACCCAAATCGCGTTTAAGATGGAAGAAAGTAAAACCAGGCATACGGGCTTGTCTTTTCAGGTTTTTCCATTAAACAACTTTATGAAAGTGAAAGGGATTAGCGCACACATAGACACACGAATTTAGATTCCGAACGTACCAAGATATACTGTGATTCAGTCAGAGTAGTGAATTCCACCATCACCATTCAGATGTCAGGAAAGAGATCATGATTGAATCAGGATATCAGTAAGGAGGAATATGATGTTTAATGAAAGAAATGAAAATATTCTTTTAAGGAAACAAACAAAAGGAGATATGGATAAAGAACCTTGTCTGCCTTTTTTATTCTGCGACTCATTCCAGCAATTCTTATCCCACAAATGAGCCTCATAGCGCCCTGTCCATCGATGCCTGAAACAATTACAAACCAAGCATCGGTCTAAGCAATAAAGTGTCGATATCGGAATAAAAGTTCCCACGACCAGTGAATCAACCCGAACCTTGTAACCCCACGATAGACGGAGCTGCGTTGGGGAGGAGAGTCTCGAGGAACTGTTTTTCGGGTCCGTTTGGCTTTGGTCGATGCGTCTCTTTTCGTGTCAGCATCTCTCTTCTGGTTGTGCTGCGAGGTCTTTGCCATTTAAACTTCAGAAGTGATCAAGTACACACTAACACTAACAGGCACGTAAAAAGTGTATAAATAAAAGGTTTTAAGAGAGAATGAGAATGAAAGGGTTGTCCAATGATAAGTTTTTAAGACAAATGAGATCACAATTAAAGAGTAGAGAGCCGGCTGAGGAAGGTGTTGTTTTGCGGCCGTCTACAAGCGGCTTTCGATGAGTCAGTTTTCTCTTTGTCTTCACTTCTGTGGCTTTCCGAATTATAATAGTAGTTGAAAAACTACACAACTTTTTTTAACTCCGTTTTGCTCCTACTCACTCCTACTTTTGTCAAACTGCCACCCATTTGGTTTAATTTCATAGAGTAGGTGTTAGATGAAGAATGCTCTCTCTTTTGGACTGTTATTAATATATGCATACGTTGCTTTCCCTTTGTATGGTCTCGTCAATGCAAAACAATAGGAAGTAACTGTAGTAATTCGATTCATCATTACCTTTTACAAGTAGACGATAATTCTGTTACGATGCTACTTGAATTGCATTTGGCATGAAAATTTTGGCCTCACCCGATTCATTTATGGACGATACTAGTAACTCATTCAATGTTGCAACCTATTTCCATGATACAGAAAACACTATGATCAGCGGCCTGGAAAATATTGAATCTCATTCCTTCGCCATTTCCCCTGTACGTTTTCAGAATCTAGAATGATTTTCCAAGATATTATCAGGAAGCTCCTCTTCAAGAGTTTTAGCTGTAGTTTGTACCTACCATATGTGCTCTTGAGCAAGCCTTTACGCATTGTGAAAATTTAAAAGGACCAAAAAAAATAAAAAGATAATTCCTGTCAGTATCAATTGACCTACCGCAGCACTCAATCTTTTCGGTCACCGTTGAGTAGATAAAAAAATTTATTGGCTCCAACTCATCGTTTAAACAATATTTGAGGCTCCAACATTGAATGCAACTGTAAACACACAGAAAAGTGTATATGTTGTGTGGAGCCTAGCTAGCTAAGACAGAGCAGAGGACACATCAAATTGGCGATAGGGATTTGGGCATATAGCATTGAATTGGTAGAAAAAGGAACAAAAAGGAAAAAGTAAACGCTATCAAAGAAATGAGTGACGAGGAAGCCCTCTAGTCCTAGCAGGCTTAGTGATTCAAATGTCACCTACTAATAACCTACGCTTATTAGTCATATACCTCTTAGAGACAGGAGCTAGTGGCCAATGACTACCTAGATACTCTGTTCATAATTTACTAAATTAAGTCTGTTAATGTTACTTTCAAATTTTCCTTCTCAACATATTTAATTATTTGGTTCCTTCTATAATCTAAGCAGATATGCCATTTACACTGGACACTTGGAGCGTACTGAAAGCGCAGTGTAGTCTCTGAAGGTCAGAACTTTACAGGAGCCATGCTCATGCACTGTGTTCTTTCCTTTGTGCCATTGACCCAGTCTGAACTTGGTCTTGATTGTCTTAGGTCAACAGGTTCTGCACTTGATTTAAGGGAAAAGAAATGGCAACAGCCCATTGGGCTCGATTTCTAAGACTAAAGTTTTGAAAGAGCAGCTCTGATCTATGCGGTGGTCTGGATTAGCCATTATGTATAGCATAGGCCCATGTTGGACTCATCAAGAACATCTGATTCTGAAGTTATGTTAAATGATTAGTACATAAGTCGAGTCAACTAGGTAGCACCTTGTGCTGTAAGATTGTAATGATCCCCAATAATTCATTTTTTACATCGAGAAGGGTGAAAGTTACACCAAGCATCAATCTTCATACGGAAGAAAAGATTTGAACCCTCCCTTCGCAATAATGTACATTCTCCTTTCAAGTTTCACTCCACATCCACCATATATATGATATCTTATCATAAGGCAGGTGACACGTCGCACTCCAACTTCGCATGAGCATAGATATTTGTCACTTTTCTCAAGTATTTTGTCGAAGGGACAATTAAATTTAGGACTTAATAATAATAAAATAAGTGATTAATGATATGGAATTTTTATTTTGAAAAGAAAGCGTAAATATCCATTACTTAAATACTGTGTTTGTAATTGAAAAATAAATGTATTAACCAGATTAAAAAAAATTTATCATCCCAAAGCTTTTAGATAATTCAACTTTATAAATCCAATTAAACCTTTTCCTGTCAGGATTACTTAATTGTGAAGCAGAGAAGTCTTCTGACAGATAGAGCATTGATATTGGCCGAGGTATGCCAATTCTTATAGGCTTACTTATTAGTGGGTCGTACCAACAAATATACCCTCAATCCTTTCTCTTTATGTGTATATGGATGTGTGCGGCAGCTGATTCCACAGTCCTTATCTTGTGAAAGCTGAACCGACCAATAACATAATTTTCCTGAATTACCCGCAAAAGAGACTCTTGTGTTTTCCAAGTACTTGCACGTGAATCCCCAATAAGTTCTCATGCACAAGTGGGTCCTCTAGACAGCCCTTCCTGTTTTGTTCTCTTGCCAAACTTCACCTCCCAAGAATCTTCTTTTTCTTTCCCTTTCCCTCGCAACAAACCTCCAGTATGACACACACCCATTTCTACTCTCTTTTCTTTTTCCTGTTTCTATCATTTTAATGCCAAAAACTAAACTTGGTGTGCTAGCTTTGGAACCCATGTCTCTCTTTCCTCTCCTTTTTCTTCTTCTGGCGGCTGTTCCTAATGGACTTCAGTGCTCTCAAGAGAAGAAAGTCCTCAGCCTGGAAAAGTTTCGGTGGAAACAGAAGAGCCACGCTTCAAGTTGTATACCCCAGAAATCAAGTGAGTTTTGGGCAAAGAGAATAGGAAAAGTTAGCTACAATACTCGGTCAGGCCAATGAAAACCATTTCTTTTTAAAGCTTCTTTAGTTTATTCTCCACTTTGGGATCTACAATCTGCAATATTCAACTTATGTATTTATTGTCCTTCAATGATCAAGAACTTGAATGTTTAGGGAAAACAACATAATTGCTCCATCTAGTATCTCTCTCTCATATCTTGGCTAAGTATCCTTTTTCAGTCAGTAATTACTTTACTACCAACAGACATCCTTGGATGTTATATTTAACGATCTTGTTCCACTTCACTTTGAATTAAAATGCTTTATCTAGAGACCTTGAGCTTTCAATACATATCTTGGTACAAAGATCTTCAGCAGGTTGTCCATCTTGCACGTAATTTATAAGATGCTGCAAAATAATGCCTGAAAATATGAATTGAAATAATTCTTACTTATCGGTCTTGTAGAACGTGAGCAGGGTGCAACCATATTGGAAATGAAGCACAGAGATTCTTGCTCTGGAGGGACAACAAACAGGGACGAGGAGTTACAGAGACGCTTGATTCTTGACAACTATAGGGTCCAGTCATTTCAGTCACGAATGAATAATAGTTTTTCTCCTCGAGCTAATGAAGATATTATGGGCATTCAAATTCCATTAGTTTCAGGAATAGGACTTCAGACGCTGAACTACATTGTTAGAGTTGAATTAGGTGGTCAAAACATGACAGTGATCGTCGACACTGGCAGCGACTTAACATGGGTTCAGTGTCAACCTTGTAGTTTATGTTATAACCAACAAGACCCTCTTTTTAATCCTTCAACATCAGCTTCATATCAGAAAGTTTTCTGCAACACATCGACTTGCCAATACCTCGCATTTGCGGCCGGGAACTCCGGAGTGTGTGGAAGCGATCCACCAACCTGCAACTATTTTGTTAGCTATGGTGATGGATCCTATACTCGTGGCGACCTCGGTACAGAACGTCTCAAATTGGATTCAACCCCTGTTGACAAATTCATATTTGGCTGTGGCAGGAACAACAAAGGTCTTTTTGGAGGAGTTTCTGGGCTCTTAGGATTAGGCAGAAGTGACCTTTCATTAGTTTCTCAAACTTCTGCCATTTTTGAAGGAGTTTTCTCCTACTGTTTGCCAACAACAGCACCGGAGTCTTCAGGCTCACTAGTTCTAGGAGGTAATCATTCTGTATACAAGAACACAACTCCAATTTCATACACCAGAATGATTTCCAATCCACGGCTACCAATCTTCTATTTCGTCAATCTAACTGGTATTAGAGTTGGTGGGGTGGCTTTACAAGCAACAAGTTTTGGAATATTAATGGATTCGGGGACGGTGATAACAAGGCTTCCTCCTTCAATTTACAAGGCTTTGAGAACAGAATTTGTGAAACAATTTTCTGGGGTCCCTTCTGCACCATCCTTTTCAATCTTAGACACTTGCTTTGATCTTAGTTCTTATCAAGAAGTTGACATTCCGACAATAAGATTGGAGTTTGAGGGAACCGCTGAGTTGAACGTGGATGTAACTGGGATATTCTACGTCGTCAAAACGGATGCATCTCAGGTTTGTATGGCAATTGCTAGTCTAGCATCAGATAATGAGATTGGTATTATTGGGCATTATCAGCAGAGGAATCAAAGGATTATCTATGATACCAAAGCTTCCAAATTTGGGTTTGCAGAAGAAGCTTGCAGTTTCAACTAAGGTGTTTGATTTTACGTAGATGCGATGGTTTTTCATATAGCATATAATATAAATAGATACTGCTGTGCATTTATTGAAGTGATTAAGAGAAGTTGTAAACGCCATCTTCAATTTTATTTTTCTTATGAGATTGGATGTTCATGGATATGTTATTTACCGGACAGTCTTGGCAAGTCATGGAGTTAAATCTGTCACACAATAAGAAATCGAGATAATTGGTTACTAAGCAAGCGAGACAAGCAGAAGAAGATGGATGATTATGGGAGTTGGGAAATTGAATATAAAAATGCAAATGCTAGTGCCCTTTGTTTAGATATTTTGAAAACAATAAGATAACCCCCACACTTAGTGAAAAAAAATGTGATGACATTGAAAAGGTAAAGAGAAATGATGCCCCAAACCAATGGGGTGGAGAATGTAAGATAATGGGGCTTAATTAAAATGACCTAATTGGTGTTATTACTTATTACTTTGTTCTCTTGAAATCAAAATTCTCCATATCTGCTTTGCGGATATGTTCAAATATTTGTTTTGTTATACATATATATCCCTTGGTTTGTGTGATTTTGACTTTGCCGTTATCCAGAAAGATTGGACTCACAACTAATAACTATGGTATGTTTTAAAATTTGGACCCAACTTGAAAACAGAGGTCTAAAGTTAAAGAGGATGAGCTTGAACCCAAGGGGTGTGTGTTGAGTGGCAAGGGATTCATCCACCCTTAACTAAAGGTTAGGGGTTCGATCCTTGACTTTGGGTATGGAGCAGCTTTAAATCTTTGGGTCAATTGTCCCACCTTGTGAGGTGCCTTCCCATCAGCGAGAGGATTAGTCACTGGGTCTGCCGGTGGATACCCTGGTCAAAGACCAAAAAAAAAGAGAGGAAGAGCTTGGTTTAAACGGGATAATGGAAATAAGAATGCTAATGAATATAGTGGATGATGAAAATTAATATAATTATTATAATTACGATGGTTGATTAGGATGAAATAAAGATTATCATTATTATTAATAGTAGTTAATTTGTCAAAAATTTTGAGAAATAAAAATTTGTTTGTTTTACATCAAATTTTAGTATATTTTAATTAATTATATCTAATTGATAAAAAGAGAAAAATATATAATAAATTAATTCTATTTTAATATATTATATTTAATTGCTAAAAAAGAAAAAAAAGGAGAAAAATATAATTAAATAATTACATATTAATTGCTAAAAAAGAGAAAATATAATTAATTAATTATGTTTTAATTAATTATAAACGCGGGTGACAAGAAGTGTCACGCGCATGACAAGAATGCCTATGACACTTCTGTTTTTTTAGTGGAATGACTTTTATTCTTCTCATAATCAGGGGTATGAAGTAATACCCAAAGTTCGGATATAGAAATATTGTTCATTCAATGGTAATATATTATTACCATGCAGTTGTTTTTCATTCTTTACTTATTCCTTCCTTCTCATACCTATTAATTAAACACCCCTCAATACTGGATTGTTATATATATAATAAGTAAAAATATAATATAAAAATAAGTAAAAATATAACAAAAATGAAACATTTAATTAAAATAAAAAGATTGCAATATTTTTGACTTGTAATTAATAAATAATAAAGCTAATAATTCAAATTCAAATTAAATATAATATTAAAAATATAACATAAAGTGGGCAAGAATTCGTATAGGACTTGCTATACAATTTGACCAATTCATTGCATTGTTATTTATATGATCATGACGAAATTTGTTTTCAATGAGGTTGAATTATTGAAGTTCACTTAGAACTGGAACTGCATATTCAGCATTTGAATTGTAGTAGCTCAATAGGCATGTAGCAATTATCTCACTCTTCTAATGATACAAATATATATTGACAATTGTTATTCGAAACAAATTTCAACTTTTCCATCGATGAGGAAAAAGAGGATACAAATAAATAACTTCCTCAGTAAATGGTTATGCTTAATAGATAACACAACTTAACACCAAAAAGTCATTCCTCAGGACTAAAACACAAACATCTTACTGTCTTTATCATAAAATTATGTAATTTGCACCTCCCATTATTAAAAACACAAACATCTTACTATCTTTATCACAAAGCCATAAACTTAATCTTATACGACTTTTAAGTAAGGTATTCAAAACCGACCATATTCACTATTTAGCATGAGGCTAATCAATAGGATATAAGAAAAGGAAAAAGAAGCTTATCAAAAGCTTTCTTAAGATTTATGTTGTGTTTTGGCTAGCCGGAAATTTTAAGCTCTTCTTTTTTCCGTTTGCAACTTTTTTCATAGCTCCTTAAGAAAAATAAATATTAGCATTTATAATTATAGATTTAAAATGTTATTAAAAAATAGTTAATCCTCATTCTATGTTGTTCTAATGAGAACCTAAAGAAAACTTTCATACGTTTAGTAAACTTTATCAAGAGTCAATATCACTTTAATTAATTACTAATAATTTGTTCAAATCTCCTAAAACATGTTCTAGGAAAAACTAACAAATTCCAATTTTAGAAAGAAGAGAGTATCAATTCATTTTTAGAACTAAAGAGCATCTAATTGTCCTTTCTTTAAATTTTCTGGTTGAAATATTTAGTAGAGATATTCTTGGAAACAAGTAGAATATATTTCAGAACTTATAGCAACAATAGACTTGGAATTGTATTGTAGTGACTTGTAAACATATTCAAAGAACTTAAAGATACCACAATTCTAGAATATATCTACAATTTTAAGATATAACTTCATATTGCAACCCTTATGATACACTCATATTTTCATATATATTTAGGACTTAATTCAGAGACATTTACATTCATTTTATGTTCATCTATGACTGGTTTATCATGTTTTAGCATTATTCGAGGTTCGTTGACGTAAAATGTATAAATGAAACAAATAAACTCGAATTGCACTGTTTTTGGATTTCTAGCAGACTTGAACTTTAGTTATTGTGGGATTTTTATCTCGAGATTGGTTTAGCAAAAAATTCTGAATTTTCATACTTAAATTCTTGACTCATTGATGAATTTTTTAGGACCAATTGCAGATTTTTCTGAGCTGGAATTCAGGAGAAATAAATTTCCAAAATTTGTGTCAGATTTTGGATCGCCAAAATGACCTTTTAACTATGTTTTAATCATAACTTTTGACTTAGATGGCGAAATCCTGTGATTCAAGTCTCATATTGAAGCTAACTCAAAGACGAAGATACTGATAAAATTTAAGCCCCTAAATCATTACCGTTTATTTTTTATGGACTATCAAAGTTGACCTTGAAAAATCCATTCTACAGCTAACATCTAAGAAAAAAACAAAGGACTGCCTCCATTTTATTCAAGTCACGCAGCAGCCTTTATTCACGCACAAGAGGCAACGTAGCTCTTATTGACCAGAACATCACGCATTTCATGTAAGCAACAGCCTCTATGCAATAGCCGCAAGCTCCACTCTTCACTAAAAGGTTAAGTAGCCTTTATTGACTAACAGCTAGCCTCCACTCCACTCTCACTTTCCAGCAAAAATCATGCAAACAACGCACCCCTCACACAAGCTTTTCAGGAATCACACCACATCGCCTTCAGCAGCTTGCCGTCACTCACCATTTACGTAAGCAATCTCCACCAAGACAACTCTCATTTCGACGCACAAGACAACAAGCTTCCATCACCAAGAAGCCTCCATTTTTTTATTTCATGCACATCATTTAATTGCTGCAGGTGGTCTGAACGTAAGCCTCCAACTCATTCACGCTACACATATCCAAGCCTCCATTTCCACTCACACAAGCTCCACACAAAAAAACAGCAGCACCCACTCACCTCTCAACCAACAACAAGCCTCCAAGTATCAATCGTGATTTCTCTCCCGCCTCCATACATGCAAGCCTTGATTTGTTAGCTCCAATCCTCCACAACACACGGCCCTTACTCACCATACACTCACCACTCACATACACTCTCTACTCCACACACAACATTGCAACATGGTGGACAATGAAGCAGTTATGTTGAAGTGGAAGAAAAGAAACGTGAGCAGCTAGTGGAGGAGACACATGATGGAAACCTTTTTGTTGAAGCAGTTGGGCTAGGAGAATAACGTTATACCACTCAAGAAGAGAGCATATTATTCTGCTGCAATTTGGAGACGTGTTCTTAATTTTTATTTGATTTCGTCATGAGTTTATATAGCGTTTATATTTTTGAATTGCTTGGCATGATGATTTATGGCTAGAACTTTTAATTTCTCTTAGGGATTTGATATTTTTTGATGATGTTTTAACATTGAATTTTGCTGGAATCCATGACTGAAAATTTATATACTTGTTGATTTTTCCTTAGGTTTATTTGTTCTTCCTTTGGATTATTGGAAATTGCCTTGGTATAAATTTGCCTTTGAAAAAAGAGAGTTTTTGCTAGAAGATTGAAGGAAATTTTGACTAAGATTTTCTTGTAAGTTGGGAGACCCAAGAAACTTAGGAGGTGAAAATTGAAGGTTTGGAACTTAAGAAACTCTAGGAAGAACTTAACTAAGGAATTACTAAGTGATGTCTAGAGTAGATAGATTAATTCATCTTTGGGAAAAGGAGATTAATTACTCATAAAAATTTACCTACAAGGTTAGGATATTTCATTTGTGGAGGATAGCTAATTTAATATTAAGGTTGACAAAAATATCATTCCCTAAGAGAAAGTCATTCCTCCTTGACGTTAATACTTTTAATTAGTCAATAGTTGTAATCTTTTGTTAATTAGTTACTGCATAAATTTGTCATATTCATAGTTATTTTGGTTGCATTAAATTATGTAGTTGCTTAGAAATTTTCTTAAGTTTTTAATAATTCATTACATTGTTTTAATTTTCCAAAAGTTCATCCAATCTGATTTCAAACACTGTCAGCTAGCATAGAATTGAACTTTCTTATAATCCCTATAGATACGACACGATTTTTATCGATGTATTACTCACTTCAACAACAGTGCACTTACAGCTCATGAACTATTAGACCCTGTTTTCGAAGCCCAACAACCGGAGTCATAAACCTTGTGCTTAAAACCCCGTAGGTCATTTGCCGTCATTCGACAATGATGTTCAGCGCACACTAATCAATCACTAAAATCATAAGTTGCTTCTTCACAAAAAGGTAGATCTAAGTCTCAATTTTGTTTTGAAGCAAGAATCATCCCAATCGGAGCTCTATAGCTCAAGATATGCTTAAAAAGCTAAAGCGTGCACATACTCCAATTATGCTCTCCTAATCGACCCCTCACTTAATTTAATGCAAACTTTCTCAAATCAACTCCAAAAGATACAAATTTTTATGGAGAGGTAGCCAAAGATGTTATAAATCTATTGCTTTAGGAATCACTCCATTTGGAGGTCGGATGAGGGAGTTATTGTTGGACCCCGAACTTTTCTTGGAGATTTGATTTATTAGATGAAATTAAATGAGGAAATATAGTATGATTTCTTGAAATAA
This sequence comes from Erythroxylum guanchezii, assembly GCA_025629825.1. Classification (NCBI taxonomy): domain Eukaryota; kingdom Viridiplantae; phylum Streptophyta; class Magnoliopsida; order Malpighiales; family Erythroxylaceae; genus Erythroxylum; species Erythroxylum guanchezii. The sequence goes on from JAOTAX010000001.1 coordinate 14,172,532, forward strand.
ATGAAAGGTATAAATGAATTTATGAGCATTTGATG
>JAOTAX010000001.1:14172666-14189497 GCA_025629825.1 Erythroxylum guanchezii
ACATTAACATGTCAATTAATTCCAACACAAATTTATCTAGCAAAAATCCCAACATAATCTAATCATGCTTAATCAAATAAAAAAAATTCAGGGGCCAACATGAATACCTTAGGTCCATATACTAGGATAAATTTACCCATGAGCTTGCATCACTATGTCAAAGTTAAAATCAGGATTGGAATATACATAGTATAAACAATGAGGAACAACTAAAGAAGAAAATGCTACAATGAACAAATCATTAAAATAACACTAGCTAAGATAAGCAAAAGAAGCAATATAAGTTGGGAGTTACTATAATTTTGCCCATTTTACTCTTTGAAATATTCAAAGAAAAGTAGATTTACCTATTAGATGTTTGACATATTTCACCACTTTGATTTAAAGATCTAAAAATGGTTGTAGCACTAGAATTGTGAACTACTTTTTTACTACAAGAACTACTACCATTAGTGGCTACTATAGAAAAAGATATATGAGGATTATGTATGAGTATTATATATCTAGCTCAAAGCAATCTAACACATTTATTAGCAAGAATTCTTGAATGCTTCATTTTAGATTAAACCAACACTTCAATTTCTTAGATAATGCATCTTATACATAATATATATCAAATATATGGAGTGGAAATAAAACGGAACCTAAAAAACCAAATCTATTCATGCATGTAGATATAGAAAAATAAAAACATGAAATGTAAGATATTTGCATACCTTTCTGACGATCTCCTTCGTTCTTTAGTCTTCTCTGTGTTGGGTTATCGTAAACCACAATGATCAATGCAGACTGTCTCTAATGAAAGTCCACACAAAGATAGAAAGATGAAACCTCACTAAGAGATGACTAGAATTCTTTTTTTGTACTAGCAAAGACAAGAATTCTTGAGAGAGCTAGAGAGAAAAAGTGTATGTGTAAGAAAAATAACCTTTCCTTTCTTTTCTTGTGTCTTACACAAGATGCACTAAAATCATCTAAATTTTTTTGCACTATTTGGCCTTCCATAACCCCCATCACTAATGGAAACTTATGGGAAGTTAATGGTCATGAATAACATGCATTAATGGAAGTTATGGGAAGTTAATGACCACGAATAACATGAATTAATGGAAGTTATGGGAAGTTAGTGACCATGAATAGCAAGCATTAATACAAGCCAACAACACTTGTTTCCCATCCATTCTGTGCAATGTTTTCTACCACGATCATAGCGCGATATGATCCCAAAACACTCTCTCATATTTTGAATCATCATTCAAGACCATTTTACTCATCCTTCGGATCTCTTATGTCTGTGACCTATTAGGTTCCCGGTTATATTAGCCACTTGAATTAACATTTAATTCAAGTAAGTCAAGAGCAGTATCTAGTAACACGTCATAACCCCTAATTGACCAGAAAGTCAGTGGTTTGACTACGAACCCTTCCATACGCAATGTTGCCATATAATTCATCCTTTCATCATCTATACCCCACTTGGTTCAGAGTATGGTTAAAGTGTCAACTCCCACTAGACTAACTACGTCACATCTAGTCCAAGTGTTATTAGATCTTGCCTTGAGGATCTCATTACTCTATGTATCATTGAAGACTCTCTTTATAACACATATATGCTCTCGCCAAAGACTCCTGAGTAGTGACCCCAACAAAAGACCATAGGTATCATCTCCTTCTATCAAGAGTGGTGAATCCTTTATTGGCTACTCAATTACCTCTGAATACCTCAAGTTGTGCTTAGTCACCACCCTATGAATAACCCCTGAAAGGCATCAATGAACGGGGTCAAAGCATAGGATCAGTATCCGAGCTATCTTTGAGTACCTCAAGTCAAAGGATACTTGCACCATTGCTATAATAAGACTATCATTGACACTAGAATAGAATATCCATATGATTGTCTCATAGTAGGTCAATCTAATGTACTTACTACCCTTAGTAAGCATGTTAACTCTAAACAACTCATTTCTACAGCTTATGAGATCTACTATTTGATCTAATCAAGGAGCATAACATGCTCTAGTCTATCCGGATTAATGATATCTCTTCTCATTAATCCTATGGCTAGGGAAAGCTTAGATACTAACATAATTACACATGATATGAATCTCATTATCATGATCTCACCATGATTTCCTCAATGTTGTGTTTTGTATCAAGGACTTCATTAAATCAATTTAAGATCATCATCAAATTCATAAACACATGAACATTGAAATAATGAAAAATGTCTTTATTAATCATAAAATGATTTGTACAATAAGTGTTAAAGGTGATTGCTAGGAGAGCACTTCTCTAACAGTTTCCAGTTTCAAAAGTGAACTAACATAATTTTTTTAAATCAAGAATGTGTACATATAACAATAAGTTATCTAATATGGGTTAAATTTCACATTAGATCTAAGTAAACACAATGTTTTGCATCATATATAACTTAAGTTGTTGCATCTAATTCCAAATATATTATAAACAATTATATTATAAGGAAGAGCACTAAATAACAAAACATAACATAACAAAGGAGATTTAGGAATATAAAGGCAAGGTAAAAGTAAATAAATAAAGTGCCACAAAGTTCTTATACTTATTTGTCTATGAAACTATTATTGAAGTTAAAGAGATAAAGAGAAAGAGTGAGGATGACACAAATATTAGCATATTTTTTGCCCATGAAAGATTGAAACTTTATTAAAAGAACATGGTAAATAGAAATGATCTGTTTTAGAGGATTTTTAATTTGAAACCAATTCGTGATAGAGATTACATATTATCTACTAACTCTCGCCTAAATGGGGTCAAGTGCCTAAAAATGGACTAAGGTCTAAGTTCGTTACTAGTTAAGATATTGAACTCTTTAGTATTGTATAACTTGGTGACTTGGACATTATAAAAGGTCACGTTTGAGAGAGACTCATCTTTTTTTCTTCAAACGAATTATGATTATCAATCTACACTTCATCTACTACTGCAAATCCAAATTGAGATTTTATCTATGCTTTTGGAGCCATTTGTGAATCCAAACCTAGTGAATTGATACAAGTAGACTCCACTTATGTTGGCTACAATACATGAAAAAATTGTTTGTGTGAAGAAGCTAATTGTCGTTGGAGCAATTAACTTGAAATTTGATTCAATTCATTATAGAATCCATTGGTACCATCTATATAATATGACCAATTTGATTGTCTTGGAACTATTCTCTCCATTGCCTAATCTAATCTTATCTCTACTTCTCAGAAATATTCATGAATTTAAAATATTAGGAATGGTAAAGGAGCCACACCATTATATTTAGCAACAAGTCAAAATAGTTTACATCTGTTTGTATCGTTTGAAACAATTATGATTTTGTTTGTTCTTCAATAAACATATATGGGTTTCTAAGTAGCATTCCTCTTTATTTAGTAGCCAAAGTTAGATCTCTCAATTGCATCCATGAATTACTATCATGGTAATGGTGTTACGAATAAAAATGAAAAACAGAAGAGAGGAGAAGAGCAGAGATAAGGAGAAAGAGAAGAGTCCAAACAGAAGAGAGAAGAACAGAGAAATTTAGAGACAGTTACAATATTATACTAGTTACAACTGTATAATAGCTATAATATTTTTATACGTAACAATTCTTCCTCCTTTAAAAAACCTTGTCCCTAAGGTTTTGAAGGTTTACATAATGGACAAAAAATGAATAATCATATTTTCTTTGCATCACCCATCTCCTTCACGGCATTAACCGCAGTAGCTCCTTTAGCATTGTTGACGAAGGAGACAAGATTATCAACATGTCGATTTGCATTCGTAGGCACACTGTACTCTTTACCAACAGGATTGAAATGCAGTTCAGTTGACATGCATCCATTTGTTGTGTCTCTAAGAGCATGAACATGGAACCCATGAAGCCCTGGTTTCAGGCTAGAAATAGCTCCTGTTACATTAGTTTTCCCATCTCCTTCCTGAATCAAGAAGAGAGTACAATAACACCCTCACTACTGCTAAGAACAACAACTGCCTTCACCATTGGTTCTGTGATCTCAGAGCACCTCAGAGAGAGAGAAAGAGTGAGTAACTTTAAGTAGTCCTTCTCCTGCATGGTTTGCTCATTTCTAATAGTGGTTTCCAGAGTAGCTTAGTAGCTCTTGGTTCTAATCCTGTCGCTGCATGAATTGTGTGAACATAGTTTTAAGTTCCAGCAGATCCATCTGCATCCTTTCTGCTTTGTTTTGTACTTTTAGGAATAGTTTCTCGTTCTTGATTTGTTCCTCTATCAGATTCTTCATGTTTTCTTTGATTCTACGCAACTCAACCATTCCCGCCGAGGAACGTATACTCTGATACTAAATGTTACGAATAAAAATGAAAAACAGAAGAGAGAAGAAGAGAAGAGATAAGGAGCAACAGGGTCCAAACAAAAGAGAGAAGAACAAAGAACTTTAGAGAGAGACACACATACATAATAGCTAATTCATATTCTTCCTTGTGAGGGAAACGGTTACAATATTATACTAGTTACAACTGTGTAATAACTATAATATTTTTATATGTAACAAAGGGAAATAGGAAACAAGTAGTAAGATCAAAATGAGCCAAAAAGGTAGTGATGTAAAAGAAAAATTAGAAAGTTTTGTTTACGATTAAACATAGACCAATTTAGAAAGTTGATAGTTTATACAAATAAAGGTTATTATTCTAAGCCAAATCATGATACTGACTGATTTTTAATTGTTTCGATTGAATTGGTTGGTTCAATCTAATTTTCAAAACATTAGAATTATGTCATATAGAAAATTTTACCTCTATAATTATATATATATATATATATTTTAAATTATATACACATATTCTCAATCTTATATTATTAAGTGGCAAAATTTTATCCTATTTTATAGACCAAAAAGAATTAGAGTATGTTTTCACATCTTTTTAGTGGAAAATTGACACTTGTTAGAATTTATTACTGTATTGTTAACCATCTTCCCATTTATTTTATATCCCACGGCATGTATTAATTTTTTTTTGTTTCTTCATTCATATTTTTATAGTAAAAAATGCTATTTCAGTGTCATTTTACTAGAAATAGAGAAAATTAAAAAGAATTTAATAAAAAGAGTTCATAGTAATTTATTGTCAACTATACGTATCGTGCAACATGCTATTTGATCGTAAGCTTTAACTCTAGAAAAAATTCTCCTTCTTTTTATTTCATCAGTCATTTTTTAGTGTCATTCTATAAATTCTAATAATAAGTACCTAAACAATTAAAGGTCGTCCCCACCGATCATATCCAAAACTTTGTGGGTTTGTTTATCTGTAAATAATAACCAAATCAAATAGGACTTTGATACTTGCAAGACTTGGGCTTTCCTTGTAATGGTCAGGCTCCTTTGGGTCCAACTGTTTAGGATCAATTTTCTGATATTTTAAGTATCATTTCCAAATCTTAGCTTGAAATAAAAGTTAATAATATACCAACTAATTGTTGTTATTATAGAATAAACAGAGATGGAGTATCCATCATCTAGTCTCGTCAAGAATGGTGGCTTATCCACGCTGGCAACTCTATCCACAAAACCGCATCTTTTTCAATCATGCTTTTCTCCAGCAGCCACGTGTCCCCCTTAACCATCGTATCCATACACGTGTTTCGGACCAGCTACACGACAAAAGACAACTGAAGCCGGAAAGATGTTCGTGAACCGGGTCCCGCTCCTTATCCAAAACACGCAGAAAAAAATCTGCGCACGTGTCTTCACGTGACAGAATGTTAGTCCAAAACAACTTGCCACCTTCGCTTACGCCATCATAACCTAGGCGCAAAACGACAAATCGTCCCATCACAAGGTGGCGTTTTGCCAGTCCCACGTCACCCAACAACGCACTCCTTCTCCCCACACGTGGCTATTCTTCCGAGTCACGTGACTTTCATGTGGCTGCTGGCCACCACCATCATCAATATGCAATCACACTTAACTGTGTGCAAAAAAGGAAAGGCCATTTCCATTGTTTTCTGGAGAGCAAAAGAGAGAAGCTTTATAGGTATTTTACAGGTTCTCGAAGATCTGAGTTCAGCAGTCGAAACATTAGTCTTGAAGTTAGGTGGGTTTTGTTTCAATGGTTCAGATAATGAGTTCTTCGTCAGGTAAAAGGGAAGCTGTTAAGCTTGAAGTCGAGGACTCTTTGGAGGACCAACTTGGTCCCCTCAACAAAAGTTGTAAACTTGACTACTCTTTGCAGGTTCCACTTTCTCTTCTTGCATAGTTTTTTCTGGTTTGTTATGCTGCTGCTGATTGTTCTTGTCAGTTGATGTTTTGAATTAATTACTGGCAGACCAGCCAGGGTGGACTCTACAATCCTCTGGAAGAACCAAGTCCTCTTGGCTTGCGACTCAAAAAGAGCCCATCTTTTCTAGATATGATTCAGATGAAGCTCTCTCAACAAAAGACCAATACGTTGTCAGCTTTAAGTAAGAAAAACCATAAAGCTAGCAGCACCTCTAACGATAAGCTCAAGGCCTCCAATTTTCCTGCTTCTCTTCTGAAAATAGGAACTTGGGAGGTACTATGCAATTACTTTTCACTCTTCTGAATTCGGAGTAGTGCGTTTGTTTTGTTTGTTTTTGGGGATTGTTCACTTGGAATAAAAGTTTTGCTTTACTTTTGTCCGATTAATTTTTAGTACAAGTCAAGATATGAGGGGGATTTGGTGGGCAAATGTTACTTTGCAAAGCATAAGCTAGTATGGGAGGTGCTTGACGGTGGTCTCAAGAATAAGATTGAAATCCAGTGGTCGGATATCGTCGCAATCAAGGCGAACTTCCCTGATGATGGACCTGAAACATTGGATGTAGTGGTATGTCAAACACGTTTCTGTCAATATCATACACACACGAGCACATTAATGTATGTTTTATATTCAAAGCGATGCTAATGACCAGAAATTTGGCGTCTGTCATAGCTGGCTAGACAGCCCCTCTTTTTCAGGGAAACAAATCCACAACCTAGGAAACATACGTTGTGGCAGGCAACATCGGATTTTACTGGTGGGCAAGCGAGCATACATAGGTATTTTTTTGTTTTTTTTTGGTAAACTATATAGGTATGGTTGTTCATCTTCTATCTTGCTATAAAGGGCATCTCATCTCTTTTAATTTAGTGAACGTTCAGGGCTTGAAATATCAGTTTTTCGTTTTCAGTTAAACTAAACAAAAGAAGTTAATCAATTTTTTCATTTTCACATCGGTGCTTCTTAGTCGATTGTGATATGAAGAATATCATAAAGAGACTTTAGAAGGGAATTTGCATTGACAATAGAGCTTGTATAACAAGAAGGGAGGATTAGTAGGGAAAAGAATAAGCAACATCCTGTGCAGAAAGTGAAGTTGAGGAAGGAACGATGCTATGACCTTTATAGATTGTATTGTAACAAGATATAGGTCTAAGGTCAAGTATAGAGTTATTGAAATGTACCTGGGGGAATAGACTAATGAATGTCTTATTCAACTCCTCCAACATTGTTCCATGGGGAAAGAACTCCATGATTGCTTCAGTCTCGAATGGTCCTGTTTGTGCCCATGTTTTATGAAAAAAGAAGGCATTTCAGTTCATGAGGATTTGTTGCCTTGTAAGGGTGAAGAGCAAACATAGTTCTGAGAATAAAAAGATGAATGATGTAAATTATTTAAAGTATCCTCTTTTTGACTGAGGATCAATACTTGTGTTTTGGCAGTTAGTCTAAATCCAACCATTTAAGTTGTTGAATAGTTACGTTTAATCAAAGTTTGAGTTTCCATCTAGTGGTGCTGCAATTATGTAATGCTTTGTCGAACTCTGTAAAATTTAAGCCTCAATCGAGTGCGCGATGATTTATTTCATCTTCTCAATGAGCATTCCCAAGTTGATGTTATTCTTTTCACAATTTTTTGTCATTCCTATTTAGACCAAGAATATTTCTACATCTCCTTTTTCCACTTAAGGGTAAAAAATTTCCCTCTTGTTATTGTTGGCTGCACTTTACCTAAGTAAATTTTGTTCACGATTTCCGCAATAGTCAAATACTGTTTCCTTTGGTGAATCTCAAGTGCACAACATAATTGTTGCTTAAATGACTCCTTTTCAATTCAAATTCTGTGACTAATGTTGTTACCCTGTTTAAAAAATCTCTTGCTGAATCTCGTGAACAATGGCTTGTGTTTGCACTGCTGATATATTTGCAATGGCACAGGCAACATCTTCTTAAGTGTAATCAAGGCTTCTTGGGCAAGCACTTTGAAAAACTTATTCAATGTGATCACCGGCTCAACTTTCTCAGTAAACAGCCAGAACTTTTGTTAGAAACGCCATATTTTGAACCTAAAGTTTCTACGTTCGAGGGGTTGAATGAATTGAACAAAGGGCTTGACATAAAGGCTGATGGTGGTCCTAAAGACCTTGCAGTGGAGAATGTAGTATCACCATCTGCAGACCTTTCATCTCCTTTGAAAAATGAATGCCGTGATTTTGTGGGTGGGCCTCTTGAAAAGTTTTCCAAGGAAACTCATTCATCTGACTCAGGTAAAAGTCACTTGATCTTGTAATTTCGTTGCAGAACTCCTGATATGTTTTATTATATTCTTTCAAAATAATTTCTTGTGAAGGGTTTCATCTAAACATTGCTTACGATTAGCTAGTATTTGAAGATTACACAATACTTACGGCTCTACGAAACCTAACTTGTCTGATAACTGTAGCAATGGACACGGACACAAGTGAAGATATCAGGAGCAGCAGAACAGGGGAGAAGGGAATGTTGAGTCAGTTGGATCAAATTAAAGTGCCTGGACTTCGGCAGTCCATTTCAATAAGTGACCTGGTGAACCACATAGGACACTGCATTTCAGAGCAGATGACATCCGATAGTTCTATTCCTTCTGTCAACGGCCAAGTTAGCGGTGACATTCTTGAGGGAATTACCCAGTACTTGCTCGGTGATTCTCAGTTTACATCTGCAGTCACAGACGAGCAGTCCCTCATGTCAAGGGTCAATTCTCTTTGCTGCCTACTGCAGAAAGATTCCGGGTCGGCAATAAGCTTGCAGGGTAAGAGCAACTGGGTGCTTGATGTCAACCATGAGGGAAGTATGGACACCAGTGGATCAATGTACTTGAGAAAAACCTCAGAGAGTTCTCACCCCCACGAGGAAAACGTTTCTTGTTTCAAGGAAGCACCGAATATGTCAAGGAAGGACTCTGTTGGAGAGCTGCTTTTCTATCTTCCAAGGATTGCATCGCTTCCACAATTTTTGCATACTATAGGTGAAGCCTCTAGTAGTGAAGCCAGATAGTATATTGAGTTTGACAAGATACATATTTTTGGTCTTCCGCTTTCACAACTTGTATAGTAGGAGGATAGCAATTAGTGTTTTCCATAGGAGTGGCATGTGTAATGCTATTAGTTGAAAGCTTTCTGTAATTTTCATGATGTACGTAAAGTAGTATTTGGTGTGTAAACAGTGTTTCAATGCAATACCAAATTAGTAAACAACACTAAGGAAATTATCTATAGGAAAAACTCAAGAATTAGGTTTTTATGGTATTATGTTGAAATTTTCGTTAGTCGAAGTTTATCTCATGTTAAACGAATTTTATTTATTTATAGATAATAATTTATGATGAATTAACTTTTAGTATCAACCATTCATTTTTATTCTTTTCACCCGCAATTTATCGCAAAATTCAAGGGTCTTACCAGTTTACCATTATTCCAACGTACTGCTGCTCGTTAACTGGTATGTTCAGTTTTATCTGGTAAATGATCAAACTCGTGGTATAGCATCCAGCTCGGCAACCACCTAAAGTCATTGATGAATTAGCATTAGCAAGATATGAACTGGGATAGGAAGAACAGGAGCTAGTTCCATTCATACTTATTCTCTAAATGCTCGCCACCCAAGAAGGATAACTTGCAAACAAATTACAAGAACCTATATAGCCGTAGAAACAGATTGCAAATAAAGAAATAGCTTCAATGTGTACACCTTTTATACAATACCTGAGCACAAACAGAACCAACCATATACTCAAGGTACTACAGCTACTAATAAGAACACACGACTGCTTTACAATCTTTTTCTTTTTTGTACTCTCATGCAAAAGAATGACAAATATAACGAGGACCATTCAAGGTTCGTCAGGGTTTTCGTCCCCTAAGTCTTCATCTCCCATGTGTTCATTTTCATTTTCATTGAGCATGTTCATTAGCATAGATATTTGATCCTGTAACACAGCGTTCTCTCGTTCCACATTAGCACGCTTGCTTTTCTCTTGCAGAAGCTGGAGTTGCAAATGTTCCAGGCACCGCGCATCCTCTTCGAGCTGTTCGTTAAGGCCATCAATCTCACGGTCCTGCAGAAAATAATGTAATGATGAGAAACTGTGCACTTGGCTCTAACGCCATAGATAAGCTAAATATGAACCTTTCTATTCATTTCCTGTACGGCAATTCTCCTCATGCTCTCCACAACATCTACATTGACAAGTTTTCGTTTCTTTCCAATCAGCCAGCCCTTGGGATAACTTGCAGCATCAAAATCTGGTGGGGGAAGAAGGGACTCCGCTGATGGTCGGCCATTTATAGTTGTTACAGGATCTAATGGTTCAAAGAGAGCTTTTCGGCGCTCTGAAAGTTCTGAAACTTCATTTACCTCGTGCATTTTCTCATCATTCACAGGTTCTTCCAGATTGCCAGGAGTTTCACTTGGAGTGTCTTCTGCCTTAATGCCTAAATTCCTCCCGCTGGCTGTTGCAAAGAAGTCAACTTTCTACTTCTAAAGTTATACTTGAGACATGACCTACTCTGTATACACTCAAATGACATGCTATGCATATACCGCACGACATACCCTTGAAAATATTGACTGGAACGCAAATATATACAATCACGGTGCCATTTTTAGAGAATGAATGAGTCATTAAAACTTTGATTCATTATCTTTTGATGCACTACAGAAATTGAAAAGGAGCGAGTAGACTCTCAGTGTATCAGGCAATTACATGGCATAGTTAGATTTCCCATCATAATGAAGATTTTGTAGTTTTGAATTTTAAACTTCAAATAGAATACACATCAATTTCAATTTTGAATATCAGATAAAATTTTGTATATGAACTTAGGAGATAAGAAGGAATCAATTACTCCCTTAGAATCACTTTTATGTAACACAGATAATGTATTAATATGCATGAAGAGAAATTGTGAACAAGGAGTAATTTCTAAGAATCAACACCCTAATACAGTAACTTAAATCCTTAGGCTTAAGAAAAGGATTGGGATTATGTGTGAAGAAAAGTGAAATTGAAACTGCATTGCATGCTGTCCTAAAATTGAAACTGCATTGCATGCTGTCCGATGTACCAAACAAAATCGGCAATTTCTAATCTAAATTGTTGGCTCTCCTTACGTCGTAAATTGTAGTCATGACTCATGAGCAATTTTCAGGAACGGGCAAGATTTTTGGGTGGGCAAATAATCAGACCTTTAAGGATTGTACATTTTCAGACTGGTTTTCAGCTGCACGTAACACACATGCAGGGTAGAATAAGAGGAATCTTGGACTACTTCAGAAAATTTCAATACATTCATCCATAGGACCTAGAGCAGCAAAAGGTTTATAAGGGCCACAAAAGAGCTAATAATGAGGGTCAGAACCGGTCTCCTGACTTTTGGTAGCAGGGACTAGAAACGGAGAAGAAATCCTCTGTTTCAGTTACTCTAGTCCAATCAGCCTCCAATATTTCGTCTTTTTATGTAGGCAGAAACAGGGTTGAAATAGAGTTAATTGGAACAGAAGATCTGAACCCTAGAAACGAACTCCTCCTGGTACTTCAGTCTCTTGTCAGGTAGGGGTTATCATATTCGACTACTAAACCTATACCTTGGATCTCTGTAAATTTATTGGATATTCTTTGTTCCGTTAGTCTAGGACTTTTGCTTGAAGGTTTTGTAATTGCCATCAAATGGTGGCTCCTTTGAGGGCTTTTTAATTCATTTCCAATAAATTTACAATTTCAATTTCACTAATTAGTTCCCAAATATAGTAAAACGCAGTTTGGAGTGTTTTTTTTTTAATTGGAAAGAAATGGAAGAAAATTCTTAGTTGTCACTAGTCTTCTGTACCCTTGATATTAGGCATGAGTTTCACCTACTAACAATTGGTTGGTCTTCTTGTAACTATAGTCATACCAGCCTTTCCAAAACTCTAAACTAAAACTAACAATCAAATTGAAATGGAAGGTATTAAATAATGATTCTTTCGCTTCCAAGGCAACACTTGGCAATAAAATAACTAGGAAACAGAGAAAGGACTTAAGAAAATAAGGTGACATTTGGACGTATTTTCCTAGAACGAAAGATGTATCAAACACTATGTGTGATGACTTTGAGACATAAGTTAAGACTAGAAAATAGAAAAAAAATTGGAGACAGCACGTTACAATCACAGATTAGAGGAAAGAATAATGGAAAAGGGATACCCTTCAGATAAACGTCAAAATAAAATTCCAATAAAAGAAAAAGAAAAAGCATAAAAGTAATAATGAGGAACAGAGAGGGAAGTCGTTGACAAGCTAACTGAACCCAACTTGATTAGCGTAACAGCAAAGCAACCTTTGCTCATTCCAGATTGGATTAATCAGTTGAATCTAGAATTGCTTCCCATGCTCCCATGAACAAATCATGTAACTTCACTTGGGACTTTTGAGTGAAATATTTCAAACGGCATGCAAATAACTAACCGAAATCGAATTCCAGGATATGGATTTTTATCTACCACGCGAATTCAGCATTTTATTGTCTACTTTCGCTTCGTTTTCCTTACTTTCTCACAAACCAAGCAACAGCTTAACAAAACAGAAAACAAAATGAAAGAACTAGTGGGTGCTACCTGATCTTTTGCGAGATCTCCAAAAGATCCTAGTAGAAGACACAGGAGAGAACCCCTCCAAAGCTGCATCAGCTCTCTTATCATCCTTATTACTCTCAGTCCCCATTGAACAAGAAGAGAAGAAACTCAACAATCCAACAGCCACATCAACAAACCTCTCTCCTTCACCAGAGAGAGATGGGTAGTTGTGTGTGCTGTTATTGAGTTAAGAGAAGGCGTTGGGAGTTGCAACTTTTCTCTTCTTGTACGTACAAAACAAAATTAACAAGAAAAGAAACAGGGGGGATGACAAGGACGAAAGAAAGGAAGAAGCTGGTGATAATCGTTTCTTGTTGTCTTTAAGGCTAAGGAAGATGTTGATGTTGCTGGGTTTCAGATCATTGACGACATCATCAAGAGTTTTAACGGTTGGGATTTGGCTTTTGGGTGGGGATAGATTCTGAGATTTTAAGGACAACAGTTGTCTAATGTGGGACCCATTTCCCTTTGTTTTGTGTGCTCAACTAATTCCTTATGTTTACTTTGATTAAATTGTATTTGTGACAGAGCAGCTAAGTCCAGTCCATTATATGGTTGGAAAAGTTTGTAAGCAAATTGCATGCTCTTCGATAGGACTGGCCATCGGTGGGGTAAGTCTATTTTGTGGTTGGAATTTTTTTTAAAACAAATAATGTCTTTTTATATTGAAGTGATTCTTTTAAGATAATATTTAAACGGTTGAAATAAAGTTAAAGTCTCCTTTTCAAAATGTTATCACGTCCTTTGAATTTGAAATCTAAACGGTAACCAATTTTTAAACATTTATTTGAATTAAATCTATCATTCAACTTTACATTATTAATTTATAAGATATAATTATAATACGTATTTTTAATATAATTTTGAAACATATTTTAAAATAACAATAATTGTGAATTTTTTTAATAAATATATGGTTAATATACCTCCAACAGCTATAATGAATCTAAATTTAAGAGATTTGTCTTTTTTTGGTTATTTGATTTTTTAATAGTTAATCGCTAATTTGTTAAGGAGGCAGTTAGTTTACGTGGGGAGTGATAATAGGAATGAGAATGAATAGAATCATTATAATTATAATAGTTGATTAAGAAGAATGAATGATTACCATTACCATTGATACTGATTGGTTTGTTAAAAATATTGAGAAATAAAAATTTATTTTACATCAAATTTTAATATATTTTGATTAATCATAGTTAATTGCTAAAAAAGAGAAAAATATAACTAATTAATTATATTGAATTAATTAATTATATTTAATTTAAAAAGAAAAAAAGAAGTATGTCATAAGCATGTGTGGCACTCCTTGTCACCGACGTGACAAAGGCTGTCGCACCGGTGACACTTGCTCTATACCATCTAATATATTGGGGGTATGGATGATTCCCAAAAGTCAGATATCTCCTATAATCATAATATAAAACTAACCACTTGTATTTATTCCATACCCATTAATTGATTATCAAACTCGTGAACCAAACATCCTCTAAATAATTTATATCAATGATATAATTTATTAGTTATTATATGCATTTAAAAATATTATTGTGCATATTCAATAAATTATATTAATGTGAATTCTCTTATTATCAAATAAAAACGACTATATTTATTAATAAAAATATGATAAATCTATAGTGAAGAAATTCTTTTATTTAAAAAGTCAAAATTCAATAGATAATTATCTAAAGTTAGGTACATGGTATTTAATTACAATGATGAAATTAGAACTTAAGAGCTCTTCAAATACGACTTATTCTACCATATAAAAATGAAATATCCATGTAACCCCAATAGTTGGGATGTATCAAATGACTTTTCTACCCTTTATTATCATAATAAATCATCTTTCAATGTGTTAGAATTGTCTTTTGCCTATTTGTTAAACGGTTTATTCTTTTATGCTATAAAGATTCTACTGTCCTCTTTTGAATTTAGATACCTTATCGTATTATTACATTTATAAATAACATACAAACCTAAAGTTCAATGATACGTAAAAACACCTTTTTCAAAAAGCTTATGATTCAGTTGTAACCTAATGAAGCAATTTATGCCATCTTCTTTGTTTCTGTTCACCTTATTATTTGGATATCCAGACATCTACTAATGGTGGTCCCAATCAAAAGCTTGAAGATTTTAAGAAAATAATTTATTAATTGAGAGAGTTATTCCACCCTTTTGTTATTAATCTTTTCTTCCTTAAATACAAGGAAATTAGACAAAGGAAAATACAGGGGAAAGCAAATTGAGATCGTGTCCCTCCAAACTATGAAAACTAATTCCTCCATTATTTACTGCTGAACTCTAAGGAAGATAAAAGCAATTGAATCTGGGACTCAGTCCGAACATCTGGTGTTCAGTCTCTGTACACGTGCAGGTCTCGTGATGTCTCTTTGGCGCCAAGATCATGCTTATCAATACTCCCATCCTCCGAAAGAACCTTGTCCTCAAGGTTCAGTGATGGAAAACTATGTTGGAGTTGTTGAGTATTCTCCTACGTGGCTTCTTCTTCAGGTAGTCTACTCCATCGTACTAGAGTCTCGGAGACTAAGCGAACTCCTCGCCTAACCCAACATGATTGGAATGCTTGCTTAGGCTTTAATTGCAGAAACTCATCTTCCCACAACGATGGTAAATCTGCAATAGCAGGTACTTCAGGACCCACTCTTTTCTTGAGTAAGCAGACATGGAAAACTGGGTGAATGCGTGTCATAGGTGGTAGCTTGAGACGGTACGCAACTAGCCTAATCTGTTTTGCAATTTGAAATAGTTTGTAATACTGGTTGGACAGTTTCTGCGATGGTCCGTGAAAGACATATTGTTGACGATATGGTTGTAGCCACAAATAAACCCAATCATTAATTGCGAATTGGACATCTCGACGCTTGTTATCAACTGTTTGCTTCATCTTGTTATTAGCAGTCAATAAATGCTGCTTTAGTTCTAGTAACAACTGATCACAGGCCGAGAGTTGGTCATCTAGCTCGTTGATGGACGAAAACTGATAGGAGACGACAGCTGGGGGCAGTCGACCGTAAAGGGCTTAGAATGAGGTCATTCCGATTGACGAATGGTAAGTTGTGTTATACCAAAATTCAGCCTAAGGAAGAAGTGAACACCAGTAGCTTGGTCGATTGTGCACAAAACAACGAAGGTACTGTTCAAGGAATCGATTGACAACCTCTGTTTGTTCGTCACTTTGGGATGATAGGCCGAGGACGTGTGAAGCTTGGTTCCTGAAAATTTCATAAATTCCTTCCAAAAGTGACTTAAAGTAACCGGGTCGCGGTCACTTACAATTGTTTGTGGCATACCATGAAGCTTGACGATGTGCTCAACGAACTTAAAAGCCATATGTTTCATTGTGTACGGGTGAGTAAGCCCTATGTAGTTAAATGTTAATTAATGAAATGGAATATAATAGAATGGAAGGGAATAAAATAGAATGATTTATAGTAAAAAGTTGTTTGGGAAGGGTTCATAATGTGATGTAGTGAAATATTGTTTGGAAGATGGATGGAATGGAATGGAATGTATATAAATGACTTTTATATCCCTTATATTAAAATAGTTGTTATAAGAGGTTTATTATTTTATTATTAATTATATAAAAAATTAGTATTAATTATTTAATAAAATTTATTTTATTCTATGTGATTTATATTAAAAATAATTTATTTATATAAAAATATACACAAACAATTAAAGAATACTTTTTACATATTTTCTATTTTCATTAATAAATTATTTTATTAATTGTATACAATTTATTATTAATTATATAAAATATTATTATTAATTATTTAATATATTTTATTTTATTTTATTCTATTCTATGTGATTTATATATAAAAATAATTTATTTTTATTTTCATTTATATAGAAATATATACAAACAATT
>JAOTAX010000001.1:14207267-14231416 GCA_025629825.1 Erythroxylum guanchezii
ACACAATTCCCATGCAATTAAGTTCACATAACATCACAATAATGCATTTAACTAACAATTTATGATATAAAACACAATTCTTACCTAGTTAAACTTCCAAATCTTCCAATCTTCCAAATTTATCACAAACTCTCTATTTCCTACCAACATACACGATCATCATCTTGAGGGGGTAGAAAGCTTAGGTTTGCTTTTGTGAACAAAAGAAGAGAAAGAAAGTAAAATATGAGAGCTTTTGTGTGGTGGAGATTGGTAACAAAGTAACCTATGAAGAGAACCAACGAAGAAGGAGGAGAAGAGAGAGGCTACGTATACGATGGAGCAACTTAATAAAACCACCAATGATCTTTTTTTAAAAGAAGTATCGTGAATGAAGACCAAAAGGGGAAAAGCCTTTTACTTAAATGGAGTGGCATGGTTAGGCAAGTGACACTTGTCACTTGCCACAAGTCTTATTTTCAAGCCCTCTCTTGGTTTCTTTCCAATTAAAATTCAATTTTTACTCCAATGTTTCCCAAAATTCTAATGGCTCAAATTAATAAATCCTTCAATCATTTATCTAAATTTTCATTGCCATTGGACAGTAATTTCTACTACCGATATACCATTGTTCTGCCACTTGGCATTTTTCCTAGTTCAGAAATTACCCCGAAATTTCAAAAAAATAATTTCTAAAATTCTCCAAAAATTCAAAACTCACAATGACCTTCTCCAACACAATTTTTTTCATACACACAAATTACATTAATTCAAAATCACATTTATTAACAAATATACTGGGAAATGTCATGAATGCATGTACAGTCATTTTCATGTGCAAAATTCACTATTCACATGTATGTGTATGCATGAACATATCAAGCGTTTCTAAGCACACAGTGCTCACTCCAAATTACTATTCTACCCTTCCTACTAGTAATGAGATGTTACAGTTGGGCCCAAACCTCCAGGCTTAAAAGGACCCAACGGACAGAAGGACCTTCGTAACCGCTTCCTCCCCGGCGAAAGCTCTTAAGTCAATTCCTCCCCAGAACAGACTATGAAGTCTGCACCCCATATCTAAATACAAACCACCAAGGGCGACAAAGATGTAGTTATAGTCATCCCCTCGCACACAGAAATGATCTGCGATTCCCAGGTGTTGGCCGCTAGCGAAGCTACCAATGAGGAGCGCCCGCAGCTAATGGAAGGGGTCAAGTCATCAGAGGACCATACCAGTCTGAAGGAACATCCCACCCCTCCACACACGGACCCCCCGACATACAGGGAGAGGAAACTACAGCGGTCCCTTTGTCCCCAAGTACGAGTCATAAAGAGCAGGCCCTGCAGCCCCGAGTTGTTGAGCTTCAGGACGCTCTTATGGGAGGTACCGAATCCGTTTAATTCTCTTTTATGTCGATTTTACTTTGGAATTGTCAAGGGGTAGGGAGTTCTAGGTTTAGGATGGTCCTGCGTAATTACCTGTGGCAGGTTAAGCCAGATATCCTAGTGTTACTAGAACCGACTTAGTGGCACTAAAGCACAGGGTTTAATTAGTTCGCTAGGGTTTGATTACTCCACTAGAGTGGAAGCTATCGGGTTCACAGGTCGGATTTGGATGTTGTGGAAGGAGACTTTTGTAGTGTCCATCGTCATAGCCCATCGGCAATTTATCCGTGCCTCTGTTTAGTACGGTTCATACTCGTTCGACTTCCCCGCAGTTTATACCATTCCGCAATCTTCATCGCAAAAACATTTCTGGACGGCTCTTCACTAGATCGGTGGATCCATGAGTAAACCTTGGCTAATAGGTGGGGATTTTAATGCGAAGCTAGAACTTTCTGATAAGAGGGGGGGAGGGGGGGAGGGGGAGGGCTGCCACCACCTCGAGAATCATGAATAGACACTTTCAGGATTAGCTTCATGAGAGTTGCTTACATGATCTAGGGTATGTAGGGTCCAAATTTACGTGGTATCGAGGCATGGTCCAATCTCGATTGGATCGAGTTTTTGGATCGACAGAATGGCTCCACACTTTTCCTCATACAATTAACAATCACTTACCCTTCCTCGACTCCGACTATAGACCCCTGTTGATCCAGTTTCAACAACCATGTCCAACTCGTCTCCGAGCCCCTACTTTTAGATTTCAAAATGCTTGATTGACGCATCCGGGTTTTGACGAGGTGGTGGTTACTCATTGGCTGCCGGCCAAGGAGACTATGAGGAAAGCGCTTGCTCGGTTCTCTCAACAACTCATAGTTGGAACCAGTCTGATTTTGGTAATATCTTCCACCGAAAGAAAAGGCTACTTGCTCGTCTTTAAGGAATCCAGAGAGCCCTAACTGCGGATCCTTTGGATTCTTTCCTCAACTTAGAAGATCAACTTAGTGAGGATCTG
The DNA here is from genome assembly GCA_025629825.1 of Erythroxylum guanchezii. Lineage (NCBI taxonomy): Eukaryota > Viridiplantae > Streptophyta > Magnoliopsida > Malpighiales > Erythroxylaceae > Erythroxylum > Erythroxylum guanchezii. Next base: position 14,209,648 of record JAOTAX010000001.1, read on the forward strand.
ATATAGGTGTTGTGTGAAGAAGAAATTTACTAGCATCAGAAAGCTCGATGTGATTAGATTTCGAAGGGGGACAGGAATACCAAGTATTACCATACTCTGTCCATTACCAAATGGCAGCAGCTGAAGATCGAGAGTCTCAGAGACTCCCAGGGGATCCTCATCTCGGACCAAGCGAATCTAAGCAGGCTTGCCAGAGATTACTTTGCCACCCTTTACACGCAAGAGGTCGACCCTCAACCTCGAGTTCTGATGTCCAGGGCTCCCCCCCCCCCCTTCCAGCAAACAACCTCAGAGATTTAGCCATGCCCTTCCACCCAACCGAGATCAAGACTGCGGTCTTCGGTATGAATCCGAATAAAGTCCCTAGGCTGGATGGATTCAACGCCCTCTTCTTTCAAAAGCAATGGAGTAGGGTCGACCCTAAAGTCACAGAATCCATCCAGTCCGTGTTCTTGCAGGGCCGTTGGGAAAAGGATCTTAACCAAACCCTCCTGGTTTTAATTCCTAAAAACCTTCCCCAACTAATTTCCATCAATTACGTCGTATAAGCCTATGCAACATGCTATATAAAATCCTCGCTAAAGTCATGATTAACTGCTTGAAACAACATATGGGTTTTCTGGTCTAAGAAACCCAAAGCAGTTTCATTCCGGGTTGACACATCACTAATAATATCGTCATTGCCCATGAAGTTGTCCACTCGATGAATCAGAAGAAAGGGAGAACCGGGTTCTTAGCAATCAAAGTGGATCTTGAAAAGGCGTATGACCGACTCCGGTGGGATTTTATCTAACACACTCTTGAGGATATTAGGCTTCCGGATCAGTTAACCTGGATCATTATGCAGTGCGTCAACACAGTGACTATACAAATGGCGTGGCAGGGCATAGTAACCGATCCGTTTAGCCCTTCACGTGGGCTTCGGCAAGACAATCCCCTCTTTTCGTATCTTTTTGTCCTATGTATGGAGTGCTTAGGACATCTTATCTCTAGCGCTATGGGTCACGAGCACTGGAGGCCGATTCTACGGGCTAAATACAGGGTAGACCCGCACTCTATCCCTCCTACTTTGAACAGGACCGAGGCCTCGAGCTTTTGGCGGGGACTTACAGCGACTTGGCAGTTTATCCATCAAGGTCTTCACTGGCAGTTGGGTGATGGTCGGCGCATTCGATTTTGGCTTGATTCTTGGTTACCCGATTGGGGTCCTCTTCTTACATTCGCGACCTCCCCAATACCCGACAGAGATCTGGACGCGGTTGTTGCTAACATGAGAACTGAGGACGGCTATTGGAAGTGGGATCGGTTCCAACAATACCTTCCATCTACCATTTGTCTCGCTATAGCGGGAGTTACCATAGCGGGGATAACCCCCTCTGCCCTTAATTCAGAGGGGGATTCAATTCGCTGGGGTCTTACTGCGCATGGTAGATTCTCTGTGGCATCTGCCTATGACTTAATCGAGGGGTACAATTCAGTAAGGTCGCCCAACAATTGGGATGTAATTTGGAGATGGCCAGGGCCCCAGCGGATTCGAGTTTTCCTTTGGCTCTTGGAAAAGCATAAGCTTTTGACAAACCAGCATCGAGTGGAGCGTCATATTGCAACTGATAACAGTTGCCATGTCTGTGGCCAGGTGGAATCCATAGTCCATGTCCTCCAGGACTGTTCGCATTTACAAGCGTTTTGGAGAACCTTCCTTGTGGTACTTGGGGATCTGGAGTTTTTCCGTTAGGACGAGGAAACCTGGTTTCACTCCAAACTTAGGAAGTACTCGCCGGTGGATCAGAGTGACTGGCCTACCATTTTTGGCGTTGCTTGCTGGATGCTTTGGACTTGACGCAATCAAAGCATCTTTGAAGCGGAGTTTGTTTGGCCGGTTCACGGCCAGCATACAGTTTTGGAGTACATTAAATGGATTGCCAGGGCACGAATAGTGGAACACTGTGTGCTACCATATCAGGGTCTCCCGTTAGGCAGCCTAGTGGGGTGGACTAAACTGTCAAAACTATGGGTTAAGCTCAATTCGGATGATGCGTTTTTCCTGGGTACCAACACCGCTACTGCGGGGGTTCTACTTCGAGACAGGAATGGCCAGTGGTGTGGAGGTTTTGTACACCACATTGAAAAAGGTTCGCTGCTGATCGCTGAGCTTTGGGGAGTCCACTCGGGTCTCAACCTGGCCTGGTTGCTGGGCTATCGCTGGCTCATCGTGGAAGTGGATTCCTTAGAAGTCATTAACATTCTCTCTGCTCCCATTACCATGACTAATCCTTATTTATTTTTTTTGTTGGCAGATATCCGCAGACTACTCCACCGAGAGTAGGAGGTCCACCTACAGCACGTGCACCGAGAAGGGAATCAGACTGCCGATACATTGGTTACCCTAGCTAGCATGGCCCACCCAGGCATTCATTTACTGCAAGAGCCGCCACTGCCTACTTGGGATCTCTATCAGAGGGACAGGCAAGGCGCAATGTATAGTCGTACCTTGCGCTAGTGGCCCGATATTTAGTTTCCTTGTATTCAAAAAATAAAATTCCCTTTCCCAAATCTGTATCATTTTGATTATATTATAATTTCTAGCATGAACTTAATGTCTGTTTTAACATGATTATCACATGTCTTAACTGTGCAGATAAAGAAAATAATTTTAACTTTTGAAATTACATGGAGTATTTAATTTAGTTCAATTTCTTTTTATAATACATATCAGATTCGCTCATATATATTTTGCAAGGTAATTCGGTATAAATTGATATAAAAACTTATCATTTACGTGCATTAGAGCTACTTTTAGCAGGTTAGATTCTACTAGTTTATCAAGGAATAAAGAGCTTTACTATAGTGGTTGTCTCTCTTACTTTTTCAACTTGCTTGTAACTTTTGTTTTCTTGAAGAAAGCACCAGCTCTTGGATCAGGGGTGAGAATTTGAACTAACTATGTCTTATTCATGTTATGAACGCCTACCACTAAACTACTAAGAGTCTAAGAGTTTTAATTAAAATATTATGTAATTCTAAGTTTGAGCATATTCACCCTTATGATACACCAAACTCCCAAAATTATTCTGGCATAAAGCTTTCGACTTTCCAACTAGTGAAATTCTCCAAAAGATACTATTATCTCTCTGGTAAAGTAACAATTGGATTATATTCTGAGGCTTTATTTTAAGCTTTCTTAATTTGTTTCCCAGCATTTTCCATCTTCTCTGCCTTCTTCAATTACTCACCATATTTCTTTATGTTATGTCTATGAATTTCCACTCTCCTTTTTAGGTTATCCAAAAGGCTCATTTCCAAGCCTACAACATTTCCCGCATTCCTCTTCCATTTCAAAGAGAAAAATCTAAGTTGAAGTGAGTCATTCTGTCATATAAAGAGAGGAAATGAAGATTTCGCTCCTTACATGGCTCATCTTGATGATTTTATGTGGCAATCACGTGACTTCGGGAGAAGATTTCAACCTCTCAAAGCCTTCTATGCAAGAACAGTTTCAGGGTATCATTCAACTTATTTCTCTGTTTTTTTTTTCCCAGTAGTCAGTCAGTAAGGAAGAATGTAAATATATATATATATATATATATATATGATCTCTGAACAGAGACATGCAGGTGTAAATGGCAACATGACATTGAATGGACTAAGGAGTGGCGGATTAGAAAGCAAGGAAAAGCCTGAAATCTTCCACTTAATAAAGACGGGTCATAGAGGTAAGGGGTCTAGCGGTAGTGCAAATATTAATCACAAAACGCCTGCTTCAGCACAAAAAAGTGATGCGCCAGTTTCTGCGCGGCCATCCATTCTTGTTTCAATTTGCACTGCCTTGAACGTGACCTTAGCTTTGGCTCTCATATTTCCTTTACCAATAACATTCTAGAAAGGATGTCAAAGTTGTTCCGAGATCTAAGAGATATTAATCTAGCATTGTTGACAGTGGTCTCTATATATCCTTCTACTGCTATTTCAAACTTCAGGTATTTGGTTTATCTTGTTCCATTGTGGGTCCTTTTTTTTCTGCTGATTGTTCTTTCACGTACCAAATTGACACGTTATATTTTGACAGTAAGACACCTTAGGATTGTTGTGTAATCAAATATGATGTAAATCATCCTAACCGGTCGTCTTGCAAAACTATGATGCACTTGAAAGAAATGTTTCTCCAACTAGTATGTATATTTGCATAGCAAACAAGGTGACAATAAAATTGATGCCATAAGCAGAAAAAAAAAATTACAACTAATCAATGAAGTGGTAATGTTTCAAAGAAACTTAAGTTTGTAGTTTCTTGTAAGAAACCACAAGTTTTATCTGATAGCTTTTGGAAACATGTGACTGCTCCAATGCTGTCAGAAGTAGAGGGGGAATCAATTTTTTTTTCCCGAAATTAAAATAGTTAGTCTTGCCAAATAACAACTTAAATGAGTCCATATTGCCTAGTTCTTGTGTCATATAACAACAAAAATTTTGTGAATATGGCTGCAGGGAGGCTAACCTCTAGCTGAACTACAATTACCACTGAATCAAGGCTATGAATCTCTCTTATGCCAAAAAGTGAATATTGGCATAACCCTCCAGAACATTTTCAACCGCATACCTTCAAGAACTTTAACAACAACATATATAGTCAACAACAATGTTAGTGTCTTAGACAAATTCTATTTGCTTTTCTCATATGCTCTCCAGTATGAAGCATTATTAGAGAGTCCTTTTGTCTTTTAAACAGTTCCTTACAGAAACAGTGTATAGAAACAAAGACTGAAACATACACCACCACCTCCAAGGCCACACGCCAAAAAAGAAATTAAGCAATATCGGAAGTTTCCACATCTGAATGCCTCAGATCTCGTATATGAACTTCTCAAAAAGCTTCATCTGCTCAGATTGCAGAGCAATGGCAATCGATAAACTCCCATCGTTTGTTGGACTTGGCAAGATAAACGATAAACCCTCGTAAGGAATTCCTCCAGGGCCCATGAAAATAGGCCTCCCCCAACCAAAATCAGCGTCATGAATTGGCAACCTAACCCAACTTGTGATCCCAAGATTTGGATTCTTAAAAGTATGAGCACCACGGACAAGGGCTGTCAAATCAGGTTGAAGTTCCAAGAAGTCGAGGGCTGACCTTAGATAATCATTGTCCATCCTAACCAAGCCACCATGAATCCTCCCAGCGGCAAACCACGTGGGCTTTGATTGAAGATCTCCGGCGAGAGCAACTGGGGTCGTTGTGAAGATCACATTACCAAAGTAACCAGGTGGGAGTGGTGGTTGCAACCTTGACCTGCCATCCGTAGCTATATACAACTTGGTTTCTTGGTCATATGGAAGTTCACGAGCCTTGCATACACATCTCCATACATGACCAGCCAACATCTCGTAGGAGCTGTATGCAATTGTGTTGCCATCTTCCTTAGCTTTGGCTTTGAGGGTGTTCAGTTGGGCCCTGGTTAGCTTGAACATGGACACGGTGGTGCTGTCAGATTTTGACGTCTCGGTGGCCGATTTCAATGCCGGAGGTGGCTGGTACTCGATGTGGTGGAATGCTGGTCGTGGTGGGTCTCTTGCTCTGAGGAGGGTTCGGTCAATGAACGGAGGAATCGTTAGATCGAGACCTCTAGCCATGTCTGACCAAGTATTCACGAAATGAAGACCTGAAAATCCATCTGCTGCATGATGTTGCATGCCGACGCCAAGCGAAACTCCTCCGCATTTGAAAAAGGTTACCTACGTTATTAAAACCATAACAAAACATTGAGTTCCCACTTCCAAGACAATCCATAATCGCCCCAAATATAAAATTATATATATATATATATATATATATATATATCTTACCTGCAGCACCAAGAGAGGATAAGTGGAGATGCCGCCGGAGTAATCAACGGTGGGAATAAGCTGCCTGAGCTCCAAAGTCGGCGCAAAATCACCGAAGTCATCGATGACGGAGCTCGTCTCCGCCACAACAAAAAGCACCCCCTCTCCATTACAGTCAATCTCAATCCGACCATCGTCGTCCCTCCTCAACCGTCCGGCCATCGGATAGAACGGCACAAGAGCCTTAGCCAACGCCTCCTTCATGATATTCGGGTCAAAAAAGTTAGCTGCTCCAGTTGGTCGGTAAAAGTATACGCTCGGTGTGTGGAACCTCGGAACCACTAAGTCCACGTTCGAGTTCCACAGGCCGTACCGCGGCGTCTCCTCCGCCGGCGGCACTAGTGTTGATTCCTTCACGTCAATTTTCATGTTATTGACTGATTTGGCCCTTTAAAACACCTCTAGACTGTGGTCCCACTACAAGCCAAAATGATACTAATAATTAAATGAATGGCTCTTACATCAGCCGAACATATTAAGATGGCCCGTTTGGAACAGAAAGAAAGAAACATGGTAACTACAACGTATGAAAAGAAAAGTTTGGATTTAATGAAAAGGGAGAAACAAAACTGTTTGTTTATTTATTTAATTTTGATAATTCATTTGGGGCCTAATCGATTTGGAATTGGACCACTAATTAATAATTATGAGTAATTAAATTCAATTCTCTCACAAGAAGAATGAACCGATAAAGTGGGCATCTAAAATTGAATGAAACATTACCGCACAAAGTCTAGTCTTTCTTTGAAAACAACCTTCTCTTATTTTTAGACTTGAACTAATTCTCTTGTTCTTGATACACTGATCCTATCAATGAATACAAGAACTTAAGTTGCCTGCATAACAAAAAACTTGCAGAAAAGATAAGAGAAGAAGAAGCTTACCTGGAGAATGTTGAGGGAGAGAAAGAAAGAGGAGGAAGATAGAAGAGAGGTAGAGAAAGGTGGGGTTTGGAGTAAAGTTGACAACTTAGGAAATGGAGATTTGGTGGGAGTGCGTTGAGAGGTCAATATATATACAAAACCACCACAAAAAACAAAATAACCAGCTAAAAGGACAACCTCTTCTCTTGGGGGTTTTATATATATATATATAAACGTAAAGAGGATGCGCAATGCCAAACATTAAGGCTGTGGAGACATTCACCTACTCCAGCCAACTGACCTTTACCACTCATCAACTGCCACGCAATTTCATTGACCATCGGACTATTAGGCACTTGTGCCATCCCATTTCTCCCTCTGGGCTTTCTGTTTTCCCCTATTTTCAAGGTTTAACCCACAACAGAGAGGCAAAAATAATTAGAGGATGCAAAGACTTTTCAGCCAAAAACTTGGACAAAAGCTTGGTCCATTGTAAGTTCGATATCTCAATTCAAACCTGTCACCCACTCCGTCTTTTTCCTCTATTTCAATATTAATTCCTTTCCTTCTACGATGTTCATCTTTCTGACTTTTGGTATGTTGGGTGTGGATAGATAAGATTTCATGAGTTCCTTCTTTAAAGAACTCCTCAATCCTCCAATAAAGTTGCAAGATATCAACTACGGGTGGACACGACCATGTTGACACTCTTGCATAGTTAATTCCATTATATGATTATTATGTTTATTTTAATATCTTCTAGTCTTGATTTGTATAATTTAATTTAATACATTAGCTAAGATTGAAATAATTAATATTAATTATAATAATTACAAAAGTCACAAAATAATAATTACCAAATTTTTTCTTTTAGTAATTTGTCAAATCTAACTAACCACATGATCAGATTTTTATAATTATCATTGCAAGCTTTGGAGTAATTAATAAGATTACTCATTTATGATTAGAAGGTTACAACTATAAGTCATAGAAATAATCTCTTTATAAAAGGACAAAGAAAGGATGCGTATAATTAATAACCCTCTTTCAACTCTCGCAAAGCTTAGTGAAAGTTTTTTTGCCAACTAACAAAAAGTGAAGCTTTTCAATGTATGTGAGTGAAAGTTCGGTGAACGCCATAAAGTAACTTAAAATTTTTTAAATTTGTTATACGATAAATAATGGCCACAAGATGTAAGATTTACTTTATCATCTAAATGCGACAAAAGTTTGTTTTTAAAAAAAATGAATAAGAAATTATATTAACAATAGCCAAGCTATTGCAAAATTACAAGTATAAACCAATCACGAAAATATAGAGTATTTGTCTATCTAGGCACTAATAGACGAAGTAGAAGATAAACAGAAGAGTTGCTTATATATACACTAGATGTTTAACAACCCACTACTCTCAGATATTCCATCTTGATTTTATCTGCCATGAAATCAAATTGTCGACTCCCCTGGCCAAAATCATTTATCGTAAAAATCATTTCTCGTATCCAGTTCAACATCTTATTTACTACTTGATACTTATCTTCCATTACTTTTCAGTAGATTCAGTGATTCCTCTCTTTCTAGATCATATAAATTGTTGATATGAAAGCAACTTTGAGAAGGATTGCATTTTCATTACCTAGTTTAGTGAGATTAATGAACCATCTCAAATTAAGTTTCCAATCACAACTATTATTCACAGCACCCACCATTTCTTGGATACGGCTCCAAATGACTTTGGAATAAACACAATTAAAGAACAAATGGTTCCTGTCTTCTTCAAAATTCTAGTAAAGTACACAAGAGGTGCCATCTGAGTTAAACCATTGACTTTTGGTCCGCAACCTATTTTTAATGGCTAGCCAAGTTATAACGGATGCTTTGGGGTTCAAAGACTTTTTCTAGACCAAGGTAAACCAGGGACTACCAGCAGATCTTCTCTAAAAATCCAGTGATAAGATGTAGTTGTGAACAAACTGCTTGGGTGAAGGGTCCACGAGATAGAATCATCTTCGCTGCTATCACCTATTGGAGGCAAATACTCATGTAAGTGGGAGAATCCCTGAAACTCTGACCTCCATCCTCCATTTTGCAATAATTAAGAAACTCTAGCATCCACTTGCAATCTGTTATGCAAATGTAAGATCGTTGAGTTGTTAATCAGAGGGCTAATACGTAGCCACTTATCAAACTAGAGCCACATATTTCTTCCACCGTTTATTCTGTGTTTAATGAAGGGGTATAAATGTTGCCTCATTTTCAATAGTTCATTGAAGAACCACGAGTACTGTCTGGACATCGTAATTTTCCATAAATTTTTACCTTAAAGATAAACAACATTGACCCATTTTGTCCAAAGAGGTTCCTTATCTGAGAATAGTCACTAAACCCTATAAACAACATTGACCCATTTTGTCCAAAGAGGTTCCTTATCTGAGAATAGTCACCAAACCCTCTCGCTAATTAATACTTTTTGCATTGTAGCAATAGATTGGATGTTGAGTCCCCCTTAGTCCTTCAAAGATGCTACATCCTGCCATTTGACTTAAACATTTATGCCTAATTCATCTCTTCCTGACCATAAGAATGCTTTTAACAACTAATTGATGTCCTTGATGATCTTCTTTGGTAGTACCATATGTGCTAACCAGTGTATCTGGAGACTCATCAAGGTGAAAATGTATGGTGGGAGGGGGTCCTCCTGACGAATACCCTTAGAATTCATAAACAATATGGATGGGACTCCATTAACTAGCACGCTGAAGGATGGTGATTGGATGCATTCCATAGGCTAGTTAATAAAGTTAGAAGGCATCTTTAGAATTTCCATGAAGGTCTTAATGAAACTTCAGTTAATAGTATCATAGGCTTTATATAAGTGTATATTTATCATACAACTCTTTATGGGTATCCCAAAAGCGTAATCTTCCATCAGATCATGCATAGTTAATATGTTGTCCCTAATTTGACAACCAGGAATAAAAGTTCCTTGATTCACATCAATAATATTCATAATAACCCTTTTCAGACTATCTGCCATCGGTTTAGCTATTACTTTGTAAATAACGTTGTAGCAAGAGATGGGTCTAAATTCCTCCAAATTCATCGAGTGTGTTTTTCTTAGGGACCAAACAAAGATATGTTTTGTTCAGCTCTTTCAACAACTTAGCATTTTGGAAGAACTCCAACACAACTACAATATATAATTGTCTAGTGATGTTCCACGTCTGTTGAAAAAATTATGCAGAGAAGCTATTCGAACCTGGGGCTTTCGATGGATGTAAACGGAAGAAAGATTTCTTGATATCTTGCTTCAACACCAGAGCAATCAGTTCAGCCTTCCTCTCCTACTTTATAGCTCCTTCCAGAATTCGCTTCATGTTGGTCAAGGGCAATTCATAAATTCAAGACCCATCAACTTAGCAAAATAGGACTTTGCCATCTCCCTCATGATCTCCTGGACATATTTCAAATCCCCATTGTTGTCTTATAATCTGACTATTTGGTTGCAATTACGTCTTGCCATAACTATCGCATTGAAAAACTTATAATTTATATCTCCTTCTCGAAACCAATTCACCCTAACTTTTTTCTTTTGGATGGAATTTTGTAGTCCCACAGTACTCAGATAATTCTTAAGTAGATTTCTTTCCTTCACCTTTAAGGTTCATCCGATTTGGAGTAATACTCTACTTGAGTCTATTGCACCTGTAGTTTCAAAAAGGAAATATCCTACTTTTTGTTACGTATGAAACTTTTTAACGCTTTCTTAACCAACCTCAGTTTATGCATAAGTTGGAATGCTTTGTAGCCCGTCACTTCCTGTTTCCAAAAATTATAGATGATTTCCCGAAATCCCACCATTTGAATAACTCCATTGAAAAATCGAAATGGTGCTCCTATGTCCCTAGCTACAACATCACTTTGTATAAACGTGAAAGAATGGTCAGAATTTAAATTTTCACCAAAATGTACCAGAGAATGTGGGAATTTATCAAGCTAGTCAGCATTCACCAGACATTGATCTAATTTCTTACAAATAAGCATAGGTCTTTGCCGATTATTTAACCAGGTAAGTAAATGTCTAGTGGAATACAGGTCTACCGATTCCACCTTGCAAAGAACAGTCGTGAGCTCTTTAGTATCAGCCAAAGTATACTGCTTCCTCTCTTCATATAGCATCCCACTCCCGCAAGACACGTACCCGACATCCTGAGGGATATCCGAGTCTGTGCCCCGCGAGGGAGGCATGCTAGAGGACTAAATCATTCAAAACTCAGTACACTTTTTTTTTGAAACCACAAATATAAAGTATATTTTGGAAACTTTCCTCCTCTACTTATACTGCCATTCTATCTAAATTAAAAAAATAGATGATACATCCGTTAATATGAGAATGATGATTGGATATACCCTTCCATTAAGCACCCAAAATTTTTTGTTTATTTATAAGATCCAAATATCTAATTCTGGTCTCAATCAAGCCTACCAGTACAGGCTTCTTCTCCTTAATAAGCTCATTAGTTAGAGCTCTTTTTTGGGGAACGTTAAGACCCCACGTATTCCATATCAGAAAAGACTTTATGGGGATATCACCCCCTTTATGTTTTTCTTACCTCTTTTCCTTGTCGCACTCCGCCTAGTAGTAGAAATTTGAATTGCAAGTGGTCCCGAGGGTTCTAAATCAGATGGAATCTCCTTATCAATAGAACAATCTGGATTAGAGACTATAGTTGCATTATCAGTTTGGATCGCCTCCCCCTTAAGTTGTTGTTCGCCTTCCATCTGTACCGTTAGCTCTGGGGCATCCTTGCCTAGAATAGAAATTTGCTCCTCATTATAAGTGAGAGATCTAGTATTGTGTTGGCCCTCCTCTGAGCATCTCACTTGTCCCTGGCTCAAAGGTTATCCAATACCATGATGACATCCATCAGGTTTCTCTCCACACTTGTCCATTGTTTGTTCATTTTGCTCATTTGGCCCACCTCCTCTCTATTTAGATTATTATACTTCTACAAGTTCCCCATGTTGCCCATGTGGAAGACATGCCTTGTTGGTTGCGACTTTTTTGTAGCATTGGGTTTTCAGGGGTAGGACAATGGTATCATCTTCTTGATCAACTCTCCCTTCTCCCTCAAGCTCATTATAGACAGGTTTTCACATAATATTCCAAACCTTTGCATATCCTACTTTTTCCATTTGCAGGGTCTAAGAGTCCATGCTAACTGGTTTGCCTAAATCGCTGGCAACATAGCTCAACCCCTTCTACTTTGCATAATTCCATCGACATGTTATGGAAGTGCCCACAGTGGGATATTTTCGATAACTTCTATACCCATTTCAAAGCCTAGCCTCCAATATTGTAGAAATAAGGGTTGATCTCCTATGCCACAACCTTTGTTCTGAGATTTCTTGCACTGCATTGTCCTGCCCAAATTTAAATAAAAAAGTTCCATCTTCCCGAAGCAACACCCATTCCCGTGTTATTCCATCTGGCATTCGCCCAAGAATCCACTTTTGGAAATGATGGCCTCTTATTCTAGAAAAAACCAATCAGTGTTGTCGACCACTTTGTGTTCCTGCATCTAGAATCTCCTTCAAAGGGCAAATTACTCCATCCCTTGAGACATCTTGATAATTTTTTAAGACTCCTTTGTTGTGATAACTAAATAGTTTCTTTTTTTAGGCGTCGGTAAGTGCCATTCCCTCTTCAGATAACCTTTTGTTAGTTGCTCCTTTAGAATAGGTTTTGTCTTCTCTCTGGGATTTCAAGTTGACAATCTCACGAGAGAGCGGCGGGAACTTTTCGGCTTGCCGAGAAGTCTCAGCTACTTCCATCCAAACTCTCCAAGGCCCTGGCACAGCCTGGCCGGTGGGGAAAGGGCTTCAGAAAAGGAGATATTTAGAGAGCGTGGGATATTCAAATCAGGACATGGCGGGAAACTAATTTGGGTTCAAAGAAGCGAATTAAAAAAGGGTAGAAGGGTAATAATTTTAGAGAGATGGGAGAGAAAAAGGTGTAGTAAGAGAAAAAGCCAATAACTCAATCAAGAGTTGCATAAAGGAAAAAGCCAACAAAAACCATTCAACTTTATTCACATTAACAAACAACAAAGGCTGAAGACTATTTATAAACAAATACTGGGTATATTAATTAATATCTTAAAGTTTTGAGTGAACATATAAATTTTTTATATATGAATTACTTTTTTATAAATAAAAATTATGAAAAATTAAACATAGTGTTCGAAGCAATATATAACTTTAAGGACTTAAAAAGTATGAGGTGAAATATAGTATGAGAACGACTATTCTCCTACATAGAGAATTAAGAAAAGTTTAAACTTGTTTTAATTATTTGGATCGCCTAAAGAATAAGAAAGTAATTGCTTTCCTTTACCTATAGTGTTAGATATCTAAAACTGAAAATTTCAAAATTTAATTGATTTAGTTGTTTTTCTTTCATACCACGAGGACTACTGGTGGCCATAATTAAGTAGCAGAAAGACGGCGGTATCAATTCAGGAGGACATGTATATATCATATATTTTGTGTTTTAGAACAATTCATATTTGCATATTTTATCCTTTTTGCCAACCAGCATAACGTACAGAAAGAAGCAAGCAAATGATATTGTTTGCGACAAATTTGCTTAACTACCAATATTGACATAGAGTTACAATGTTCTCCTACGTTTACCCAGAAAAATGAAATGGTATCAAAAGTTTTAGTTCCCCTCAAATTTTGGAGAAGCTTAAACTCAAACTTACATTTTTTTAAATAAAATTCATCGTAACTTCTTCTTTTAAATAAAATATACTTTTAACGAATTAATAGACTCGTTTGTTAAATCCAGTTTTATTCGCAAGTAATCTCCCATGACTATATAATCATTCACAAATATAGAGATGATTAAACTATTTGAATGTTATCCATTTTTAGTTTATGGTTGATTATACTATTTGAATGTTATTCAATTTTAGTTTAGGGTCTCATCGCTTTCACCTTTTCATGACAAACCTGGGAAGTGAAGTGCTATCCTCGAAGTTGACCAAATCAAATAATTCTGCACTTACATTTTTGGTCAATAGATTTGTCGTCGATTTGTGTTCTAATTATTTTAGGCCCCGCCTGTGTTTTTTTATTGTCTTTGTTGGTAAAACTAGACCACCACTATTGACTATAGAAAAGGATGACAAAGAGTTTTCTTTTATAATTGAAAACAATCTTCTTTTTCTATAATAACCTCACCTTTTAGTTGCATATATTTATATATTTGCTTTAATATATTCATTTAGTATTTTATAATGCCTCCACTTAATGGTTTCAATAACTTTGTTTATGTATATGGAGGCACTGTTCATATAAAATTCTAAACGAATAGATTAAAGCAAAAACACCTTGGGTATCCCCTAAAAGACAAAATTAGAACAAACTAAGCCGATAAAGTAACCTAGGGAATGCCCTTAAGTCTTATAGCTTTCTTAACTAATCGAATTATTAGAACTCAGCCCCTATTTATCAATCTCTTCATCTCCGCTTACCTAATTACATCAGCTTTAATATTCAGAATTATATATCGATAATTACAAAGAGTAAGGCCAATTCTATTATAACGTATGAGACATATTCTCTTTTACTAATTAAGAAAACACAAATGGGAAAGTTTTGAGTAAAAAACAGTTCTCATACGATAAAAGTACAAATAAAGCGTGAGTATGAGAACAGCAAGTGGTGGGCGGTTGGTGAGATGGGGACGTGGCCGTGTCCTAATGCAAAATCAACTGATCACCAACTCTGACAAGATGGTGTCCCCTCCCCATAACAATTAACAGGCTGAAGTTTGGTGGGTTGTTGTCGGGACGCGCCACGAAGAAGATCGATGTAGTGACTCGGGAATGGTGCGTCCCACAGGGTTGGTAAGGAAGGCAAGCGTAGGCATTACGATAACCCATCGTAAGAGCTGGAGCTGATGCGAATATTAGGTAATGGGATTATGGGAGTCGACTTTGTCTTTGGTTGGAAATTACTAGCATTTGATAGTGGTGTGGTGACATGTCCGCGGTGAAATAGACTCTTTTATAACACTCCGTAAAGCTTCAACTTTTAATAAAAGATTAACATTTAAAATTTTTATCAATTTAATTTTATAAATTACTTTTTATATATCTTTTGATTTTTTAATTACGATGAAAGGCATGTTGTACATTAAGAGTATTATCTAATTATAATTAATTAGATTAATTGTTAAAAATAAAATTTAAATTGCTAAACAAAATTTTAATAAAATTAAAAGATTAAATGGAGCTTTTTTTAATTTTAACTATAATTTAAATATGGTAAAAAGTCTTTAAATGAGTATGAAAGATATTTTTAGATGAATTCTTCTTTTTATTAATTTTAAAAAAAAACTTATTTGAATTATATTAGAGCGTCTAGTGAATGATTAAAGTAAAATTTTAAAATATGACAACAACCTAAACTGTAAATAGAAGATACAAAGATAAAATAGTGTCCTTCAAAGTACACAATTTGGTAAAGAAAAAGTAATAAACAGTATTGTAAACAATTTCGGTTTCAAGTTTATTCACTTGTGATACCTGCATCTACTGTGGTTCTTTCATAAAATAAAAACCAGGGCTAGCACCTTCTAATTATATTTTTAATCTTCCCATTGTGTTTTCTTTCATATCCGTCCAACATTTCAAGCTACTAGTTTTGTTCTTTCTAGGAAAATAACATACAAGCCGCAATGCATAAAGTATTACATAATTCATAAGATAGGCAATCCAAAACGAGAAGAATTTTGAGCAGAAATTGAATTCGTGAAGAAGGTTTTCAAAAAGTACCAATGGTTTTTGAGTTAAATTTATAGGACCTACAATAGTTTGTTTGTTTTTTTAATTCAAACCCTCAATTTTAAAAATTATCAATCGTTCCTTATAATTTTAGTGTTGTAACACCCCGGCTCTCCGTCATCCATATTCATTAGAAAACTTAACTAAAACCAAAGAAACAACAATGTTTGTTGTTACATGGCATAGCATAAGATACCAATGTGATACCTAACATATGAAAATAAATGGATTGAAAGACTCACGCTGAAGAGTTTCCAGCTCTATTTTGAGAAAATCATGAGCTTTCAATAATCACAATCACTCTTTATGTGTTAAAGGAATGATGAACTAGTGAAGACAAGTCTGATAATGGTTGAAGTGAAGTATTTTATGAAAGACAGCCGTGTAGGATGTTATACAACCGAGTCCTTTGCTCAAACAACTATACGGATTAACTGTATAAGTCACTAGAAACGTATGCATAAGGATGTGAAGAGTCAAAGACATACACGATCGAGTATATGCTCTATTCATGGCATACACAATTATGTTTGACGACCATGTGTCCTTATGGAACTGTGTACATCCATGATCTCTTCGAAGTTGGAAGGGACAAGATCATTTATACAGTTGTGTACGATGTAAAAAAACCATACTTTCAGACTATAAAAGAGATAATAGTTATATGTTTTAGTATGAGCGGCTAGAACAACGAAAAGTGAAGAAAAGCCAAGTGAGAGTGTGAAGAGAAAGTTCCTCATTCTTTTGTTGATAGTTTATGGCAACAAGTTGTTTATAGAGAGAATGTCTTGGGCTTTAGTTTGAGAAGAGTGTTGAGTTGCTATATCAACTTGTTTTTCCAATCTTGAAACTTGGTGGGACAACTTGTAGCTATAGTGTGATATAGTTTTGAGCAAGGGCCAATAGCATAGAATTTAAACTCTTGTAAATTCGAATTTAAATTTAGTATATTTGCTTATTGGTTTGGCTCATAGTTTTTCCATTTACTATGGAGGATTTTTCACATAAATTTGGTGTTCATGTCATTATTTTTTCATTCTCGTACTAATCTGAATAATTGTTTTTTTAATAGCGAAGACAAAGATCTCTGGATCACAGCTATGTAGGAGGAAATGAGTTCTTTGAGGAAGAATGAAACATATGAGATAGCAAAGATTCTAAAAGGCAAGAAGGCATTGAAAAATAAATGGGTATTTAAGATAAAGAAAGATTATGACAAGTTAGTGAAGCATAAGGAAAGAATAGTGGAGTAAGGATTCATCCAAAAGAATGCCATAGACTTTGATGAAATCTTCTCACCTATGATCATGATGACCTCAATACATACTGTGTTGGTTTTGACTGTCATTTTAGATCTTAAACTTAAGAAATTAGATGTTAAGACATGTTTCTTATATGGAGATTTAAAAGAGGAAATATACACAGAGCAACCATAAGGATTCAAGGTTAAAGGCAAGGAGTATCTAGTTTGCAAGAGAGAGAAAAGTTTATATGGGTTAAAATAGGCACCAAGATAGTAGTATTTAAATTTCGATTCTTTTATGACAAGTAATGGTTACAAGCAAACATACGTCAATTCTTATGTGTATTTTAAGAATTTCACAAGTAGTAAATTCATCATTATTCTTCTGTACATAGATGACATGTCAATTGTGGGTTAGGATGTTGGAATAATCCAAAAATTAAGGAGGAATTTTTTAAATCCATTAATATTAAAGATTTTGGACCTATAAAGCATATTATGTAGAAAAATCCCAATGTGAGCATCATATACACATGGTACGGAAAACAAAATAAATTTATTCTAGGACTTTCTCAAAGTCCAGGATCTATGTGCCTATATAAGGAAATACCATTAAACCTAGCTAAAAATTTCCAATTCACATACATGTTCATAACATATATATATATATATAGGAATTCATGGCATTTACACAAATCAATCATTCATATAATAACCATATACCTTGTGTGTAGTCTCCTTCATTCTTTGATCTTCTACTTGTTAGGTTGTCACAAACTACAACGACCAAAACATACCGTCTCCGATAATGTCCACGCAGAGATCGTAGAAACTAACCGAATCAAACTCTTTGATCAAGAAATGGCTAGAACAAAGATAAGAGTGCTAGCTCTCTCCTTTGTTCTATGGAGAGTAAAAATATTAAAGAGAAAGAAGAGAGAAGAAGATGATAAAGTGTGAAAGAGAAGCTTGAAAGATGGTTTATATATATACTTGTTAAAAACTTTTCTTATGAACATCAACCTTCCTTTTTAGCTTTTTTGTCTTCTATTGTTTTTTTCTTTTATCATTAAAAGACAATACATGCAACTTATTAAAGAAGACTCTCATCTTCCACATTGCACACACCTTTATCTCTCTCTCTCTCTCTCTCTGTGTATATATATATATATATATATATTGATGTGGTCTAGTCACACTGGGGTCGGTCCTACCGAATTTCGGGTGTGAAAAAATACCAGAGACCTATTTCAGTAATATCAATGTTGCTATCTCATCGGGATCCATTTGGTTTTATTGCTCTCTATATAATGGATCTTTATCCAAAACCATTTTATGAATCCTCTGAGTCACTCTTGTGCATGTGACCCATTAAGTTTCTGGTTACGTTGGCCACTTGGATTAACACTTAATCTAAGCAAGTCATGAGTGGCATCTAGCAACACATCATGACCCTCAATTGATCAAAAAGTAAGTGGTTTGACGAACGAACCCGTGCTTGTCACAAACCATCTCACGAACCCTCCCACAGACAGTTGCTGTGCAATTCACCCTTTCACCATGCTATACCCCACTTGGTTATGAGTATAGGCAAAGTGTCAACTCTTACTAGACTGACTACGTCAAATCTAGCCCAAGTGATATTAGTTCTTGTCCTGGGACTCAATACTTTATATGTCAGTGAAGACATTCTTCATGACACATGTACTTTGCCCAGAGATTTGCAAGTACTGACCCCAACAAGAGGTCGTGGGTATCATCTTCTGCTTTCACAGAAGTGGTGAATTCTATGTTGGCTACTCAATTGCCTTCGAATACCTCCATCTGTACCCAATCACCACCCTATGAGTGACCTTTGCAAGGCAACAAGGAATGGAGTCAAAGCACATAATTAGTATTCAAGATATCCTTGAGTACCTCAAGTCTAAGGATACTTGTAACATTGCTATGATAAGATTATCACTAACATTAGAATAGAACATCCATGTAATGATGTCATGGTAGGTCATCTAATGTACTTACTACCTCTAGTAAGCATCCACATTTTAACTCTAAACATCTCATGTTTACAGTTTCTGAGATCCACTGCTTGATCAAATCAAGGAGTTTGACATGTGCTAGTCTATCGAGATTAACGAGGTCTAATCTCATTAATCCTATGACTAGGGATAATTTAGATACTAACATAATTGCACATGATAGGAATTTCAGTAGTATGATCACATCATGATTTCCTTCATGCTATGTCATATATCATGGACTTCATTAATTTGCTTATGGATCAATATCAATTCATAAATAATGAACACCAAATTAATGAAATATGCCTTTCTTTATTATTGAAAATAATGTTTGTACATAACTTTGTACAAAATGCATTAAAGGTGATTACTTTTAGGGCACTACTTTAACAAATCTCCAACTTGACCTAAAGCCAATCGCCTTGGTATCTAATACCATAGGCGAGTACGTGAGAATCAAAGCTATCTGTGACAATGGCTTCGTCAATGGATCAACAATATTCTGCTCAGTGGGAATTCTCTCTATCTGTACATCACCTCGACCAATAATCTCCCTAATAAGATGATATCTGCAGAGTACGTGCTTGGACTATTGATGAGACCTTAGTTCCTTCGCCTACGCAATAGCCCCATTGTTGTCACAATACAACTGTATGGGCCTATCACTACTAGGAACCACACCAAGTTCAATAATGAAGTTCTTGATCCAAACTACTTCCTTTGCTACGTCTAAAGCGACAATGTACTCTGCCTCGGTTGCTGAATTGACAGTCGCTTTTTGTTTAGAACTCTTCCAACTGACCACTTTGTCATTCAGTGTGAATATATAACCTGATTAGGATTTAGAATCATCCTTCTCAGATTGAAAAATGGCATTTGTATGCCTGCTCACTTTTAGATTTCCATCTCCATATATCAAGAAAACATCCTTAATTCTTCATAAGTACTTAAGATGTTCTTGGTAGCCACCCAGTGACCCTTACTAGGATCCGATTGGTATCTACTCATAACACTTAGAGCATATGGTACATCAGGTCTCGTACATAGCATAGCGTACATGATAGATCCTACTGCAAATGCATAAGGGATCATATTCATGTGTGTCCTCTCATCTTATGTCTTAGGACACATAAATTTCGAGAGTGTTATCCCATGTGTCATGGGAAGATACCCTCTCTTGAATTGTTCCATACTAAACCTCTTTAGCATCTTGTCTATGTAAGTTGATTGTGAAAGACCAAGTAACCTTTTTGATCTATCTCTATAGATCTTTATCCTAAGGATATAAGTTACTTCACCAAAATCTTTCATGGAAAATTGTTTGGACAACCAAATCTTCACAGATTGTAGCATAGAGACATCATTTCCTAGTAATAATATGTCATCTACATATAGCATAAGGAATACGTTTACACTCTGATTAACCTTTTTATACACATAGGGTTCATTCAAATTTTGTGAGGAACCAAACTCTTTGATTATCTCATCAAAGCGGATATTCAAACTCTTGGATGCTTGTTTCAATCCATAGATGGATTTACGGAGCTTGCATACCTTTTCTCCATCATATGAGATGAAGCCCTCTAGTTGTGTCATATACACATCTTCGGCTAGATTTCCATTTAGAAAAGTTATCTTCACATCCATTTGCCACATCTTATAATCATAATGAGCGGCAATGGCTAGGAGTATCCTAATAGATTTAAGCATTGTTACTGGGCTAAAGGTCTCGTTGTAGTCAATTCCTTATCTTTGAAGGAAACCTTTGGCCATAAGCCTTGCTTTATAGGTAATCACATTACCATCCATGTCAGTTTTGTTTTTGAAAACCCATTTACACCCTATGGGTTTTATTCCTTCGGGTGCCTCAACCAAAGTTCATACTTGATTTTCATGCATGGAATCTATTTATGCTTTCATGGCACTAAGCCATTTCTTAGACTCTGAACTCTTCAGAACCTCTTCATAGGTAGTAGGCTCATTATCTTCTGAATAATACGTCATTCTATTCAACCATGAGAAATCCATATCTCTCAGGAATAGAGTGTATCCTATGTGACCTATGAACTTCCTGTGTTAAAGAAGGTTGAACTGTTACTTCATCTATATGAGTAACAGTCTCAGGTTCAGGTAGATGATCTGCATTTGTTCGAGCATCTTAAACTTCTTCAAATTCAATTTTGCTCCCACTGTCTTCTTTTAAACGAAAATCTTTCTCTAAAAAGATAGTATGCTTTAAAACAAAGACTTTTTGTTCCTCAACAAGGTAAAATTGATATCTCATTGTTTCTTTAGGATATCCTATGAACAAAAACTTGTCAGACTTTGCATCAAGTTTATCTAATTGTATTCGCTTCACATAAGCCGGACAGCCCCAAACTTTCAAATGAGAAAGATAGGATTTTTTGTTAGTCCACATCTTATATGGAGTAACATCTATTGTCTTTGATGGAACTCTGTTTAGCAAATAAACAATTGTCTCGAGTGCATACCCCCAAAAGGATTTTGGTAAATTTGCAAACCCCATCATCGATCGTACCATTTCCAATAAGGTTCAATTTTTCCTTTCGGCCACACCATTATGCTGTGGTGTGTAAGGTGGAGTCCATTGAGATAAAGTCCCATTATCTTTGAGATAATCTAAAAATTCTTGGTCTAAGTATTCCCCACCTTGATCGGATCGTAGTGTCTTGATACCTTTCACAAGTTGCTTTTTTACTTCATTTCTGAATTGTTTGAATTTTTCGAATGCATTAGATTTGTATATCATCAGATATAGATACCTATATCAAGAATAGTCATTGATAAAGTTAATGAAGTAAAGAAAACTGAAGTGAATCACATGTTAATATAGACTTAATAAACAATATACGAATTCACAAAAGAGGAGGGGGGGGGGGTTTGAATTGT
>JAOTAX010000001.1:14283124-14298910 GCA_025629825.1 Erythroxylum guanchezii
GAATCCAACTCTTCAGAATACCATAATACTTGAGCGTGGTTCCTTGTAATCTCTTTAACCATCATAGATTTATCTTCTTGCTCTGATACCACTCATGTTGGACCCCATTTTCGGAGCTCAACTTTGGATTATGAAATCTGAGCTTAATAAGCTCTGATACCACATCTGTTAGATCCCGTTTTCTTTCGGAACCCAACTCTTGAGAAAACATGAACTGAGCGTATTATCCTCTAGGGTAAATTTCATTTAACTCTCATCAACCATCATCAGTTCATCTTCATGCTCATAACATCCCAAAAATTTCCTTACAATTTGTTCAATGGCATGCCCATACAAATCAATCACCATACTCAAACTCATTTCTCCTATTTGTGAACAGAATCTGGAAATCTTTAAAATATAATTTCAATTTGACTTCTTCACAGAAATTGTAGTTCTAAGTCTCTAGTTTGTTTTGAATCAAGAACCATCTTAATCTTAGCTCTATAGATCAAGATATGCTTAAAAAGCTAAAGGGTGTTCATACCCTAATCATGCTATCCCAACCGATCCCTCATTTTCTTTCTATCACACTTTATGAAATCAACTCCAAAAGATACCAATTTTCATGGAGAGATAGGAAAAGTTGTTAGGAATCCTTTTCTTCAAGAATCACTTCATTTGGAGGTCGGATGATAAAGTTATGGCCAAAAGAATCAAACCTGTTTATACCCTCAATCGTGCAGTAATATGTCTTGGCACAATTGCCATAACTTTCACCACAAATGTCGGATTGAGTTCTTTCTTGAACGATTGGAAAGAAGACTTATAGATCTACAACTTTTATGGAGACCACAAAGTGAGATTTTACTTCAAAAAGGGTCAAAATCACGATTTACTGAAACTATCCCGTAAATGTCCGTTTAACGGAAATTGTCGGGCCTAGGTCTCTTTTTCACCCGAGAAGGTCCGTTTAACGGACATAAAGTCCGTTTAACAGACATAGGTGATTATGGGGGTCATTTTTTACCCAAGAAGGTCCATTTAACGAACCTAAAGTCCGTCTAACAGACATAGGGGTTCCCCAAACCCCTCTAAAGCCTCGCCAATGCTTCCTACATCCAATCTAATCTCATATTCACTCATAATCTTCCCAAATCCAACTCTTCTAGTGCAAAATCACTTCATATCAATTCAAACACCAAATTTATCTCATATAACTCTCAATTTTCAACCCATTTGATTCATCAAAACCACAAATTCTCATCATTTACCATAGTTGTCCTGTGCATACATTCCATGCAGTATCACTTCTTGTAACGATCATATCTTTTCACTTCGGTATCCAAAAATTACAAACTTTATATTGTTGGAAAGCTAGAAAGATCATCTACAACTTCCATGAAGATAATCTAGTTTTTCCTTGGAAGTCAAAACACACATTTTACCCTCATGAAAAACTTGAAATTTATCCCAACTCCACTTCCTCTATTGCAACATCATTCATAACAATTCAACTACCAATTGGAATTCATCAAACTATCAACCTCAATTCATTTGACTCTTCATATTCAACAACATCTCATGATTCATAATTGCTATCTTCCTTTTCCATAGTGCCTTACTTATATATATATATAACAATAGTTCATGTTCAAGATTCATCAACTCAAGTGGATAGCTTCTTCAATTATATCTAATTTCAACTCACATCATCCATACATAATTCATATTTCAAAACCATACACAAATCCATATTTTATTAACATCATAAATAAGAGTTTTACAAAGCTTTAATGGCATCTCATGCCACAATACATCATTTCACAAAATCCCCAAATTACACAAGATACTTAAATGATAACTGCTCAAAATACAATTTCAACTTTGCTTTACATAAATTACTCCAAAACAAAACAAAACATGCAAATTTGGAGTAATGTCTTGACTTTCTTTCACTCGGTCTCTTGCTCATCACCTGAATAGGGGAAGGAGAGTGTGGGTGAGCTTGAGAGCTCGTGAGTAACATTTTTATAACAAATAACAAGCAAAACCATTCAAAAAGTTCATTGTCATAGAAAATATCTTATTGAATCGTAAAACACAAGTTTCTCAAAATTCTTATCGTGTAGTGAAATTCACAAACTGCAAAACATGAATGCATTAACTTGTTCACATATCATAAGCACATCATAATGGTTTGGGTGGGTCCGTAAATAGAACGTACTAACATATTTCCCATAAGGGCCCTATGTAGCCGTGAACAGAACATACTATTGCAATCCCATATACTGGTTTTGCGTAGCCGTGAACTTAAGGGAGTCTATGAAAGAGCTCCATGCCATTAGTGGGCAGACGGGAGAAGCCTTTAGACAAGTGCACTTGACTGACAGAACAGACCACCACAAACCCACATAACATGTAATTCATAACTTGAAAACAAATTGCCCAAATGGCAACATTTCAGAAACTTGTTTTTCATTAACATGCAATTTTTCGAAAACCTTTTTCATTTAACAATTCCAATTCATCAACAACATTCACATACTAAGCATATAGTAAATTCTCAAATCATTCAAAAGCAATGATGCAATATTTATGAAGCCATTGAAATCATTTTATTCTCTTGATTCAAAAGAAAACATTTATGGCTCATTACTCAAATTATAAACATGAAACCCACCTTAATTTCCTAGCTTGAAATCTTGCTCAAAAAGCCTCTACTCTTGCTCCTCTTGCCCCTCTTAATTTTCTTCAACGTTGACAAAAATCCCAAATCAATAGGCATTCCAATTGAGAAACCTATAAGACATAATCACTAAAATTGATCCTAGAATTCTTAAACCCAAACATTTCCCAAGCTATATGAACCAAAACCCTTTCAAAAATCCAACAAATCAAAAATGTCCTTACCTTGATCCTTCACCAAATGAAGAGTTTGTTGGCTCTAATGGATGCTCTCTTCCTCCTCTTCCTTTTCCCTTCTTGAATAAACTTCAAAATCTCTCTTGAAAATCAAGACATGAAGAAACCCTAGTTTTTTCTTCTTTTTCTCTCCTTTCTGTCTTCTCTACGACTCTCTCTTCTCTCCTTTCTCTCATTCACGTTTTTGGCTCCTTTTTAAATGTAAGACACTCTTTTCTTCTCCTTTTTATATCATTAATGACTAGACAATGTCCATTTTGCCCTTACTTATATGCCTTGTAACTTACATGCTTAAGTGACTTGCCAATTTTGCCCCTCATGCAATCTTACCACCTTAACACAATAATTCAATTAACCTATGTCATATAATCTTACTCACATTAGCATGCTAATTAACTCCACAAAAATTCTCTATTAAGACCTCAAAATTCATTTAGGTCATTGCCTAACTCCGTCCAAAAATTAAGATCTTTTTCTGATCATGTAATTGAAGGAATTTGCTAGTACTTCCTTCTAGAAAAATGTTCCTCATTGTCTTAAGTTTCTAATAACACCAAAATCATTCAATTTGGTTCAATAATCTGAAAGTTATACCCCAAACATTTCTGAATTGTTCTTATGCTATAACAATATTATGTGCTCAAATTTCACCCCGAAATTGAAATTCTTAGAGACTGAATCAAAACTCGATTTTATCAGACAATTTGTAACCCTATTTCTTTATTTTAATCTAAATCAAGAATCATCTCATTTGGATAACTAGAACAAAAGTTATGGCTAAAACACCGAAGCATACTCAATGAACATGTTCAATTACATTTTCCAACTTTTAACTTCCAACATTTCACATATAACCCGTCTTATACCTAAACCATCTTTTCTACTTCATTTCAAATTCAAGAATTCTCCTTTTCTTTACACATGAATAATCGCCAACAATTTCTCATTTAACAGTTCTCGCTTCCAAGAAAAGTTCGGGGTCCAACAATTCTATTGGACTATATGCGATAATTATATTGGACACACACAAGCTTTAATCTTATTGGTCACACATGCTTTACTCCAATTGGTCTATGTGTTAACTTTAGAAAAATCACATATTGGTCCTTCTTCTTCATTTAATTCCTACATTTTCTTATGATCTTATCAATTAATTTCATTCCCCTATGTCTTAAATCTGTAATGGCATAAATTTCATGCAATTTGGTTAATCATATCTGGAGTTCTACTAAAAAAAACTACAGGTTGTTCGAAAATAAGGACAACAACCATAACTCAACTTCAAACCAAAATTCAAGAATCTTAAGGGGATAATCAAATTTCGATCCTACATAAAATTTTTAGAGCTATGTCTCTAATTTAAAAATCAATTTGAGTTATCCAATTTGTAGGACTACAGGCCAAGATATGTCCAAATTAAAGAAATCTATTTAGTGAAACCTATTCATCCAGCAAGGAATACATCCCAAACCAACTAACTTCAGTCTTAACATGCAAGAGCAATGTAAAATTATATCCAATTTAAGCAACAAATTTCCATAAGAAAATGGGATACTTCTTCTACCAATTCCCCTTATATCATGTTCATAAATCCAAGCAAGCATATCAAAATTCCTATCGAAAAGATCCATGTCAAAACGAACAAATTACCTATTTACCCATGTCATTCACATTAAGTACCATTACGTCTCTTACTATACTTAGATGCACTTAATTTGTTATGTTCACTTCTTAATATACCCTAGACATGTTATAATACTTTTAAGGTATATGTTGGGGCCTTACAAATTCAAAATCACCCATTTGTATATTTTGAACAACTGCGAGAAAGTCTATATATATATGGAGTATGTATATTACTTTTGATTCAAACAATCATATTAGAATTTACTGATTGAAGCTCATTACCTTACCATTATTTTCTTTTTTAAAATAGAGAGCACAAAGAGTCCATTCGCTGCAAAGGGATTATTAATGTTAAAGAAAGACATAAGCTTAAGTTTGTATCATGGTTTAGAAATCAAGCAAGTACCATATTGATTACATATTATGAACTTATGACAATTTTTATGTTAAATTAACTTCTAATTTCATTTTGTCATACAGATGATACGGTTACATAATCGTAATATGCAAGAGGCGACAATAGAATTATATAGTTTGGCATGAGTGCCTCATATTTGTGGGAAAAAAATATAGAGGTTACATTGTTAATGGGGTGAGATTTCACATACAAGATCGAGACAGTCAACTTACAAGGCAAAATTATGGGCTTGTTGTTGATGGATGTCATGATGATGATTTTATTAACTTCTACGATGTCATCTTTGAAATAATAGAGTTGCACTACATCAAGGATAAGAAGGTTATTCTATTTAAGTGCAAATGATTTAATCTTACTAACATTAAAGCAAACGGGAATATTACTACCATCAATGTTAGTAACACGTGGTATGATAATGACCCTTTTTGTCCTTGTAAGTCAAGTAAAGCAAGTTTTCTACCTCAATGATACTGTATTGGGTAGCAATTAAGGTTGTTCAAAAATTTCAACATCAAAATGTCTTTGATTTTTGTGAAAGGAATAATGGTCAATTCATAGAGGATGAAGATGGAGTATATCAAGAGATTGAATCGGAGTTCAATAATGAAGCCATTCAAATAGAAGATGCAGATATATCATTATTCCATAGGAGGGATGTTGATCCCAATACAGTATAAATGGATGAAGTCTAAGCCAATCTTATCATATGAATAGAAGAAGACTATACTCAGGATGAATTAAATGACAATGATGATACTTTGATCGAATATTAATGATGAAGAGTCCAATGATATGTAATTAATGATGATGATTTTCAAAATCTTAATGATGATGATTAAAGGTAAAAAAGATTGTTTGTATTCTCTAAAATGTTATATTGATGTTTGAGTTATGTTAATTTGTATTGTTGATACCTCAGTTATGTTAATGCATATTGTTGATGTTTTACTTATGTTTATGCGGAATGTTGGGGTTTTACTTATGTGGATTGTTGGTGTTTGCATTATGTATGTGGTATGTTGGTGTTTGATTTATGTTATGCAGAATGTTATTGTATGTTTTATATTATGCAGACTATTGGTGTGTGTTTGAGTTATGTTTTTGTGGATTCATGATGTTGAGTTATGTTATGCGGGATGTTGTTTGGCATTTTAGTTATGTTATATAGGATGTTGGTGTGTGTTTTACGTTATGCAGAATGTTGGTATGTGTTTGAGTTATGTTAATGCGGAATGTTGGTGTTTAAGTTATGTTATACGAAAGATTAATGTTTCATTCAGTTTTGTCATGGGAAATGTTGGTGTGTGTTTCAATTATGTTTCAGCAGAATGTTAGTGTTTAAGTTGTGTTTAAGCGGAATGTTCACGTTTGACTTGTGTTTTTTACAGAACGTTCATGTTTAAGTTATATTTTTACGAAATGTTAATGTTTGACTGATATTAATGTGGAATGTTGATGTTTGACTAAAGATTATGCGTAATGTTGATATTTCATTTATAGATATTCAAAATAATAGCCCCTGGAAGAAACAAGGGAAAGATGGTGGCAACTACCGAAGATGTTCCTCCCCTATAATAACCAAATGAACTCGACACTTTTGAACAATAACCACTAATTTCATCCACCGATGAAGCCAGTTAATAATAACCTCTATCTACCTCAACCACTGCTGAGGGATCTTCAGGTTTGTTATTGTTAACCATCTATAATTAGAGTTATGCTCAAATATATATTTACATGTTTAATGTGTTTTTTCTTATCATTATTGTTTTATTGCCAAGTTCCAATACCAACGTAAGAAAAAAGAGGTAGAGGTATCACTAAAGGTTCTAAGTTGCAATGAATGAATGTTGCAATGAACAGCAAGTTGCCTGTGCATATTGACCCCACACAACATCGTCCTATTGACAAGATCCAATCAATAAAATTATCCAGTGAGTTAGGAGTCGTTGTCAGGAATGAATTGCCTCGCCTTCAGCATGCCAGGCAGTTGAAGGAAGACAACTTGCTCTAGAATGCTTTGGACAAAGTTTCAGTAATTTTCAATTTGTTTTATTATATGCAAATTTATTTTACTTATTTAACGAGTAAGTTAACTTATAAGTGTTGCTCATAAATGAAGCTCAATATGGTCGACATTGAAAACCTTGAAGTTTCAAGCTGTGTGAGTTTACTGTTGAAACAAAAGGGCAAAGGATTAATCATCGTTATCAACTTCATAAATACTACAAGTCTTTTCTTTAGATGAGAAGCCAAGGAGACATGTTCCAGAACGGGTGACTCCAAGAAATGGAGTGAAATGAGTGATTATTAGGCCTTTGCGAAGGTTAAGGTTTGTCTTCTTTCTCTTTACATTTGCTTCCATTAATTTTGTTTTTGCATTTAATGTCTATTTCTTTTCTTTATTTTTGAAAAGTGTGAGAAAGCCAAGATTAATAGAGGAAAAATGAAAACTCCTCACAATACTAGCTCCAAATCATTTGTCGTCATACAACAAGAATTTGTAAGTTCTTTGTTTAGAAGTTATTATTATATTAGTAAATACAATATAGTCTATTATGTTTCAATTTGTTTAATTCATTTAACAGAGTCAGACTCGACTAATAGGATCACACTCTACAAACTGACACACTATAAGGAAGATGAAGGCTGGACGTCTGAAGAAGCGCAAAATAATTATATAAATATAACAATTTTAATTTTAGTGTTTATTTATTCATGTAATACTAGCTAATAATATTTGAATTACATCTCGATGTTATGTTTTAAATTGTAGGATAAGATGCAGGAGTTGTTGCAAAGATCATTTTCTGACAAAAATGAGCCCAATATGGATGACATTTGCAATAACTTCCTTGGTACAAGATCAGGATATATCAAAGGTCTTGGGTATGCCCCTAAGCCAATTGGTTCATCATCGTCACTACCAACATATGTAACGACACTTCAAGAGAAGAATCGATTGCTTAAGACTCAGTTACAACGTAATGAAAAAAAGATAGATTGAACTGAAGAAAAATTACAACTTAATGAGCAAAAATTAGATCGTATTGAGCAAGAGTTTACCAAGCTTAAAAAGATGATCAAACAATTACTTGGGTCAAACTATGTCTGTATTAGTGACGATAAAGAGTCTTAGTTTGTCCATAAATGTATTTCTTAACTTTTGTAATTAATGTTTAATTACATTTTATTTTTTAAAAAATGCATTTAATTTTTAATTATGAAACATTTTTATTTTATTTTACTTAAATATTATTCAAACAATGTTACCAACAATAATTCAAAAATGTTAATTATAATTCAAACCATGTTAAAAACAATAACATGAATTAAAAATGTTATTAATAATTATAATTAAATGATAAATTGTTAATAAGAAATTATAAATAAAAATAAAAATTCATCACTAAAACTTTTTAGCTACAAATAAAAAATCGTCACCAAATCTTTTTACCTATGTTTCCCAAAACATCTCTATTAACATTTAGCTATGTTTTCAAAAACATATCTAAATGTTTTCTACTACGCAAATAAATCGTCGCTAAAAATTATTACCTATGCCTAAGCTAAAAAAGTTAATTACATATAGCCATAAAAATAAAACACCTCAATATGTCATTTGCGACAATTTTGTTCCTCCTCACCTATTTCTTTTTGTGACGGACGCGTGATTATAGCAAAATCATTTGAGCAACGATTTGACGAAAATGTTACAGATAATTATTAGCTACTGGGTTTTTGCGACCATTTGTTCGACAATTATTTACCGTTGCAGAAATATTTTCACGATATATATTGTCCTTCAGTGACAAAATTTCTTGTCACCAAAATCACGTTCTCTTATAGTGATTTAAAAAGGTACATGTACATGTATGTGTAACGCATCATAGACAAGAATATCAATAACATTTCATGTTTGAAGTTTGCCACCTAAATATATAAAAGCAACATAAGGAAATAATGATCTAACTTGGATATTTGTTGGTTCATGCAAGGAAAAACAAAAGGTTTTATTTACCAAAAAAAAAAAACCAAAAGGTTTACAAAGCGGACTTCGTAATTCTTTGCCTAGGAAGGTTCAATGATATCCCCAACATTCCAAACTTTCCTCCTAATAAGGGTCCTGAGGCATTCTATGGCAAGGTAATACATTCTAAAGAGTATGCTACAATGAAATATGAAATAGCTAATAGTTTCATCAAAGGCAAAAGGTTATGGTCGTTGGTCTCCAGAAATGTGCATTAGATATCACTATAGAATGTTGTTCTGCAAATGGTATGCACCTGTTAATAGTCTCGGGACATGAAAGAGTTGATGCCTTGGCACGAACTTTGAAATCTGATTTATGATTTCTTTCAGGGCTGGAGCTTCCATACATATCATTGTACAGGACGGCACGATGGAACCTCCCCAATTACCTTCTGTAGAGAGTTCCTCTAGCTTATTTCTATCTTAATCACTTCCCCAAGCTTTTGGTTTATAAACCTGGTGAAGGCTTCCTTCGTATCCATATTCCTTGCACCAATGGTACTTAACATATTTAAAACGTAATTGTCTTTTAATATTTACTTTCAAGTATACACTCTCCTACTAATGTACTCGATTTTGATCTATAACAAATCCACAGAAATGGATATTTTCCAAGTTTGTTAAGAGCTACATTGAGTGGAAGCTTCCTTTGGCCAAGTTTGGCATGGTATCAAACCATAATTTCCTTCAAAAAATCAGTTCTTGTCTAATATCAACAGTGCCGCAGAAATTTTATGACAGAGTCGAAGAGGGATCCATGATTTTAATGAAATCACAAAATATTGCCTTCTATGAAAATGGTATTTGTACAAACGTTAAGAGTATCCATATAAAGACTTGATTTAGTCATATATACGATTAACTGGAGGTGGGACCCACCTCTAGTTAAACACCTCCCAAAAATGCAGCTATATATGAACCATACCCCTCGACATTTCTAGCCGCAAGATGTACTTATAACACTCCATCTTATCCTAATGCTACTGACTATAGAAAAGTCTTCAAAATGTCTTATTTATTGCTTAGACAAACACTTGAAAAACCATATTAAAAATTTTCCCAGCCAAACCTGCCAAGAAAAGACATTTCGTCAACTTCTAAACCTTTACAAATTAATACACCACCAATTTCTCCACCAAAAGAAAGACTCCCTGGACATAAAAAAAAGTACCCATACCCAACCAAGAATAACTACTCTTTAACTAGCTCCAATTTGCTTTAAAGGTCACTCAGTTCTTAATAGCTTTGACAATGACACTAACATCCAAGATTCTAATTATTTTATAAAAAACGTCAAAAAGATCTAAGTAGCTTGCAGAACTCACTCAAATATCTTAAATGATGATGGTTATTCCACACTTTTCTTAACCATATATAGAAGTTGAACCTAAGTTTGACGATGCTAAGTTAAATGACCGAACTAGTCAGACCACAAGTAACTCCTATCAACAAACCTACTTTAGCACCATGGCTCAATTTTGATGATGTCCCATCAATAAAATATAGAGATCAACTATATGAATTTAGTGCCTGAATAGATCTTCAAATGATAAGGCTAGATATTTCGCTTAAAAAATCTTGATAGAATTTGTCTCCATAATGTTGGGAACTTTAAGATAATGGTTCCAAAGCCTTAGTTAATATAGACTTATAAAAGTCTTAGAACTATCAAAAGCCAGTTCTTTATTAGGAATGATCCATAAAGAATTTATTGGAGATTTTCAGCTCATTGATCGACAAAGCAAACATGAGTACTTTGAAATAAAATGTTGCTCAAAGAACATGAAAGAATTACAAAGCATTTTCAGAGAATGTCTGAAATATATTATATGCTCAGTGGCTTCAATTATGTCAATCTTCAATATACATTCATTACCTGCCTTCCTGATGAGTTACAACCATAAGTACAAAGAACTATCAATTCTCTTTACAAAGACATGTCTAAAATCTCTCTTGAAGAAATCTACCGATTAGCTTTGGTGACACTGGACAAATTATCTAAACAACGCAAGTTCTTCAAAGCTAAGCTAAAAGGTGGACCTCAACTCAAGAAAGCAAAATGGAAAGACATGGAGAGACGTACATGTAACATAAAAAGGGAGAAACACTTCAGAAGAAAGCCATTACGAGTTCATCCTTTTAATAAAAGGAAGAAAAAGAGGATAAAATTCTTCAGGCGGCATGCTTTTGAAACTAGAAAGCTATATTGGTGTTACTTTTATAGACAACTAATTCATTATGCAAAAAGGTGCCTTAAAAAGACCAAAAAGGATATAAAAATCCTATAATCCATTGAAGTTATGATGCCCATAAGATATGATGAGGACATCGAGTCTTTTTTTGAAGAATATTCTAGTGAAGATGAAGAGACACTGTTTGCACTACCTGACTGTGAACCTTTAGATAATGAAGTCTTTTTTCTTGATGAAGATGATGACAAACAATTGTATATGATGAAGTAGTTTTGTTTCAAGCTAGAGCCCTAGAAGTTAGTAGTAACACAGTTATACTTCAAACTCCAGATTCTTCTAAATAAGTATCACAAACCAATCTTAGTTATCGATTACATGGATATAAGGTGTTATAGAAGTGTAATGAAACCACATATTCTTCTTATAAAAGAATCACAACCTTATGAAGAATACTTTATTGCAGATGAAGACAAATCCTTCAAGATAGACCTTATTACAAATAGAAGGATTGTGATAAAGTTCTTCCCAAGTTGTATCATTTTGACAAAACTATTAGGAGGCAATCTTTCTAATCCTGACATACTTATTGGGATGGATATATATGCTAAGTAAAAAAGTTACAGATCTTGCCATAAGGTATTTGTTACAAACAAGATTTTAATGAGTACATTAAAGAATGCAACATCTTTGAGCTATAAGTTGTTCCTACTGGATATAAAGATATTACGGACCAACTATTATAATACTGCTCAAAAATTTATGACTAACTCAATCACCCACATCCAATATGGAATAATTCAAAATTTTATGTCCAATTTTCTTTCAAAAAGAATGAGGACATTAATTAAACAAAGGATAGTCATCTAGGAATAAATATAGATAACTTAAAGATGGCACAAAAGGAGTGTGTTGTACTTTCGAAACAAGGACTAATTGAGTCAACAAAATCATATTAGGTATGTCAAGCTTTTTATGTAGAAAAAAATGCAAAAAAGAGCAAAGGAAACAAAAGGTTAGCTATTGATTACAAACCTCTGAATAATTTTCTTCAAGATGATAAGCTTCCTCTACCTAAGATAAATAAATAGGTGCTATTTCCAAAAGAGGCAAACATATTCTCAAAGTTTGATTTAAAAGCTAGATTTTGGCAATTGGGTATTGACCCAAAGGATTGGTATAAGACAACATTCTGCATTCCTAATACAAAGTTCCAGTGGACAGTCATGCCATTTGGCTCAAAACCACCCCATTACTGTTTCAAATAGCCATAACAAGGATCTATAATGGTATCCTATCAAGTGCTTTGATTTACATTAATGATATCTTGCTTTATTGACAAACTCAACAAGAGCATCAAACCCTATTAAAATAATTCTTGGATCTTACAAAGAAGTATAGGATCTTCCCTTTTTTAAATACAGACACTATGTTTACTGTGTTTTTCATTAGTGGCTCACTCTTAGAGAATGCATTGTGGTACTTATGGGAATTCTCTACCCACTATGCATATGTTGTCTATCTTCCTCGATTACAGATCTATCAACATTTATGTGATAAAGAAAATGAAGATTCCCTCTTATGGACTTTCCTTGAGGGGTACCAACCATTGTGAGATGGAGGACTTAACTCTCACAAATTATAGAGGATCTCAGATTATGGGAGACTTCATTAGACAAGAAAACCATTCAATGCTTTTTTATCCTTAACTAGCCTTATAGCACATCACATGATGGATCCATCTACTTTAATAATCAAGTGTAATTTCTAGCATACCTCAGTCCAATGGCCAAGATATAAGGAAAGTGCCCTTAAAGGCCTTAGGCACTTTATAAGGGACCGAAATAAATAACAATACTACTCAGTCAAAATTTTGCTAACATGTGAGGTCTAAGGAGGACCAGTAGTACATAACCTTACCCATAACTAGTAGAGATGTTGTTTCCAAATGAGAAAGATGTGGTTTAGGGATGCAACACGATGACTTCACATGAGGTTATCCATCCTAATACTACTCTCGTCCAAGAACATTTAACTTTGAAGTTCTTAAGGACCTAAATCATTTTCCTAAATATGCACTGCCAGCTGTCTCTATATATATTGGACCTTACCCAAGAGAATTCATTCCTAAATAACCTTAAATCCCAGACTTTGACATCCTGGATAACCCTATAGACTTGTGCCAAAACATTGCTAAACCATATCAGACCCAAGACTCCTCCTTCTAGGATGCCCAAAATCTAGAGATGATATTCCCATCATTCATGAAGAGGAGCTGGATAAAGTTTTTAAAACTTTGAACATGAAGAAAGTAAGCCCCAATAAAAGACAGAGAAGAACCAATGATGATAATGATAACATAAGTGGAGGAGCTTTCTCGTTAAATCTACAATTGTGGCAAGAACCTATCCGATAAGAATGATTATTAGGATTCCTCCCATCATTATTATAGGTCCCTCCATTTAAAGTTATTTGTTTAGATATCTTTTATGATGTGATTTTTTTCTTATCCATTTATTGTATGATATGTCGTTGTTCTTATTTACAATAGTTGTTGTGATTTTTTTACCCATTTAGTGTATAATGTGATGTTGCTTATCCATTTAGGATGTGATATGACCTTCTTCTTATTCAGAGATGTTTTTCTTTTTATAATCTGCTTTGCTTATCTAAGCCAATGAACTCTTCTGTTGTAAAAACAAGTTTTCATTAGAAGTTTCAAGTCAGGCTTCATTGTACCCTGAAAATTTTTCCATCCAATAAAAGATGTGTTTCCATATGGCTTCTCTCTAAAAACTCTCTTTCCCCTAAAAGCTTGAGTCTTTAATAAGTTTACTTTGGTCACACTAATATACAATTATGCTCCGCACTTGCCTTTATATATGAATCATGTGCATTAAAAAAGTATCAAAATTATGATCATGTTTGAGTTTTAAGTTATACAAAGAAGAGTAATTAGCTTAGATCCTTAAGAGGCAGACATTGAGAGTTAACACCCGATCAGATGAAGGGCTTGTGTTTTGGCTAACATTCCTAGGGTCTTAGCTACATTCATCTTTATCTATCTTAGAGCTCGTATAGAAGTTCTCCCTTTCATATTTCCAACAGTTTGTTGTTTTGGCCTTAACCCTCTTCTGAGGGTTCCCGAGTAATTTCTTATTAATTTTTAGTTAAAAATCATAGAAAAGATAGATATTAAGCTACAATTGGAGATTTTATAAAAATTTATTTCAATAAAAATTGTAATACAAGGGCCTTACAGAATGATTTTTGAAAGAAGTTATGCAAAATTAAGAAATTATCTAAAACAGTGTAGGGTTTTTTTAACCTTGTCAAATCGTCTTATCTTAGGCATTTGATTAAAAATCTTATTTTAATTGTTATCTTTTTTAAAGGATTAGACTTTAGAATTTATTTCTTCTTTTCCTTATAAATGGATACTTATAGTAGTTAAAGATATTATCTCATCTTCTAAGTTCTTCAAATTTTTGTAGTATTTTTATTTTTATTTTGTGATCTTAAAAGCCAGACTTCTGCAAATTCACTAATATAATATAATCTATTATTAGTTAGTAATTATTAATCTAATTAACATTATGCATTAAATATTTATATTTTGTATAAGCTATAATATAAAATAAATTAGTAAAATAATAAAATTTTCATTTTCTAAGAATAAAAATTTATTAATAAAATTTTTATTATATTTTTAATCTATGCAATATAGTGTATATTTCGTCAACATTTTTAATGAAAAATTGATAGATAAATATCTTTTAGTCATATCTTTAGAAACTTTGGAATGTTTATTGAAAAGGAATTGCTTCTAATGTTTAAAAAATTGGATTGAAAATTAAATCAGTAAGACAAAAAAATATATGGTTTAAAGGTTCAACTGGTATTAAACCTTCATAAAATTGATATATAGTAAATAAGAAATAAAAATTATTAAAAATAAGTAAAAATATAATAAAAATGAAATACTTTATTGAAATACCAATATCTATTAACGTATAATTAATTAATAAAAATTCTAATAATTCAATCTAAAGTTGAATAATAGTTCTCTTTTAATAATTCATGTGTTCCTGTGTATCCAGATTCCTTAAATGATTATAATTTCAAATGGATATAAACAGTCCAAGGTGATAGGATGAGAGCGTTTTGATGAAGGAATGGAACTTGGATTTCGAGATTTGTATTCAGTAGGGCTAAGAGAACTATATCAATTTCAGGTCCAAAAGTGTTTGGCGTATGAGACAACCAAACAGAGCTCTAAATTTAGCGTTTTACGTAAAGTTTGTTTACCAATTTTGTTTCTCATCCGA
This sequence comes from Erythroxylum guanchezii, assembly GCA_025629825.1. Taxonomy (NCBI): domain Eukaryota; kingdom Viridiplantae; phylum Streptophyta; class Magnoliopsida; order Malpighiales; family Erythroxylaceae; genus Erythroxylum; species Erythroxylum guanchezii. The sequence continues at coordinate 14,298,622 of JAOTAX010000001.1, forward strand.
GCAGCCTCGAGTTTTTTTGCCATTTGTTGCCTGCATATTATTTAAAGGTAATAAGACTTAATAGACTGTGAGGATGTTAAGTTATTGCTTGGAGAAGTTAAGACTCTTGTAACATTAAGGAAGAAAATAAAATAAAAAAGGAAAATTTTGCATTTTTATAGATTCAAATTTTATGAATAATAGTTTAGCAATTAATAAGAGCCAATACATTCATGGCTTGTTTGGTAGGAGGGAATAGGAATTCTATTCCTCCCATATTCCTTGGTAATAATAAAACCCGTGTTTGGTT
>JAOTAX010000001.1:14330976-14341115 GCA_025629825.1 Erythroxylum guanchezii
TACTTATATTAGAATTAACCTATCTATTATCTAGTAATCTTATAGGAGGCATCTAGTAGACTTTTAAGGAACTTATTTTCTTTTCATAGTTTTGTTCTTCCTTGGCATTGGAGGAAGACTTAGAGAAAGAATAAAAGGAGCTTGTGACATGTCTCATTCTTGCCTTTTTCTCTTTTTTCTGTGATGAGAATTATTTATTTATGTTTTGTTTTTATTATTTTTAGTAGTTAGAAACCCTATTTAGGGTCAAGGATGTAGCTTATAAGGATTATTCAATTATCAATATATGATTTGATTATTTGATTAGCTAAATTTACTTATATTAGAATTAACCTATCTATTATCTAGTAATCTTATAGGAGGCATCTAGTAGACTTTTAAGGAACTTATTTTCTTTTCATAGTTTTGTTCTTCCTTGGCATTGGAGGAAGACTTAGAGAAAGAATAAAAGGAGCTTGTGACATGTCTCATTCTTGCCTTTTTCTCTTTTTTCTGTGATGAGAATTATTTATTTATGTTTTGTTTTTATTATTTTTAGTAGTTAGAAACCCTATTTAGGGTCAAGGATGTAGCTTATAAGGATTATTCAATTATCAATATATGATTTGATTATTTGATTAGCTAAATTTACTCTCTTTGCTCTTAATGTTGGAAGTGTGATTGGCCAATACTGATTAAATCTTATGAATTATATGAAGAATTGAGAGGTGCTAAAAAACAATATTATCATAGACTTAATGATAACATATAGATTAACAATGCTAAATAAATTTGATTAGGATAAATTATGCATTGAAAGGTGATAATTACCTAATTAAATATACCTAAGTGCCTTAAAAGAGGGTATAGATAGCTTAGGTTAATTGTTATTTCAGCCTAGATAATCAAACTTATATGATAATTAGAACTCCATATAAGTGAATACAAAATCCTTAGCATTTATTTTGTAGATTTTTCTTCATTAATCTATTAATCTTTTTTTGCATTTATTTTAGTAATTATATTATTTTCAGTTGATTCTTTACTTTTTTTTTCATTTATTTTTTAACTTAGATCAATAGATTTAGTGACTTGGTCTCTATATGATCTATTTTTTGGGATCACTCTAATTTTATTATACTATCTATAATTAACTATGTAAGTTTGCAGATATAAAGTATACAACAAATATTTACTTTCTAATACTCCCCTCAAATTGGCATATAAAGGTTGTAAATGCCCAACTTGCACATTAGAAACTGACATTAATATCAAATGAGAGCCTTAATAAAAATGTTTGTCAGTTGAACCTATGATCACATGAGTTAGGACAATATTTTTAACCTAGAGGTGTTACATGACATAATGATAATCAATCTTGATATGATTGCTTTCTTCATGAAACATGAGATTTTTGCTATGTGGATAGTAGACTGACTGTCCCATTATAACTTTATTGGTCCATTGTGAACCATCGTCGAAGATATCAATATGGACATTAACTAAACCAACTCACTAATAGCTGTCATCATTGCACGATTCTCTACCTATATGAAGGATCAGGATATGATCTACTTCTTTTTCCTCTAGGATATAGGTTATTAGCCAATCATAAAAGAATATCATGTCGTTGATCATCAAGTGAATAGGTAGCTCGTCTAATTAGAATTAAAATAGACATATAGCCTCAAGTCACTGTTCTTATACGATAAGATTCCTTGTCTGAGGTTACTCTTGAGGTAACATACCACCTACATGGCAGCCTCAAAGTGTTCCTTTTAAGGCACTTATGCAAAGTGAGACAACACATGCACTGAATAGGAAATCTTAGGGTAAGTAATCATCAAGAAAATTAATTACCCAAGTAGTCATCAATAAACTAAAGCATTATCTATCTCTTCAACCTTTGCTAGTGCTAATTTCTATCTTTGTTTTATCAAAGACCTAGTATGTCCCCCTTACCCAAAGATACTAGTCTCTAATATTATGTCTAAAACATATTTTCTTTAGCATAAAAAAAATTCTTGCGATGATTTTTCAATCTCGATTCCCAAGAAACACTTGAGTGCATTCCCAAGGTGCAGGTGAGTTGATAAGGGGCTCTCCTGATTTAAGTGAGGTTGCGGGTTCAAACTCCCCTCATGTGTGCAGCCGTTTAAAACTTGGGACTAGAACTTTGCCTCCCGCAAGGGACCTACCCGACTCGAGCGGGGATTAATCTGGGTGTGGATGGCTTAAAGGTGCCTTCTTATAGTTGGGACCCTCCTAGGACACCTTGTGGGCAACCAAAAAAAAACACTTGAGTGCCCTCAGCTCTTTGATATGAAAGCATTTATTTATATAACTTCTAAATTATAAAAATATTGTCAAATTATTTTCCTTTAGTCTGATGTCATCCATATATGTTAACAATCCCATGAAAAATTTACCCTTATGTGAACACAGGAGAAATCCATACCTTTTTATGTTACTATTAACTTGGATAACCTATTTTATGATGTCTAACAGAATCAATATATCAACTTCTGAAGTCAAAAAATCTAGTTGCTTCCAGTAGTCTTGAAACATGAAAGCAAACTCATGTAAACCTCTTCTTCCATATCACCATGTAAAAAGATGTTACTCACATCTATCTAATGTAGCTCACATAGTTTTGACACTACTATTTCCAATAAAACTCACAAGTTTCACAACTGGTACGAAGGTCATATAAAAATCCAAGCCTTCAATTTGAGTGAATCCCTTTGCCACTTTATCCTTATATCAATTTTTTTCCATTTGAATTTTATCGCTTTGTAGACCTACTTACAATTAATGAATCTCTTCTTAAGTGGAAGATTCCATCGTCCATAATCTTGTTGGCTTTTAAGGCTTCAATCTCTTTTGACATGGCATCACACCATTATGCACTCATGATTGCCTCAAAATAATATCTAGGCTACACTTGCAACATTATTGTTACCAAGAACATCTTATTCTTATGAGAAAATTTATTAAATGTTACATAATTAGCTAAAAGATAAGGAGTACCCACGGAACTTTAGTGCTATGGGGGCTTGAAAAGGGGTCCAATTCCATTCTAAAATTTTATGACTGAACTCTCTCAAGTGGATATCCATATGTGGGAATATGTACCTTGACTAAACTTGAATACCCATATGATATCATCTGGTGATCAATACTCTGACTTGGCCGAGTATCATGATCTATATAAGTCGTGAACATGATATAATCTTCTAAATATACGTATCAATTAGTAATTCTTCTTTTCCTCCCATAATCTTCTTCTTTATTGTTCTCTTGAATAATTTCTCTATTTTCTTTGCCTATATTCCCTCTTTCTCCCATGCGTGGTGCCATGTTTCCCATATCAAGATTTTGGTTCAACATCATTATGCTCTAGCATTTAAATCTCAAAACGAATTCCCTAATCGATGTGTCATACAATTTTCAACCCTTCTTCCCATAACGGAAGCACATAATAAAACATTACCTACACCTAACTCCAAATTTATCTTTCTACCTATGATTATTATGAGCATAGTAGAGACAAGCAAAGATCTTAATATATTTATAAGGTGGCTTAATACAAAATAGGATCTTATATGGCGATTTTTCATAAAGTATGGTGTATTAGTCTTGTTGATTAAGTAAGCTAACACCAAAATGCACTATCCTCAAAACTTGATTAATAAACAAGCTTAAAAAGAAGTGCTCTAACTGCATGTAAGATAAGTCTATGTTTCTGCTCTATTCTCCTATTTTGTTGCGGTGTGTCAACATAAATAGTCTCATGAACTATCCCATTATCCCTACATAATTTTTGCATTATTCCAAACTTAATCTCTAACTTGTTATCACTACAAATTCTTTTTATAATTTTTCCAAATTAAGTTATAACCATAATACGAAAATCTATTAGATGTTCATTAACCTCACTCTTTTCTTTTAATAGGAAAACTTAAAATGAGCAGTTACAATCATCCATAATTGTAAGAAAATAATGAGCACCATAAGACGAAGAATAAGAACCCCAAAAATTATATTGTATTAAATAAAAAAATTAACTAAATATTGTTACTAATGGAAAAGGAAATTTGTGTCTATTTTGCTCGATAATAGCATAATAAACCTCTTTAATCTTTGACTTAATGATACTAATTCTTGGAATAAGATGTAAACTTCTATTTGAATGGTTTCCCAACCATCGATGCCACATTGTATAGGAGTCTACCTTGTCTTCTTTCATTGCCTTGTGCAACTCTATAGGCTTGTAGTAGTAGATCCCTTTATAGTTCACTTGCTCAATCAAGTCCTTAAAGTATGGTTTTATATCACACAAAGCTTATTAGTAAACTTCACCTGATAGTTTAACTCATTTATTAATTGATATATAGATATCAAATTACAAGTCAAATTAGGAACATATAAAACATTATTCAAGATCATTTTAGGATTTAAAAAGACTTGACCAATCTTTGTCATTTTCTTTCTTGTCCCATTAAGCAAAGATAATGGATATAGGTATTAAATCCTCAATGCTATATAATAGCAGCAATCACGCTATCATGTGATTGGTTACTCCACTGTCAAATATCTAAGTCAGGGTTTCAAGAATATTACAAAAAAGCTTCTCGTTGTTATCATTTCTGATCTAAAAGGCTTATTAGTCCCTAAAACTGCTATGTTGACAAACCAAGTATGGTGTTTTGACTACCTCTATTATTAGTGGTCGCTCTTAAAGACTAGTTGATATAGGCCCCAGTAGCTTGATTCGTCCTGCATTTTAGCTTGGATTGGCTCAACCATATATGCTACTTGACTTACCTCATCCTCATGGGCTCTTTCGCCAACTAGGAGGATAGCCTATCAATTCATGACAATTGAAAATTTCATGTCTCAGTTTGTTATAAATGACATAGAATTTGATGTCTTCATTAAACTGTTGTAGGTTCTAAGGAATAGACTTTCCTCTTCCTGCTATTTGTGCTGCCAAGGCCACTACCTTCACGTAATCATTCTTGCTTCGTGCAATTGACCTGTGTCATTCCTCCCTCATGATTATCACATAAACTATGTTCAATAATGTTAAAGGATTAACAATAAAGAATTAAGAATGGATCATCCTAAAAACTATATTGTTTAGGTCCATAAAAAATTGCTGGAGCTTCTCCTCCTCTTGTTCTTTGATAAATACCTACAGGCTACATCGAACCAAAGGTGCAAACAAGGATCTTAGAATAACCATTCAGTCTAGCCTACATTCCATTCAATTTCGTGTAATATGCCATTATAAGCTTACCTTGTTAGAGTAAGGAGATCTTGCTATTAAGTTCCTGAACGTGTGATGCATTTTTTAATTAGAATCATTCCTTCAAGTCATCCTAGAATGTTTTCACAGTCTCTATATGCACACACTCAACTAGATAATTTTTTTATTAAATTAAAAATTCATAAGATCAAGATCGAGTTGTACACCTGCCAATTGTCGGCTTTTAGAGTTCCTGCCACAAGTTCCATCAAAGTGTCATTAATGGAATCCAACTTGTTCTTAGCTTTCAAGGTATTGACCATAACCATTTATATGTCTTAATTCTTCTATTAAGTAAACATGTGTGATTATCTCTTTTGAATATGCTGTTAAATTTTTTCTTATTTTAAAATACTAGATATTTTTTAAAATTAAAAAAAATATGTTAACACAATATAATAATCTTACAAGGTTTGTTTTAAGATGAAACAATCCTTTACAAGAAGCCTAATAGCAGGCCCAAAATGACCCACAACTATTATGGATAGGAAAACATAAGGACAGATGTCCCACAGACGAGCCACCTACTTGATACAAAATTGAGTTAAATTTCTTAAGAGAGCTACTGTGCATGTAATCTCTCTGCACCATTCTCTTACCATTTTATTCTTTTGTATCGTTTTCAAATATAAGTCATTGGGAGTAGCTTCAAGGCCTGTTTCATAGCTTGCTTGTTGGTGCTCCTTGTCAAGATGGTTCAAGCTCACTTGGTACTCCTTTCCTGTGAGTAACATTCGCCTTGCTTCTTTTGTAACACTATGATACAATTTCTTTGTTATCTATTCATGCATGGACCTAATTTTTTGCACTCGCTTTTAATATCACATAAAAGTTTAGTCTTCAAATAGTTTCACGATAGAGTAGTATTCTAAGAAGGTTTAACAGATACATAGTTCCCTAATCGCACTCTTGTACTGCATCTCAAATGCTAATTTTCCATCATCTCAGCGCTAAAAATGAGTTGGAATAGCCAATTTAGCTCTTAATATAGGATCATTCAATTTAAGTTTTTTTTTTAATTATTGGGATAGGTGAATTATTTATAGATTCAACCTCTATAAATCACAAATATGATCCAAGTAATAAATGCCCAAGTTTCTTCTCAGTCCTAATTCTAATATGATCTCGATGCTTCATTAGTCTAATGCTAATAAAGATGTGTTGGAGCAATATTTTACAATGGGGATTGTAACTTTCTATGAATTTTTCATCTCTCACCCGATGATAGAACTTTGTTTATTCAATTTTTTAGGATCAACAAATCAAAAGATATTTTTGTTCCAATTTTTGCCTCTTCCTCTCCTCCTGTTGAATCATGTTTCACCTTCCTTGTTTGAATAATTACATTTTAATAATTTATTAAAGTTCTTAGGTTCATGTTAATTAAAAAAAGATCAGAAGTATTCTAAAATACTATCCAAGAGTTGAATTTTTATTAATAACTTAGATACTAAGTGATTTTTTACAATTAAAAAAATTACATTTACAATGACATCTAATCAAATTAAAGCAAGAGTTTGACAAATAAAAGGGTTGGATAGCATAACATGTTCCACTAATCAGGCAAAGGTTGACCTCTCTGGAAAGGATGATTCATTCAGATCAACATGAGAGTCCAACTATATTACATTGTCAGAATCCATGTTAATTAGTTTATTGACTTTATTGTAAATTATAAATTTCTTAAAGGTATATGCATAAACCATAATCTACTGGTTAATTTGAATTTCATTTATTACATTCTTAATCGTATGATTTAACAATCATTTCCGAAGATACTAAAAAAGAAAAATCTGCAAACTCCTCTTTATATGCCAGCAACAATTCTTTGGAGACTTGAACAATAAAATTTATAGTTCTTTTGTCCCTAATAGTTTTCAACCTAAAAATCTTCAATTCCTCTTATTACCAAATCATATGTACAGTACAAGATAATAACACCTTGAAAGCTTTATAGTCCCTTTGTTTTCTCTTCTGACACCTACATCACTAATTGATTAAGTCAATCCACTCGCTAGGTGCAAATTGATTACATAGCCTAAAATCATTCTCCAGATATTATAGTATAGGTTATGTTCAAAGAATAAGTGATCTATGGATTCCTTAGAGTTTTACACAAGTACCTTGCATCACGGTATACTTCCTCACTTTATACAAGGTGTTTAATTTACCTTACATCACTAATTGATTAAGTCAATTCACTCACAAGGTGCAAATTGATTACATAGCCTAAGATCATTCTCCAGATATTATAGTATAGGTTATATTCAAAGAATAAGTGATCTATGGATTCCTTAGAGTTTTACACAAGTACCTTGCACCACCATATACTTCCTTACTCTGTACAAGGTGTTTAATTTACCTTTAATAGCTAATCATATGGTTGTTAAAGCTCTTAGATAGGATTAGTTGCTCCATAATAGCTTGAACTAAGGCACTTTAGGGGGTTTCTCCCTGAAAAAATTCCTACAAGATCGGTTAGTGAGAGCCTTAGAAAGGTTAAGTAACTATTATAGACTATCCCTTTTCTTTGGCATTAGTTGATATTTAAAGGGATGGCTCCTTAAATAACTACACATATTAGCGTTAAGAACATTCTTGACCTTAGCTTTATTAGTAATCACATTCCTAACAGGATTATGGCTAACGACCTCACTCAATGGTCTAAGAGTAGACCAATTATCATGCCAGGATAATGATGAAGCTCCATCTCCTAATTGATGAAAGAACCCCATCCTTAATCTTTCTTTTTGTTAAATGTACCATAGACTAAGAAGAGGTAGTCTTTGGTTTTATGCACCAGAAGCTATTTTCTTTTATATAGAAAGCATGAATCCACTTTACCTACATTAAGATGTTATCCTGCAAACTTCACCAAATTCTTTTAGTGAACTAAATTTGGTTGGTGACTATAATAGGATGTATGCTTAAACCCCTCTCCCTTTTTGGTAAGCAAAACTCTATCCATTTCACCTTAACTGGGAAAAGACTTAGATCATAACTTGCCCATAATCATCATCTTAGAATCTTCTCTATAGTATTAATTAGGGATTTTGGAAACCATAGGTGAGCATTCCAATAGAAATGTAAAGATTTTAAGATGGAGTTAATTAATTGGACCCGTCAAGCTAAGGATAGGCTTTTGTTATGGCAATTTGCAATTCTCCTATGTAATTTTTCTATAAAAAGGATAAAAATTATTATAGAAAAGCCTTTTGGATAAAAACATGTGCACCTAGATAAAGAATGGGAAGCTTAGAAGACTTTGGGCTGGTAATACGCTATATAGTTGGTGAGACTCAATGCATCAATAAAAAGAAAACCTTGACTTTTTAAGGGATTGATGCTCAAACTAGATAGTATCTTGAAGTGTCTCAAACCCGTCATTAAGGTGATCATTGAATTCGAGTCTATCTTAGAAAACAAGATTAGGTCAGTAGCAAAAAGACACTGGAAATCTTTAACACCTTACATTTTGAATGGTAAGTGAATTTTCTATCCATATTGATACCATGCTTGATAAATCTAGTCAAGATCTCAAGAAAAGTGACAAAAGGAAAAAGGGTCCCCTTTCTTTAGACCCTTAGCTATTTGGAAGAACTTGTTAGGCTCCCCATTTGCCAAAATCCCATAAAAGACTATTATGATACATTGTCTCACCCATCCCAAATGCTTTCCAAAGATTCTAAAAGAATAAAGCATTTAACATAAATTCCCAATCCAAAGAGTTATACGACTTTTTAAAGTCAATTTCGATGGCATAGTTTTTACTAGAGCCTTTCCTGTTGTAGTTTTTGAGAAGTTTTTAAACCAACTAGATGTTATCCCTAATAGATCTTCCTTTTATGAAAGCACCCTAGATTCATCAATCATTTGGTGTATGAGCTCCTTCAGAGAATATTGCAAATGATATAGGTTCGAAATCACTTATAAAACTAGGAGACTGAACTTTAGGCACTGACTATATAAATTTTTTATTAATCTGCTTTAGTAACCTATCACTATTAAAATCTTAAGAATCCCCTCTATAATAATGGTTTTCGTAAGATTCCAAGATTTTTGGAGAAAAGAAACATTCAGCCCATCTAGACCTAGAGCTTCATTTGGGCTTATGGAAAAGAGGGCTTTCTCTATATCTAAAGCAGTGAAAGGTCTCATCAAGGCATTAGTTTCTTCTCTTTGCAAAGGGAGTTTAATTATTGAATTCAAAATTAGAATGCTTGAGGAAGCTTAGGTAGGAAATCCCAGTAATTCAAAGTAAAATAAAAAAATCTCTTGATGGATCAGGTCATCAGAGGTTTGCCAGTTGCCTTCCTCATCCTTTAAGATAATGATTATCTTGAAGTTCCTCCTTGATAGAATGGATTTATGGTAGAAGTTAAAATTCTCGACTCCTTCCTGAAACTAAAGTATCCTAGACCTCTATTTCATTAAGGACCAATATGTCTCAGTAGCCTGGGTATATGTTAATAGAGCATCTCTTTCAACAGCTAATCGATGTTGATCTTTAAAGCCTTGTTTGGTTGAAAACGTAACATATTTTCATCGTTTGTTTGAGGGTTTCATAATGGAATGGAATGGAACGGGATGGAAGCAGAGAGTTCTATGTTACGTCCCATTCCATCCTAAATAGTGAAAATAAAAAACCTCCGATTCGGAAGGTTTAGGATGGAACGTAAACTAATAAATACATACTACCTAATATACTCTCAATAATTCTTTTTAATACCAACTCTGACCAGATCATAATATTAATATATTAAATAGAATACAATAATATTTAATATAATAAATTTTATTAAATAATTAATAATAATATTTTATATTATTAATAATAAATTATATATAT
>JAOTAX010000001.1:14341215-14354898 GCA_025629825.1 Erythroxylum guanchezii
GTCTACTCACAGTATACTCCAGATTAGCATTTTCTTCCAAATTTTGGGAGCGCCTGAATGTGGTTATTTAACCTACATAATCCATTTATGCAAGACACACATACATCACAATTTGTACAATCATAAGTGTTTAATAATGCACATGAATGATAAGAATTATGTACAATACATGTTCATGACAATCTCGGGTATTTATCCATCAATTTCATCACAAAATCATTATCATAAGAAAACTTATCTAAGTATAACTTATACTTAGGTTTATGTCTCGCTAAAACCATTACATTCACAATTCATTTCTCATTGAATCACTTTAGATTTTTCCAAGACACCCCTTTTGAGTCTACTGTTCACGTACAATCAGAAGGTCAAAATGAGGTAATTTAGTTCAACCTTCTTTTAGAAAAGTGTTCCCCTATGTCTTATGTTTCTGTTGATACTAAAATCACTCACTTTGGTTCAGAAATTTGAAAGATATGCCTTAAACATTCTCAGGTTGTTCATATACAAAAACAATGTACTTTGCACATCTTCCATTCAGAATTTAAATATCTTAGAGAATGAATCAAATTTCTACTTCTTCAGATAATTCGTAGCCCTATTTCTCTATTTTACTCCAAATCAAAAATCATTTCATTTGGATGACTAAAGATCAAGATATAACTTAAATACCCAAACATATTCAGTGAAAACATACCAGTTCATACTCTTCCAAAAGATTCCTTCGCTTTCTTTCGATCAAACTTTTCCAAATAAATTCACAATGCTACAATTTTTCATGGAGAGATACAAAATGTGTTAAGAATCTATTGGTTCAATAATCACTTCATTTAGTGGTCGGGTTATGAAGTTATGGCCAAAAGAATGAACTATGCTCATGTCCTTAACCATATTGTACCTATCTCGGGACAATTGACGTAAGTTTCACTAGGGATATCGGATTAAGTTCATTCTTAGATAGTTTGAAAAAGGATTCCTATATCTACAACTTTCGTGAAGACTCCAAAGTGAAATTCTGTCACTTAGAGGCAAACAACCGTGTGAAATCACACGGTCAGACTATGTGTCCTTCGGTTCAGATTGTGCATTCTGCATCAAAAACACACGGGCAGCGTGAATTTACACGACCTGACCGTGTAACCTTCGGGTTTACTGAGTTTTTCATCTCCAAAACTCCTATAAAGGATCCTAAACTCATTCTAACATCACATATACTCTTAATCTTCCCAAATTCACCTCTTCTTATGCAATTATCACTCCATAACCAATCAAACACCAAGTATAATTCATTCACTTCCAATTCCCAACTCATTTAATTCATCGTTTCTATGGAAAATGTCTTCAAATATATACCCAAATTCAACTCAACATCATCCATGCACATTTCATATTCCCCACTTGATTATAAACACCCAAAATATAATACATTCCCACACACTCAAAACATAACACAACATATACATTCATCCACAACTTTTGCTGCACCCAATTCCTAAATTCATGTCAAGATTTGGGACTCTTAAAGGCAAAATTTAAATTCGATGTCTTCATAAAAAATGTAGTCATATGCCTCTAGTTTAATCCAAACTAAAAATCATATCAATTATACAGCTATAGAAGAAGTTATGGCTAAAAGACTGGAGCATATTAGTGGAAATTTTTCTGCTAACATTTTCCAGATTTTCAAACTTTCAATATTTTACATCTAACTCATCTTCTACCTAAATTATCTCTTCCATTTCATTTCCTCATCATTATCTACCCAATTCACTCAATATATCAATCACAAACAATTCATGATCTATATTTGATCATTAACCCAAAAACAGAGCATCAACATGTACCCATTCATCATAATTTTCTGCACTCACCCTAACACCATTATATGCAACATCTAGCTTCCAAAACATCTCTATAACACATTATACATCATTAATCATCATACATATACAAAAGCAAGAAATTTACCTAGGTTTTTCATCAATCACGACATATACATACACAAAACTCTATTTCATGTCAACAATCTTACATTTCTTATCATTCTAATTTCATTTTAACAATACCCATAACATTTAAAGCATAACTTACTTGGTTTAGCTTCAAACTCTTCAAAATCTCACTCAACCCTAGCTCCCAAGCATCCTACGTTCTTCATCTTCTAAAGGAGGAAAAGGTAGCTTTTTCTTATGATAAGGAAGAAGATGATATGGTGAGAATAGCAAGTGAAAGATGGAAGCAAGATGTAACTTGATGGAGCTTTGGGTGAGTCAAGAATGAAGGAGAAGAAGAGAAGAAGAAGAAACCACGAAAATATGAGGAAAACAAGAGTTAAGATGAAAGACAAAACATTTAATTGGGTATTTCAAGTGGGAAGTGTCGTGAGAGAGAGAGAGGAGTGGTAAGTGGCAAGTGTGGTGACATGTGTCACTTGCCACTTGTCCTCTTTTTGTGGTTCCAATTGTTCACTCTTTAATATCTAGTCTATTCAACTCCAATTGTCTCCCAATTTTCAATGGCGCTAGTCAACAAATCCTAAAGTTATTTATCAAAATTTCCATTACCATTGGACAATAATTTCTACTACTATTTAACAATTGTTTTGCCACTTGGCAATTTTTCCTAGCTAAAATACCCAACAATTTCCAGAAATTTCTCCAAGAATTTCCAAAAATTCTAAATCAATTTATACATTTCCCAAATCAAATTTTAACATATAAGAACCACATTTCCCAATATCTCACATTTATAAACAATTATACCCGAAAATTGTCAATGAATGCATGTACAATTATTTTTATGTACAAAGATCACTATTCATGTGTATGTGCATATCATGTAATGCATGAGCATGAAATATATTTTCCTAATTTCTCAACAATCTGTCACATTTACTATTTTAGCCTTAACATGGATACTGGGATGTTACACATCTCTTACTCACCAAAACCCTATCCAACTCCTTCCTCAAGAACCATTTTCAATGATGTTTATTACTACAGGTGTGAAGTTCTTACATCCTTAAGTATGTAACTAGGATATAACTAGTGCATTGTTTAAAATCATTTGAGAAGCTCCTCATACCAATATTCCCTTCAGCTTCTATTGAGTATAGGGTGGAATCAAACGTTCATCCAATTGATCACCTATCTGTTCAAGCCTATCACAAAGAGTGGTCCTTTAAAGGTTAGGTTAAAGCCCAAAACAAAAGTAATACTAAAGTTTTTTTTTTTTGGTAATAAAGTAATAATAAAGATTGCTCTTACCACTTTCATTTTCACCTAAAGATAAATGAGTTGGCTCTCCATTAAAGTTTGGAATACCTCCATTCTATCCGTATCAAAATCCATGAGTATCCTTACATTATGGTAGCACTGCTAGTTGAATATAAAATTCTAATGTTCCTTCAAAAAGGCTATCCTTCCTATATTATGTTCTCTGATTTAATTTCCAGGAAAACTATCACAAAAGGGTTGTTCTCCTTGACAACATTTGAAACCAATTTTGCTTTTTAGGGCAATTTAGTCCTTTAATATTCTAGGCAATTATATCATTTCATAGGTAAGGAGGAAGCCTTCTTCTTCCTTCAGAAGCCTCCCCGACTCTTCATCTTTTTCACATGTAGCCTTTGAGGAGCTAGCTACCCTTGGAGTAGGAATTATAGGATCTTTATGCATGTTATCCTTATCCTTATTACTCTCCTTCTCTATGACAGTCTCCCTTCCCTCTACCAAATTAATAATACATTGGATATTATTCTGTTACAACTCCTTGTGTTGGCCCTTAGCAAGCTTTTGGGACTGGTTTGTATCAATAGCCTAAGGATTCTCTTGAGGAACCATAGTATCTACATTCTCCAATAGCACCTCCCTCTAAGAACCTTATTGTTGTTTTTGTTAAGATAGTTTAAAGTACTCTCCATTTAAGAATCTCCTACTTGTAGGCTTCCAAACTTGTTTTTGAAAGGTTTGACTAAGTTTCCAACTATAAGTTACGAATCCTTCATCCTCAAAAAGCTCACTATTCTCATCAAGCCTCATTAAAAGAATCTTGTCAAGAAGCTTGTGGTCCTGCTCAACCAAAATACATACTCTAGCAAAATTTAACCTCTTTACAAGGGTTATTACTTCATCTAGGCAGAGGGGCTTCCCAATATAACTAGCTAAGTGGCTAATTCCTGTTTAGTCCAATATTTTTAAGAGGGATATGATGTATGTTAAGCTATAATTGGATTTGTTTTATTTGATATTATGCTGGTTGATACTAGGCCTCCAAGCTTGAAGGAAGATAGGTTTAAAGTTTAGGTGCCAAAGGTCAACTTCTTAGCACTCTTTTAACTAGAGATTGGGAGATAAATTTGAAGAACAACAAGTCTTCATCATTCATAATATCCTCTATCAGGACCAAATTTCTCCAATTTCGGTTTAACCTAAAGCTAAAGGTTGGGGATGATAGCCTTTTCTGCAATAAGTACCCCACTAGGATAGACTCCCATTGAGCAATACCTTCATCGAGAACCTCCATTTTAGGAACTACAAGAGATCTCCCTCCCTTTGCTAAGGTTTAGGAGAACAGTTATGTAATTTTAGTGGAGGGATAATAGTCTCCAAAGACTTGTTTCTACTTTTTCCGGGTACTCTTAGGGACTAGCATCAACACTCTTAAGGAGTTATAAAGGGGTTCAAAGGTGCCAGAGGCATTGGAAGGAGAGGTAGGAAACATGCTTCCATTTTTTAGAACATGAAAGTTCTCAGGGTCTAGAATAAAAGTCTGAGTAGGCATTCTTGAAAAGGAAAACTAAGGATAATGTATCTCAAAAGAAAATTAAGGATAAGGAGGGGTTTAGGCCAAGCTTTAATCAAACTAGGAAAACTAGAAAGGTTGAAGACTCAAATCAAGAAGTATGAAGCTCTAGGCTAGGCAAAGATATGAGTGGCACCAAAACTACCTAGATAAGGAAAGAGGAAGAGGAGAGGAAGGTTGTGATCAATAGAAATTATTGAAAGAAAACCAGAAAAGAGAGAACAGAAGTGACGAGGAAAGGAAACTAAAAAAAGAGAACCGAAGACTAGCATCAAGAGAGTCCAGCAACGTCCGAAACTCATTTACTAACCACATAATCGGCAGCAGAAAACATATTTAAGTAAGCCTACACCAAAAAAAACAAGACAGTGATGATTTTCCATGTATATGTATATGCAAGGTCAAGAAGATCCCATTTCACTCACCGGTTTGTAGACATATGCATTGCTGTAACGAACAATTGGAACATCAAGAAGGGCCTGCCATGAATAAATAAAAAACAGGCTTCATATCAGTTTGAAAAATACGAAGAGTTCTACGATACGTTTAATGTTAAGCAATTTACCTTAACATCATGGCTCTTGTTAAATTGGTAAGGAAAGGCTCTATATAAAAAAGAAAACAATTCCAGGCAGGGAGGTAGCAACGCTATCGACTGTAGAGGCATACCTGCAACATACCTGAGTACTGATCCGTTCTGGTGAAAATGTTAAACCAGGAGCAGAGAAGTTTTCGTTGTTCGGTAAAGACTTTTTACTCTGTTTTCAGTATTTAATATAAGTTATATATACTTCGTTTTCCTTTTTCTTTTTGTTATAGGAACACTGTCAAAACAAGGATCAAATATAGTCGTTACCCTCTATAAGTTGGGAGACGTGCGATTTATAGGGTTCAACTCCCATGTGCAGTGGGCAACTTCTAAGGAATTCACTGTAACATGTGATTCACTGTTCCTCGTTTATGAAATCAACATGCCGCATCACAGAGAAGAGATCCTATTCACACTTGACAGGACGATTCAGATAACCGAAACACAAAAACATATTTACAGAACCCTATAGAAAAGTTCAATTACTGGAAAAACTAGACCATTTACAATCACAGGAATCCTGTTCCTGAAGGGAAATTTAGGTTCACGATTCTTGGACTCCTCAAAGCTTCCGTGCGGAAAATGGTCATGAATCAGTTTTAAGTCACATTAACCAGCATTACTTGTATCGGTCTCCAACGAACCCTGGCCTCTGTCCAACCCACTGTTGTGAACGTCAGACAAATTGTGGGAACAGCACTGGTGTTGCTCAGAACCACTTAAATGGACGGGTTTCTTGAACTGAACTAAGATCATGGTCATGTTGTCACATCCTTCCCCACCAGCTGTGGGTGCCAAACACCGGTCAAATACTTTCTCACAAATTGCTGAAAGCTTATGTTCCTGGATGGAATAGAACAACGAAACATTTGTGGTTCGTGAATTGCAAACGCATAAAGCTTTAACGAGGATGTTCCGAACTTACAGTGTTCAACTGCTCGCGCACATAATCCACCAGTTGTTGACTTGACATGCAATCCCTAGTAGTATAGTTGCTTTGTCAGAATTTGCAAATAACAAATACAAACAAGCCAACTGGAGCACGTTCACAAATTGCTTATATTTTTAATTTGACCACTTAGTTTCTCTTTGGTCAGTTGGATAAGAAATTCGGTTATCGCTGTGCTAGAGAAAGAGAGATGGATGGATGGTGACAGCTATGGACATGAGATATCATCATCCCCATGTTGCATTAGTTTGGTTTTAGAACACGTCATCACTTCATGCATGCATGTACAAGTGGTCGGATTATCTCAACTCCACATTTTGCGCACATTTAGTCTAGGATACAACTGTTGCTTCCAAGTCCAGACTTTGGAAGAAACAAAAGGTCCTAAAAGTTGCAACTAAGAGCAGAGGCAACATACAGAAACAAGCCCTGCTGTGGTGATAGTAACAGTAGCAGCATCAACTATATTGTAACAGTAGTAATTGTACAAGCAAAGGCTTAGAAGTGTTTGGTCTGAACTGAGCGTTCCAATGAATTAATATACTGTCAAATTAGTTAATAAAAGAATTTACTTGTACCTAACAGGTATGATTTACTTGGAACCTAACAGGTAAGGATTAATAAACCTGCATTCGAGTCAACCTATACAACCCCATTAAGCCCTCTTAAGTGACACGTGTCACTCCGTGCAACTGCTTTATGAGTTGACAGCTTTAGGTTTAGAGTCGCTCTAAGGATTCCCAATTTCCCCCCCCAAAAAAAAAAACTTCTACTACTGTAGTCCATTGAAAAGCTACGGAAAGAATAAGAAAAACTATGACATAACGCATGACAGCACTTACCAAATCCCATCACAAGCAAGGACAAGAAACTCATCATCGTCACAGAGTTCAACCTGTTCAATCAGTACAAATGGTAAACAAGAAAAAAGTTGTGTCAGAAACACACTCGACACAGACAAATAATCCAGAATTAGGGACACAAGGGATTCAAACTAAAAGCCCTCCTTTTCCAAGTTGAGATGTGAAAGCTACTTCAAATGACAGTATAGTTATGCATTCTTATAATTAGATCAACAACTAAGACCCACTAAATTGAATCCACAAGCTCAAAGATGATGAAAATAGTAAAAAACGAAATCAACAAGAACATTAAACATAAAAACTGAAGTTGCAGTATTAATGGTGCGTACAGTGGTTACATCTGGATTAGCAGTAACAATTTGCTTTTCAGCAGGAAGCGTTTTGTTCTGCTTGAACTCCATGTCACCTTTAATTATTAGCATTAACAAGGTGAGAATAATTGAAGCAGAGTAGAGAAGCTTTCTTATTAAACTATGACCATTTTCACATACCAATTGCCCTTGCCAAGTTTAAACTTCCATTCACTCGCCCCACTTGGATAAAACCACCAGCCTTCAGAATCCTCTCTCTCTCAACCTCAAGTTCAGGCTTATGATCCTTGGATAAATTATATGCCTGCGCAGAACTATTGACATGAGACACTGCAGTGAAATCTGCAAAGAGACACTGTTTCGACAGTAACCATCTAAGGTCACATGAGTATATTTACAGGTACAAAAACAAGATATCAAAATGATTTATACTCCAACTTCTCAGTTCTTTGGGCAACTTAAGTACTCTAAAGGATTTCAGCAGACATGCTTATCTTCTTCATCAGAGAGTGCCCTCACTTGCAATTAATTGGAAGAGAAGGGAAAGAACAAAGTAGGTCTTTTAGGCATTGACATTATTCAGTTAACAGTGAGGACAGGTATAACATGATCAAATTGTTTCAGCTAGTTTTATGCAATTATGGAGATGGATTGATGTACTTCGATAAAGTTTACAATAAGGATGTGACTTCAACATTGATCAGCCTTTTAACAAGTGGTGACAGGAGGGAGATAGAGATACAGCAAAAGTGAACACAATAGACTAAACGGGAAAATAATTTAATCAGCTTAACTATTGTCCTCAATAAGTATAATGACAAGTGCTCTTAACTTTGCTCAACTATGGCAGAAGCCACTTTTAGAATGGATTTCTGTCCTGCCTACAATTATTTTCATTTTTCTCACATCTGGTCTCAATAACATCTGACCAAGAATGACAGCTTGTGTAAGCAAAGATCAAATAAGTGCTCAATACAAGGAGAGAGAGGTGGTCGAATGGACATCATCTTGCTCTGAAAGCAAAATTTGTGAGAAAAGAAAATTCAAATAATGCAATTACTATATTGACATTTCTTGAGGGGAAAGAACTGTTTGGAAAGCATTACAGCTAAAACCTAATCCAATAGAGATGAAATACAATTACCTGTCCCTTCCTGGAAATAACACAACGAGAATCACCAGCATTTGCAACGATAAGTTGCTTGTCTCGAATCATTGCTACACATGCTGTGCTTCCACAAGTTGGTCCATGAAATTCAGAATGAGATCCCTGGATTAGGAAAGCACGGTTAAATTGATAACCATTTTCACCTGCACTAACAAATCAGATGAGCTAAAAATAAAATCTGTGTCAGTTTCCTGCAATACCTCCTCAGATGACCATTCAGCAAAATGGCCATTGTCTTCACTATTCCTGGGAGACCCTATTAACCCTTCAATCATGCCAGAAACTTTATCTATCTTATCACCCAAAATAGCTAATTCCCTCCATCCTCTTTGTCCACACATCATCTCATCCATTCTGCAGGAAACACTAATAAACTTAGTAATTTATTCTAAGTGGAACAATTTATCTGACCACAAACATAGCCAAAACTGCATTGCATCATATAGGTTTCAGAAACATTTGAGACACAAGTATGATAGCAAACAACAATAGAGCCTAGTGAACAAGATAATCATTCCAATACCAATCTCCAAGATGGAGAAGTTTACCTGGCAGTTGATAAATACTTTTTAGTTTAAACTATTCACAGTAATGGCATACACATCAGATCAATATGATACTGCCACTGCCAAGTTGGACTGGGCTATCATAAGCATATAATGCAAGAAAACACTATAGCAGTCTTGGTAAGGTTTCATGTGATGAAATTCTCAGAACTATTGTTAAATCTAGAAGCATTAAATGGACATATTAGAGCAAATGATAGTGAATTTACCTGAGGAAAGTTTTCTGCAATGAAGTGCCTATATCTCCAGCCAAATAAGCTTCATGTTTGAGCACTTGTTGGTGAAGAAACTTGGCACAGAATCTAGCCACCACTTGCCCTGGAATGCAATGAACTTTAAGGAATTCGGTTGCTCACTATTAATTTCAGATACAACTAAAATATACTGGCTCTCAACTCAACGTTACAAACTTCACAAAATTAGCAAGAACTTTGGTTCCATTCGTCAATCTTTATCATGGATATGTAGGTCATTTCCCCATTATCATTCTTCTACAAGTCATATTCACATTTAAGCATCCCCATCAATGGTCGTCTTAAGTTCCACTTTACGTTTCTTGTTCAAAATCAAACCCATCCCTAATAAGTACGGCCACACAAGTTGAATCGTATATAGCCAAAAGCTTCAAACCTTGCTCCCAAACCCTTACCACTAAGAATTGCCCAAACATAATTCTTCCTACTAATTGATCTTTTGCACAGATGGACCTGTTAAAGAAGTAGGACAAGGATATGCAAAGCAGTAAATGCTATTTAAAATTGTGGCAAGGAAAAAAGTACAAAGGATAATGTAATAGGAAAAAGTACAAGGTTGATATTAAAGTTCCACAAACAGAGGGCAATCGTTTTTATTCATAATGTGAAAACTTATACAAAATAAATAAGACTATTATATTAGGACTCATAACAAGCAGTATAATAGAGCTGACCTCCATGGCCATCGTAGACAGCAAAGAAAGATGTAGAACTGTCCAAATCTGGATAAGCTGCATGCTGTCAAACACCAAATATAAGTTTTGCTTGCAATAAGTAACATGTCATAGTTATGTTAATCGTTAGTGTAAGTCCACTGATCACAACTTTTATGACTACAATTAATGCATTACACTACTTAATGATATATTAAGTCTCCCGTCTTACTTTCATTACTTTCCTAACATGGTATGTAAAGTCATATCACAATGACAATATCCAATTCATAACTAGTTGTAACTGCAGTGGCACATGCAAACCATAATAACATAGACAAAATTATTCAAACTTCTTCAGCCAAGAAAACAGCCTGAGCTATAATTGATTTTTCATCAAATGAACTTTGTAAGATGAATAAGCTGCAGTGACAAATAGCATTCATGTTTTTATGTGTTTCTTGGAATACAAGCTTCAAGATGATGCTTCAACATTACAATATTTTAAGAAATACAGTGTAATATCCGTATTTGTTCTTCCAACACAATGGCTTCCTTTCTGGACTCTATTTCAATTCTTTCGCCTTCCTTGATTCTCTCCATCTTTTATATCTTTCATTGAACATAAGGGGGACATAATAAGAGGCAACTAGTTAGCAGTAAATGTGGATAACAAAATGGGTTTTAGGTGGTAATTCAATTTCAAGGAGAAAACACTAAAACACTAGAGGTTCACACCCTAACAAGTGTAGTTTGAGACACTCAAATCGATGTTCCTTAAACTGCCTTAAAAGCTTGCAGCATGGCAAGAAAAACAGGCTGTATGATGTTTTCAGTAATTTCTTCTAAAGCTGTAAAGGATAAAACATTGCAAAATTCCTTGAAACATTTAAGTCTGTTGAGAGAGTGACCAGTAACAACACTACCACGTAGTCACCTTCAATCGTACAAATCTAGTTTGTTCAACTTCAATAAAAATAAACCTATAGCAAACCAACAAACATATCATGACATATTTTAAAGGACTTAACCACATAAAAATTCTTAGAGATATCGTGTCTTTGAGCAATTTAGAGCTTGCACAGCACCTTTCTTGACCTGTTGAACAACCATGATATTAACCACATGAAGCTCAAATACATTATCCAAATTGATAAATTCAAACAAATACCACATGATTAAACATCAAAATATATACAACAGATTGTTTTCATGCCTCATTAAGTAATGTCATCTTGCAACTTCACTGACGCCTCGATATTAAATATTCATGGCTAGTACATTTAAATATAGTAAGGTAAAGAAAGAAATCAAAAATACTCACTGCATCTTCCATTGTTGAACGCCAACCTTGCATGGAGGAGACCCCATATCGAAGTCTAACACTCTCACCATCTTCTGATGCCTTCTCTGTTTTAGGGGAGCTGAGATATACCCCCATTGCTATCTGAAACAAATCACAATCTCCAAAATTTGGCATAGATATGCTTGAACGTAGATTAAGTGAATATGTGCATGTATTCATTTACTTTACTTGATTCTTTTTGTTGAGGAAGAGTTTCTGATTCTGTTTCTATCCTTTAATCTCTTGAGATCAGATATTAGTACATGCATCAAACAAACCATTTCCATACATCCAACGATCCAAGTATCAGTTTTGTTCATACCGAATCTCCAGGTGATTTCGCAATGTTCTATTAACAATCCAAGCTTTAATCACAGATCAAACAACAAACTAAAAGAATTGACAAATTCTCAATAGGAGACAAACAATCCACGAACCAAAGAAATTTTATATTAAAAAGAACACCGTCTCAAAAATGAAAATCAGACCTCAAGCCGAGCAAAACCATGATCAAGCGGATACTTTAATTTCAGTCTCATTTAACGCAATCCAAGGACATTAAAAAAAAAGGAAGAAATTCCAATCCCCCGACTTTTCTCGCAAACCAAACAGATCTCCAAAACAAAACCAAGCAAATAAGCAGATAATGAAAAGTAGTTGACAAATTATACAAAACTATGAGGGCAATTATTCAGTTCTGGATTGGGAACGAAGAGAGAGAGAGAGAGAGATGGATTACTCACTCGACAGTTGCAGAGACCGTACAGGTCAAACACCCACGGAGCAGAGGCAAATGAGAAATATGGTGCTGTTCTCTTCCATTAGAACGGTCTCAAAATGTTAAATACAGCTAACTAATCAGTAGTGTCATACCAATGACAGATAATACTCCTACACGGAGGCAGCCACGCGTCCTGCACGTGGGCTGTTTATTTTCTTTTAATCTCCGCGTTTCTCGTACCGTATTATTAGGATTAAGGCTTTATGTCATCAGTGATTACATTTAATAAAATGATTGGGTATAATTATTACCGACAAATGTACGATAAGATTGAGAATAAGTTTCTTCAATCCTTATTTTTAGTTGCCAACTGTTGAGGCAATGTTATTTTCTCCTCTTTTGCTTTCTAGAATTTGATTGACTTTGGCATTTGTTAGTTTGTAGTGTAGTGTTCTAACTCGTAAGCCAACTAATCATTTATCGAATTTTATACACTAAATGAAGATTAGCGTAAGATCACCGCATGTAAGCTCATTTAAAACGACAGATATTCCCATAACGAAATGAATAAAGCTATTGTAATTATTTTAATATAAAACGAAGTTTTAGGAAGCATATGAATTATCCAAATTTTGTGGAATTATGTACAAACTTTTGGGATATCAAAGAATTAAAAAAAAACTATTAGAGATATATATACATAAGTTAATCTTTGGGTTTTAAAACATTAAGCGTTAACTACAAACCTTATTTAAAAGAGATAAATTATATATCCAATTTTTATGATAGAGTATATTACATTTTAAACTTAGAATTTTTTTATTTTATAACACTAATTGTAACTATATATTATATTTTATTAATATTTAAATTTTTAATTTATTAAAAATTTAATTCACTGTTAAGTATATAGTTAATGTTGCCAACATGAAATATCATGTGAGCAAATCATATTTCATATTAATTTGTACATAAATTATAATAATAAAACAATAACAATATACTTAAATCTTATATACCTTTGGGCACAACTTATTTTGATTCACATATGACACATTGCTAATCCAAAACAAAAATGATCAAAGGCATACATCACAAATTAACCTTTTTTTTAAAAAAAATATGTAAGTAAATTTTGATATCACATTGTAATTTTATATTTTTAAAATAGTAATAATAACATCATAAATTCTAATAAAGTTAAGTTTTTGTCCCTCCATAGTAATCTGGTTATCAACTTAGCTTATGTGGGGTCATAACTAAGTAATTTAGACCTACAAGATTCTGACGTGATTTTAAATAATTTTTTTAGATACTGCTTAAATATGTGATTTGTACTTTAACATCTCTAAAAAAGTTTAAGTAAATATTTGTCGTTACTTTTAGTATCACTTTTATACCCTATTTAAGCTGCAATGAGTATTGTTTTAATAATGTTAAAGTATAAATTGATACCAAATA
>JAOTAX010000001.1:14378385-14389341 GCA_025629825.1 Erythroxylum guanchezii
GGTACTATTCTACCGTGATACAGGTACGAGATTACAACCCTAGTCTCTTCTCTATTCTTAGCAACCGAAACTCTCTCCAAATACTAACTTGAGCGTCGGAGGGGCCTTCCGGGAAACAACCCCCAACGAGCCATTATTTGTTTTGCAAGTACCCATCAGCCAACGCCACACGGAACTATGGATCCAAACAATGATGTTCAGCCCCAGCAAAATCTGACGGAACCAAATTTCATATATAAAGTGAATTTTCTTTTAAGATTGATTATGGATTAAAGTTGATAAAGTTTGTATTTCAAAAGTTTGCCGAAGTATTTTTATATAGGATTCTCTTAGAATCATTATGTAACTAGTACTCTTGCCCCATTTTCCACCTTAGAGCCTTTATAGGTATCCTTCTCCCTTAAGTATCTCTTAATTCTTATTTATGTGGTTAAGAGTCAAGGAAACTCCTCTTCCATGTTTATAGAGCCTACTAGTCCCTCGTCTCTTTATCTTGTATTTCTAGGACTCTTTCTAAATGTAAGAACCGCCAAAGCCTAGTTAGAACTAAAAAAACTCATAAGAGATTTCCCACTCCACCTCCTTTAATTTTATTGATTCATGAGGATGAGTACTTTGACATTGATTCTCCTTAGTTTACTAACTATATTTCTCATTCCTTACATGAAAATCATGTTATATTCCCTGCTTACTTAGATCATTTTAAGGATTATGGTCTTATTCAATTCTTTATTCTTCAAGGGTGGGAACCAATGATGTCATTAATGAGATTCTAAGTATTCAAATACCTGAGGATTTTGCCTACTACTATTGTTATACTAAATATTAATTTTAGCAGCCTCATTCTAAGTCTTATAGATTCAAAACCATCTTTAGGTTAGGTAATAATGTAGAAGTCACTAAAAAGTCCAAATATGTTCATGACCTCAAATCCATTCCTCATTTCTACTATATTTTTCATAAAATATAACTATCTCATTTGGTGGACACTTTAATTTCCAGGTTATGATGATATTTGATTCCTTTCTACTCTTATAATGGGAGGGAAAGTTCATCTTGGTCACTTTATTCTAAATAATATGATCAAGTTTAATAGCTAGATGACTAGACAAAGTCAGGCAACAACAAATACAATTTTATTAACCATAAGATGAAGCTCCTTCATAGGATTGTTGGTACTTACGAGCCTCTTCTAAGCCATGCTATTAAGCTACGTATAGATGATAAGATCAACACCTTATGACCATATCAAAACTATACACCCAATTCTCACTTTGATAGTCTAAAGGCTTTATTACTTTACCTTAAGTTGAGATAACGTTGAGCAATTTTTTTCATTCGAGATTGCCTTAAGGATATGTTCACGTTATTTTATTCTCGATTTCCTCCCCTAACTAGTTGATTTCCTTTTAATACTTCCAAAAAGTTGGAGAGAGTGTTAGCAATATTATACGTTTTTAAGGGGAGTGATTATTGTATTCACAGAGAGTGGTTGATTTCTTACTAATTTTATTGAATGCACCTTAAATTTTTACTTATTTCATTTGGACGTAGTATTGATTTTTAGTGGTTGATTTTGGATATACATTGACTTTGTACTTATTTAGTTAGGATGTAGGATTTGTTTTTAACGGTTAATTTTGGATGTACCTTGCATTGTATTTATTATTAGTGGTTAATTTCACTGTAGTAGATTTATGTATTTATTTTGTTTAATTATACTTATATTTGAATAAAAATGGTCTTTCTCTTAGTTTTGAGATTTTTGTGATGTATGAATTAAGGGGGGACTTGAATGTTCATTTTTCTTTCATATAGGTAGACTGTATATACTTAAATTTAATTGCTTTATTGGCTTTATAATTTCATAAAATATTTTATCATTATTGAAAAGGGGAGATTGTGAAACTAAAGGAGGTTATGGTCTATATTTTGATGATAACAAAATATAATTACTATTAATAAATTATTCTTTAATATCTAAAAGAATGTAACATGAAATGAAGTTAAGAAACACCTTATTGAAAACAAATACATTCAAGTCAAAAAGAAGAGCAAGACTAAAAAAGATTAAGGCACTACAAATCTACAAATTCTTTTGTAAATTTTCTCATATCTCTTACTTAGTTACTTTAATTCGTGAGGGGCTCTTCAAGCACACATATATCATGTTTTAAACTTAACACATAATTCTTTTTCAGTTATTCAAACTTAGCACATAGTTTTTTTCAGCTATTAAAAGGTATTAAGGTTTTGATTTTAAAGAAAGGCCTCTTGATCTTTAAAATAATCGTTAGAGAACTTTTAAAATTTTTTTTGGATCAAGCTTTAGCTAGAGGAATGTGGTTTGATCTTTAAAGAACTTGAAAAATCTCTGAAAACATGTTTTCAGACATAGAACAATGTATAGGTATGTTTGATCAACGTATTAAGAGAAGTGAAAAAATTGTAGATAATAAATTTGTATGTCATATTGGTCGACCAATGTCATTGTTACAGGTTATTACAATCAATGTTATGAATATTGTAATAGTACTGTTATTAGATTTGGTTCTAGTATGGTATTGTATTAGTTAATATTTGGTACCACATCGGTTAATTTTTTAAATTTATCAAATAGTCACTGATTTTTTTAAAATTACAAAATAGTCCTTCAATATATTGTACTGTATACTTTATTATCTTAGTTCAAACATATATTCAAAAACCATAATAATAGAAATTTAAAATAACAACAATTTATTTATTTTTATTAACATATTTTTTCACATATTTTACATATAAATAATAACCATAATTAATATGAGTAAAGATCATTTAATCATCATGCAAATATTAAATTAAGAACAATATAAAGTATTTAAAATATTACAATTTCATCATATAATAAATAATAATTACATCAAAAACATCAAATAAAAGGAATAACAAATATCTATTATTCTCTATCAATTACAATTTACAATAAGAGTTCATATCGAAGAACCAACTAGAAGTCAAACCTGAAACAAATATATTTACAATTATATTGCATATATATAATTTAACATATATATCAAATATAAGTAAAATTAAAAGAAGAGGAGAAACAAAAACCTGAAACTTCATTCAATCGAAAACCAGCTATAAATGCATTGACCCTAATTCTCGTTTGGTGCAATATCCTCATTATTCAGAGGAGCCTCATCATCACCATCGTTCAAATTCATTACACCAAATGACATATCAACGCTTTCCCATTCAAGATTATCTTCCAACTCACTCTCATTTATCAAACCCGATTGCTCAGAAACTCAATCCATCAAAAGATCAATATTATCAACACAAATTGGGTCTACTGACCTACTTGTTCTATTAAGAGTCCTAGTAAATCATATAATTTATAATTTATAATTTATAAGAAATTACATATAACTTAATAATGATAATAATATATTTTTCCCGAAGCTTTAAATTGTATTGAAGAAAGACCAAGTCATTCAATCTTATGTGCTCCAATCTATTCCTTTGTTTGAAATGGATGAATTTAACTGTGTTACCATTCTTTTCACGACTTGTATTCACACATTAACTTAGAATTCGAATTGCAAACCTTTGCAATTCTAGAACACTACTTTCGATTTGGTCCCACTAAAAAATTGTAAGTCATAAGACAACAAAAGTAGTAATATAAACAAAATAAAGTGATGATTAATTTTCAACAAGTAACAAATATGAACAAATATATACATGGATTAAGTTTTTTTCTTTGACGAATAGTAATTGGCTTTTCAAACTCCCCAGAAGCTTCTTTATAAATATCCATTTGTGAGTTTAGGAGATTTTGTATCATCTCATGAGTAACAATTCTTATAATAGTTAATAACATTCCCTTATTAACTTCAAGTTTCTTTGTAAAACTTAGTCTGAAATAAACACTAGGATTTAAAAAGACCCTAGTTGCAAACAACAGAGAGTAAAGTTTCCTTTCCCATCTCTTATTAATGACTGCAAGATATGGAGCATATAAAGAAGGCCTATTTTTTAAATTATCCTTGATTGCTTTTTTCACCCTTTCTATGGCATTATAAAAAACTCATTGTTGTCTTTTCATCACTATCAGTTGGACAAAGTACCCTCACTAAAGGCTTACAAACTCATATGACAAATTGACATTGAGACCAAAATTCAGTATCTTTAAGTATAATTCTGAAACCATCTAATCTAGCATCAGACCTAACGTGCTAAGATACAACGTACTTATTACTTGTAAACATCTATCTCTACAATTTCTTCATTATAATAAAACACTGAAGTGATACGAAATTTGTTGCAAATCTTGTAATAGCAGGATAACACAAATTTCTACCATTGGTGAAATTCTTCCTCTTTAAATTCAAGACCTATGCACAGTTATAGATGAACTTGATCACCTTTTTTGCTTTCTGCACAGTCTCATCAATAATAGAAAAATACCTAGCATTCCCTATTTTTTCAACATTAAGTCAATGTAATGTGCAGCATAAGGAATCCAATAAAAAGAATATACTTACTTTGTAATCTTCTTCTAGTAGCTTTATAAGTAGAATCATTTTTAGTAATGAACTGAACAATATAAAAAATTAGATCAAATAGATAAAAAACTAGAAAAATTAGAAAAATCAAAAGTGGTATTAAAAGTGGAATAAGAGCCATCAGCCACCCAATTAGTTAATACATTAACTTTAGATAAAGAAAATAATTCTTTAAAATATGAAACTATAAATCCAATTACTGACCCCGATGAAATAATTTATGGATATGAATCAGATCAAGAAGTATATATGGAACAACCATCTTCTTTTTCACAAAAACCTATTGAACAAGTTGAAACAAG
The DNA here is from genome assembly GCA_025629825.1 of Erythroxylum guanchezii. Lineage (NCBI taxonomy): Eukaryota > Viridiplantae > Streptophyta > Magnoliopsida > Malpighiales > Erythroxylaceae > Erythroxylum > Erythroxylum guanchezii. The sequence goes on from JAOTAX010000001.1 coordinate 14,383,241, forward strand.
TCAAAATGGATAAAAAAGAAAAAGAGAAAACTAAACAAAATATGATTGGAATTATAGACCAATTTATCAAGAAGAACTAAATCGTTTTGGCTATTATAGAAAAGATAATGAAATACAAAAATTTCTAATTGAATATTCAATAAAACATATAACATTAGGACCAGATGAAATCTTAAATTTGGATTGTGTTTTATCCCTAGAAAAATTATTGCTTGAATAATCTAATAGATTATCACAAGTCATTCAATTAGAAAAACCGTTAGAAGGATTAACTAATATAAGTACGTTATGGAGCTTTATAACTTATAAAACTACTGGTATAATACTAAACTTTTTACTCGATAATGAAGTACGAATAAAAAATACTACTGATTTTCTTAATGATCTTGAACCTATAAAAGCCTTTCAAGTAGTAACTAATGAAATTTATAAAGAATTTATTAGCAAAGATATAGTTCATATAAACAAGAAATCGAAAATGAAGAACGAAAAGATGCATTATGGCATTTAAATAATATAAGAATATGTGAAATATGTTATTTAGAAGAATACATTTGTGAATTAAAAAATATTATTATAAACTAATCCGTACTGAAAAAGAATTACATATACAGGTCTTTATATAAAAATTACACTATCCTATTAATAAAATAGTAGAAAAATTATTTTTAATTAAACAGCAAGATAATTTAGTAGCTTACAATTTAGGCGGAGCTATATAATTTAGTAGCTTACAATTTAGGCGGAGCTATTTCTATAGTAAAATAAGTTTTATCACCAACAATAACATCTATTCGCAATATATAAAACAATTTAAACTTAACCATATATAACTGTATCAACTTTTTCAACAATCTAAAATTATTTAACATATAAATATTTTTTATTCATTATAAAAATTAAAATATTTCTACAAATATTATATTTACTAATTTAGTATAAATGTTTTTGTAATAATTGATAATAACTACTATAAGTAAAACAAAAATAGAGAGAAAACATATATATATATATATAATATAATATAATATAAATTACTGAAAATAATAATTATATATTATATAATTAATGAATTTAATTAAATGAATTTAATTTAGAAAACGGTGCTAGTATTTACTGTGAAGGAAAAGTTCATAGAATGAGTCATCATCATGACACAACTTGAAGTAATTGCATCTACATAGATTCATGGTAATACATCATGAAACAATAAAGATTCATAACACACGTCATTGAAAAATTATTAGTTTTAAATGATGAAAATGAATAAATCCAGGAAACAAAAATAATTAGATTAGTATTCGCTTAAAAAACCCAAGTGCAACTGCAAACGGCCACCGGGTGTCGTGGTCGGAGTCTGACCTCGCCAATTCAGGACCCGTATTTTCAGTGATTTTAGCTGTGCCCGTGACCAAAAGAAATTACGAAAGAAAAGATAGTATAGAACTTCCAACCTCCAGGCTCCAAGCAAACTCTCACGTATAATATTTTTGCTCATATAGATATTATTAGAATATTGAAAACTAACGAAATTCTCAATCATTGCCTTGCTTTCTCTGTACTCTTGTGTTTACGCCACCACCGGGGAGACTTTCTTTATGGAACCCTCGGATAAACTCTGTCCTTCTTCCAATTGGCGATGTTTTGGTAGCTTCAGGTGTTAAAGATTGAATCTTTTTAAGGGCCTCCCTGACTTCACCGGTTTCTTTTGGTGGGCTTACTCGGATTTCTCTGTTGGAGGTATTCCTTTTTTTTTTTTTTCTTTCCCGATATGGAAATGTTTTGAATAAAATATAGAACTCTTATGTATGTTTAAATGGGTAGCTAGAGTTTTGTAGCTTGAATCCTCACTGTGTGCAGAACATATCTTCGATTGTCTTTTGAGCTTTATCATTGATGTTCTGATTTGGCTCTGTTTTGCTGTTCGTATTATCTTGTTATCGGTTTCCTGCAACTTTATTCGAATCGTAGCGTCAATATTTTATATAGCTAAAATTCGTTTCTTCTTGCATCTAATATTGACACATCTTGTTGGATGCTGGGGGAGGGGTTTTTAACTATAATTGGATGAAACATCTGTATTGGGGTCCAAGAATGTGTGGTAATTGAGGGTTTAGTGGTTTGAGTCCACGGTTGGCTGCCAATTTTTGGGTGGCTCTTTGTATGCTGGGGACAGTAGTTCATGGATATAGATTTTGGATCTGAAAGTTTCCCCCTTGTAATGATGTCTCAAAGTGTCAGAAGAAGTGTTTCTCTGTTCAGCCAGAAGGAAGAAAATTTCGATACATTACAACACATCAAATTAGGTTTCTCAGTCACCTCTCACCCCAAATAAGAATAAAATTAATATTAGCGCTATTTGATGTTTCTCATTTTTCTAATTTTCTCTTCGCGATGCAGCATCTAGAGCTTGTTATTAATGGCAGACCTCAAAGAACGTCTACTGCCTCCAAAACCTGCTTCAGCAATGAATCTTAGAGAAGCATCTTATCGGCCATCTGCCTCTGGACGCCAACCTTTTCAAGGTGTGGATGTTTTGGGTCTGAAAAAGCGTGGCCAGGGTCTTCGATCTTGGATTCGTGTTGATGCATCTGGAAACTCCCAGATTATTGAGGTTGACAAGTTCACTATGATGCGTCGTTGTGATCTACCTGCTCGTGATCTACGCTTGCTTGATCCTTTGTTTGTTTACCCCTCAACAATTCTTGGTAGAGAGAAGGCTATTGTAGTAAACTTAGAGCAGATTCGGTGTATAATAACAGCTGATGAGGTTCTGCTGCTCAATTCCCTTGATAGCTATGTGTTGCAGTATGTTGTAGAGCTACAAAGAAGACTAACAGCACCTGGTGTAAGTGATGTTTGGCAGTCAGAAGGATCTGACTTCAATCGAAGTAGGGGGAGAAACTTTGACCATGTTTTTGAGAACACATCTCCTGATTATTTACCCTTTGAGTTTAGGGCTCTTGAAGTTGCCTTGGAAGCAGCTTGTACATTCCTTGATTCTCAGGTTTGTAAAAGAGAGACATGTATCTCTGATTTGCGTGATTTTGAATGAGCTCGATAAGAAATCATCTATAGATAATGTCACGTTTGATATGCTTATTGTTAGTTTCTTTTTATTTTTATCTTCCTCTTATGTGGACCATTCCCCATATTTGAATTAGTCATCCATTTTACAACCTAGAAACTTGTAGATGTTAGCAAATAATGTTTATTTTTCTGGCTTCACTCTAAATTGTTATTTACATGAGTGGCCCGTGCCATATGTAAAAGTTCATTTTTAATGAGCTGAGTTACTAAGTCATCTAATTTAACCTCCCAAAGGCAGCAGAATTGGAAATTGAAGCATACCCACTACTTGATGAGCTAACATCGAAGGTCAGTACATTAAATTTGGAACGTGTGCGAAGATTGAAAAGCAGACTTGTTGCATTGACTCGGAGAGTTCAGAAGGTATTGCTTTTGTTCTTGATCCAAATTCACTATTTAGGAAGCCTCTTCTATCTGCAAATAGATTTTTTCCAGTATTTATCCTCTTCTTCATATGCCTTGTTGTCTTGTACATGCACATAGGTTAGGGATGAGATAGAGCAGCTCATGGATGATGATGGAGATATGGCTGAAATGTATCTAACTGAGAAGAAAAGGCGGATGGAGTCGTCAGTTTATGGTGATCAGTCACTAATGGGATTCAGATCAAATGATGGTGGAATATCTGTTTCTGCTCCAGTTTCACCTGTTTCTTCACCCCCTGAGTTACGGAAGCTTGAGAAGAGCTTGAGCATGGCAAGGAGCCGGCATGATAGCATGAGGAGTTCCGAAAGTGCTAGAGGGAGCATAGAAGAGTTGGAGATGTTACTGGAAGCATACTTTGTTGTCATCGATAGCACTCTTAACAAATTGACTTCGGTAAGAACTACCATTAATATAATTCATTCTATCATTTATTATTTAGAATTGTAATAATTTCTCAATGTTTCAGCTGAAGGAGTATATAGATGACACAGAAGATTTCATCAATATCCAACTGGTACAGTTCCCACTTGCTATTCATAATTCTTGTCTTTTGGACACTACTTTTGAGTTAAAAGTTGCCATAAGTATTATCACCTCACTTAAAATTTGGTGCAAAATATACTTCCTTTTTAGATATTGGAAAATGAATCAATTCCTGTTTCATGTAACTGAAAGAATAAAGTAATAACAATGGCTTTTTTCTTCTTTCTGCAGCAATTATTTAATTTTAGTTAGTGAATTGTTAAATTGAGTTGTTTTAATTGCAGGATAATGTTCGGAATCAACTGATCCAGTTTGAACTGATACTCACGACTGCAACATTTGTTGTTGCCATATTTGGGGTGGTAGCAGGTATCTTTGGCATGAATTTTACGGTTTCATTGTTTGATAATCCAGATGCATTCAAGTGGGTTCTGATAATTACAGGGATCAGTGGAATAATTATATTTTGTGCATTTTTGTGGTTCTTTAAATACAGAAGGCTCATGCCACTATAGACATATTGAGGAATCACAATTTAAGTGAAGAATCTTTGGTATTGATTACATTTGGTACTTTGTAGTTTAAATTAAAGAGAATGAATAGATGGATCTTTTATAGACTAGTTCTGCAAGTTCTTTTTTCTTTTATTTACCAACAGCTGGTTTTAATAAATATTTGGTTGCAGAATTGTTTATTTTCAATGTAATGGTAGCGATACGATTGATATTTAAATTTGAATCGTGAAACATGTTATACACCAATGCGCTTCTATTCGGATTGGGCTTTTAACCGGATGGCGTTTATTCGGAGGATCTTATTCTTCAGACATGTTGGAGATCAAGAATATCCGGGGGTTATGGTAAGGAAGAAAATGCCCTGATGCAGCTGTTGTACCTAAGTATCAACAAAACTAACATTCTTCTGGTTTTCATAACCGCGACTGTGCCATATGAAACTCTACTTTTTCTATTTTGCATTTGGCTGTTTCTTAATCAGAAAGACAAAAGTCCCCAACAAACCAATGAATAAGGGTTGTTCTAACTTCTAGCTGTTGCCTTCCCTTAATTCTTCATTTCATCTATTGCTTTCAAGTTACCAAGTCAAATTCCGAACTATCATTTGTTATTAAACAATTTTTGTCATCATATCTTAGGATTGTTTAATTAAGAAGATTTTTTTTAAATATTTTGTGACAGATGTTCAGATCTGTTATTTAATTACATAAATACGTATTATAAAGTTAATATGTACTTTCAAAATCCATTTAATATGTTCTTAGAGTTTGTTATACTAACAATTTTGTCAAAATTGTGTTCATTTAAAAATGTGTGCGACACCTAGCATTTTGTGTGTTCTATAGTTGTTGGCATGGCAGGATGTTAGAAAACTGAAAAGGGAGTATGAAAGGTGAGCATGTGATTAGAAGTAACGTAAATGATTGGGAAGAGTGAAATCATTAAAGCCATTCATTGGTTTGTCGGGGGCTTTTGTCTTTCAGATTAACAAAACAAAGAGTTGCTTGAAGGCAGACTTTCTGAGGTAGTTGTATTAAGCTACCATAAGTGCCAATAAACGTTGTCCTATTCACATCATTCAACTGTTTCTTCAGTCTTCAAAATTAATTTTTCATTAAACTCTTATTGGATGTTTGGTTAATCTACTAGAATAGATAAGGAATGTAATAGTTACTCTAAAAAATATAATAGATGAGGAATGAAATGGAATGGGTATTACTTAGTTTGGTTTATTCCTAAGAATTTCTAATGATAATGTATACCAATGTTCGGTTTTAAAACTTAAATTTGAAATCATAAAAGAATAATTAATAAAAAACTCAAAATATTTATTATAGTCTCTACTAATACATTTTCTTTATTATTGTTATTATTATTAATTCTTATTGTTGTTATAAATTTTTGATCATTTTTTTAAAAAGAATAAACTTCCACAATTTAAGTACTTAGTTTGAAACCTATTAGAATAGTTAAAATAAATTTCAATTTTCTTAAATTCAAATCAAACATCTAAATTAAAACTTATCATATTGCATATAGCATTCTACATAAATTAAATGGTACTAATAAACTTAATAAAAATGCTAA
>JAOTAX010000001.1:14417027-14441302 GCA_025629825.1 Erythroxylum guanchezii
GAGGTAATGAATTTATATAGCTAATACCTATAGGGATTAGGTCAACATCAAGGGATGGGCCGATCGGCCCATGCGCCATTCCAAGTCTGGACTTGGGCCTAGCACGACCGACCCAACCAAATATAATATTTTTTTAGTTAAAACCTAAAGAAATTCCTTTTCTTAAATATCAATAAACTAATTTATTTTAAAATATTTTATATTTTATTTTATTTTTAATTTATTATAATTACTTGTATGTTGACATAGACTATGACTTAATTACGTCGTTTTTACATATAACCTTAATGTTTATAATAAACTAAAATTTTAATTAATGAATGAATATAATTTATAATTTTAATTAATATTTTAAATTTATCTGAGTTTAAAATACGATTTATTTGCTATGCAATGGGATAATATTAACATTTATTCACAATTGTACTTATGCATATAAAAGGATATATTTTTCAATCTTACATAAAAAGAATCCTCTCGTAATTAACTAATGAAAAAGGTAAAAATCACAATTATTTGAACAATATTAAAAATCATATTTATTTTTCTAAATTTGTAAACTTGTCTTCGGTTTGTTTTTTTTCCGTTGGTATTTAAGACTGAAACCCTACCATAAGCCCTTATCTCACAATTATCGCCGCGCCCAAATTTGGAAACTCCCCAAGCTCTACATGGCAAAAGCCATTGTTAAAGAGGTGATTTTTCTTTTACGAAAGCGTTTCTTGAGCACATCCACAGGACTCTCATCACTCCCCAAGCCATTCTCTTCGTTCACGTTTGATTTCCTCGAGTCTTGTGGGCTTTCTTCAGAGTCTGCTCTCTCAATCTCTGGAAAGCTCCAAATCGACAAAGATAAGCAATATAGGCCTCAATCCGTTCTCAATTTCTTAAAATATCACCGTTTTAGCGATACTCATATTGCCGAAATTGTAGGAAAATATCCCCCGGTTCTTTTTTGCAGGGTTGAAGACAATCTGAAGCCCAAAGTTGAGTTCTTGATTCAATCTGGATTTGAGGGTAAGGTTTTGCACGAGCTTGTCTTAATTAATCCACAAATCTTTAGAAGGTCTCTAGATTCCCATATTAAACCGTGTATTGAGTTTTTGAAGTTGTATCTTGATAGTAATGAGAAGATTCTTAGAGTTATTAAACGTGCTTCATGGATGTTGACTTCTTTTGATTTCAAGAAAACTTTGGAAAGGAATGTTCAGTACTTGATAGAGGAAGGAGTGCCTATTAGGAGTGTAGCAAACTTGATAGTCTTGCAGCCAAGAGCTGTACTGAAAAACCATGAGAAGATTTTTAGTGCTGTCAGTGATCTCAGGAAGTTGGGCATTGAACCTAATCAACCGGTCTTTGTCCATGCTCTTAGAGTGATTCTACAAATGACAGGGTCAACTTGGAAGACAAAGTTGGAGATGATGAAATGTATGGGCTGGAGTGAAGAGGATATTTTATCGGCTTTCAAGCGTGATCCACTTTTTTTAGCCACCTCGGAGACGAAATTTAGGAGGGCCATGGATTTTTATGTGAATACCATGGGGTTGGAACCTCAATCTATAATTCTCTATCCCAAGTTTCTTATGTTTTCAATTGATAAGAGGCTTGTTCCCAGGTACAATGTTTTGAAGCTTTTGGATTCAAAGAAACTCTTATCAGGCCGCAAGAGTATCAAGTGGCAACTAACGATAAGTGAGCATACATTCTTGAAGAAATTTGTTATCAAGTTTCAGGATGAAATCCCAGGTATACTGGATATGTATCGTGCTGGGGTTGTTGGTGTCACTGGCTCAAAGGCATAAAGATAGATTCTTGATTTCGACTTTCTGCAAATACTACTTGCCGTTTAGTTCAGGAGATTCTTATCAGCATGAGTGCTGGTTTCCAAAGGTTCTTTTGCCCTTTTTTCAATTCATTTCACAATTCATGAGTTTAATGGTTGATCTTACGGCATTGATGTGAGAAAACTCCAAAGAATTATTCGAACTTAGGCAGACTGAGGCAAATCTGTGAATCATGAACAGGCTTGTTGCTTTGATGTGAGAATTTGATGTCAACCTATTGTTTTACTTTTCTAACCAGAGGGTCATATAATGCGCCCATTTCACTGCTTAAATACTTAAATACTTGCTTGGAGACGAAGAAACATGAAGTCCAGTCCCGTGCCTCTAGTTCAAGAGCTTTGTAGATTATGTGCCATTATATATACAGGAAGCACCTAGTGGCTTGATGACGCAACAGAACAGGTAAGTCATTATCAATGGGGTCAATTGAAGATACGGCCTCTTAAGTCCACACGACTGTTTATGTTTTGACACAACCTATGCCTATTTTTATAGTAGTAGATTTGCGACCTAAATCTTGAAGGTAAATGTTTATAGCACTTGGAGACTATCTACGTGCTCTGTTCTTCAAGCATTAGATCCGTTGCACATATGTCTGTATTGCTGACTTTATGACCAGTTGAAAAAAAAAATCCATAGACTTTTGCTTGCCAAGAGTCTCTTGATTCGTTTCAGAGTTTTACTATTTCACAGGGTCAGCTTTTTTTGGTTTGCAGATTTTGACTGGTTGCTTTATTGTCAATCAGGTTAACAAAATCTTAGTCATAAGTCGGAATGAAAAGAACATAAAGAGTACAAAGATAATATTCTCTTAAAAATTTTAACAGAATGTTTAATTCGGCTATAATCTTTTGGCTTGTATAAGGAAATTTTAACTTCTTTTCCATCCGTTAAACTTAAATATATATAATATTAAATTAAAGATAATGGACAACAACATGTCAACTTGCAATAGTATAGAAAAAGATATGAAACTGATCTTGACCATTTTTTCACGTAAAACTTTAAAAGAAATACGAACCTAAACTGGTGATAGGACGTCTTATAATGAGACTGATTGCAAGCGATCAAAACCAATAAAAATAGGACTTTTCTCTCCACGCGTTTGGCTTTCGGGAAAGTGCCACGGCTCGGGAAAATTTTGACCACCCCATTTTCCTTTACGTCAAAGGACGCAACCCGTTGTTCTAATATCGCAAATGAAGCTGCTTTGCTATTTTCCGAGTTGATTGATTGTGTTAGCATCTTCGCTCCACCTTCCTACGATCCTTCCTCCGTCGATCTGAACGCCTACCTCCAGGTACATCTGCTAAATTTGTTATGAAATTGTGAATTTTGGATTGCATTACTTTGCTGGCTTTGAACTGTAAGTTTTTACTTTGACCGCCTGTGAACTTAACCATGTTAGGGAGCCTACCTAATGTTTGTTTTGTTCTTTTGGGAGCTAAAGTTTCTATTTTCCAGTGATTGTTTTGTCATATGTGAAGAAGTAACTTGGAAATCCCTTTCACGTAGTTTGGACTCCTACTATGTATTACGTAAGATAAAAAAATCGGTTTTACATTGGTCAACTCCTCTTTTTGAAGGTTTTGTGAATGTTAAGCAGTATCATGGTATATTAGTAGTTATACCTTAGAACGGGAGTTGGGTGATTTTTGGTCCCTTGTCTACTTGAATTGTCGAAGGTGTGTTTTCTTTGTGGATCTCTAGTTGTCACGTCGATCGTTATTCGGCTTAGCGTTGTCCGTTAGCATATGATACGGTGATCTCGTTGGACTCATTCAGTGATTTTGACGCTTTGGTGATTTTTATTGAGGACTGGAAATGGAGGAGGAGAGTTATATATTTGGATTGATCATTTTTTGATGCAAGTTGTTACAGAACGCTGGGCCTCCTAGAGATACTAGATTATGTAGGAACTCGAATAGTATCTGATAACCGTAGAAGCACTTTAACTTTCCATTATTAATGACATTCTTCTTTTCTTTTGGGAAAAAAAAAAAAAGTAGAAACACTTTGTCTTGTTGATGTGTTTTAATGTTTTTACTGAAATTGGGGAGATAAAGAGGATGAATTTTGCTGATCCTAAGAGGGTAGGAAAAGGCTTCAAACTTCAAGGTGTCGATGAGGGTCAGTCCAGTTAAAAATTGCCAAGTCGCTGTTCTTTATGCTGTTTTAGTTTGTAACATGTGAAAACAGCCATCAGGAACATCTTATATTCATTGATTAGTGGTATTCCAGGAAGCCAGGATATTCCTATTTAGCTTTTTCCTTCTATGTAGACTCCTAGATCGTTAGTTTCAATAAATATTAATCTGCATGTATCCAACAAGTATTACAGGCATGCTTTAGATTCACTGTGACACATGGCCCACAAAAATGACGGCAGTTGGATTTAAGGTTATGTGTTATTCAATCTGAAGGATATGGTGTATCATGATTTTCTTTCAACATTAAGTTGAATGACACATCTTCATACAACACACACATATTCACTACTTCTGTAATGTACCAGGCAATGGATCACTATGATCCGCAAGCACAGAGGAGGGATATGAAACATAAAGGAAGAAATGTTGTCTGGTCGATTGCAATGGACAAATGTCTCATTGAAGCTCTTGCCATTGAAGCTAGAAATGGCAATAAAATAGACAAATGCTTTAATGAGAGTGCATATACTGCCGCATGTATTGCTGTTAACACTTGTTTTAATTTAAATTTGAATAATCAAAAGGTTGTTAATCGGCTCAAGACAATTAAGAAAAGGTACAAGGTGATAAAGGACATGCTAAGCCACGATGGTTTTTGGTGGAATTCAAATACAAAGATGATTGAATGCAAAGATGAGGATCTTTGGAAGAGATACATTGCAGTAAGTCCAGCTATGTGTTTATTTCTCTCTTATTTATGTCAAGATGCTAACTATTTTCTCAAAAATTTTGAATAGGTACATCCTAATGCAAGAGGAATTCGAGGAAAGCAGATTGATATGTATGATGAGTTAAAAATTGTTTGCGGGAATTATCAAGCCCCTAGCCGATGGGCAAAGATGAAGGACGGAAATCATCCAGTAAGGCACTATGAAGATTCTGCTTCATTTATTTCTCCTAGTTCAGAAGATGTTTGTGAGACCGATGGAACAGAATCATATACTGGACCACAAGACTACCTCCAAGATGGTTTTCAAGACCCTCCTCTGCTGCAGCCTCTCAGGCAACTTCCTAAACGTACTCGTAGCTCAGAGGTTCTCCAAGATGCACTGATGTCAGTGGCATCTAGCATTCGGCGTTTGGCTGATGCAATGGAGCATAGCAAAACTACAATCAAGGCCACTGAACTATTACAGGCCGTGATGGAAATTGATGGATTGGAAGAGGCTAAACAAATGTATGCATTTGAGTATTTGAATGCTGACCCCACTAAAGCAAGAGCTTTCATGACTTACAATACTCGAATGAGGAAAATTTATTTGTTTCGACAGTTTTGGTGGTGGAAGTGACTTCGGAGGACCAGCATTTGCACTTCTGTCCTTCTGTGTACATAATTTCACAAAATGGTGCAAGACTAGTTTGGTGAACGAGTTCTGATTCAACATCAATTAATATTCAGAGATGAATGTGTGGATACTAGATGATGTCAGGGTGAAAGTTTAGAGCTGTAAGTTGTTACGGTTGAGGCCCTGAACTGTGTTTATTTTAGGACCAAAGTACGGTGTAAAGTGCTGCTTCTTTGTTATCCTTCTCAAGGTGTTACTGCTACCCTTTGGTCTTTCATTTTTGCATATGGCTGGTCGTTTCATAACTCCTTGGATTGTTATTTTTTTTAAGTGTTAGCTCTGAGCCATGTAAATTTACAACACATATGAGTTCTATTGGTATGCACTCATCTCGATACAACAATCCGCAGCATATTCAACTTCGATCTTGTATTGAAGCTTGCTGAACTTCACCTATTAACGCCACAGTATAATTGCTAGATAACAAAGTAAATCTTCTAATCCTCGAAATGCCACCACCAACAAAATCTGCAACGCTGGGCACCATTTGAGTTGTTCATAATAAATATATATACATGTATATTTATATGAAGGGCAATTACTTTTTCTGAGAGTTGAATGGTGATAAATTTTGGAAGATTTAGTCAAATTTCTTTAAAAAATAAAAATATGTAAAGTAATTTATTTTATATTCACAATTAATAAATATATTATATTTTTCATATTTTTTGAGGAGACATGATTATTTAAAAACGTTTTAATAATTGAAGTTTCTATAAGAGTTTGACAAGTGACAAATCATAAAATTAACTATATTTTTTCTAATAAATAATTTGTAAAAATTAATTAATCTATTTATTTGACTTTAATAATGATTTAAAACTGATAGATGTATCACATGTTCAAATGTTATATTTAATCGAATCGACAATACATGATTCTTTATTTAAAAATTGCTCTTAGAATTTTATAAAATATTAGGATTTGATAGTCAAATTTAAAATTTTTATGATTATCCCAATAGCCTAATATCTAAAATTTTAAATTTAAATTATTCTATTTATAAGAAATTATTATAGTTATTCCATTTTTTAAAAAGTTAATAAACCTTAAAGTTAAAAAAATTAAACTTTTATCATAACCATTAACACATAATATAAAAGTCAAAATTTTTAATATATATTTTGAGACTTGAATTTGATGTAAAATACATTTTAATTATTAAATTATATTTAATATTTCCAAGTTATTTTGAAAATCAGAACACATTCATTTGAAGAAAAAATTAATCTAAACTTATTTCAAAGTTTTTGAGAAGTATTTTGATGCATTAAAAGGGTTTTTTTTTTCTAAAATCAAATAAAATTATGCATTTTGTACAAAATGAAATATGTTTATGCAATATTAAGCCCCTGAACCCCTTATGAATGATTAAGAAAAGATTATAAGAAAGATTATTATAATTTCTTAGATATGGAATAACTTCATTCTATTTTTAATCTTGGTCCATTACACTTAAATTGTTCATGGATTTATTCTTTTCATTGACTCTAATTCTTCACATTTTACTTTATTTTATTATAATGGAGCTATTAGTATCAATAAAAGTAAACTTATTAATAAAAATGCAATTTGATATCATTAAAATCATGAATTAGAACCTCATTTGGTCCAATAATCTTCTTCTTTTTATGATTAAAAAAAATTAGTAATATTGTAAAAAAATGATCAACATTGAATAAATGAATTTGTTCAAAATTGTCTAACCTTTTTGAGATTTTTTTTAATTTAATACCTAACCTTAATTTTTTAAAATTTAATGAATAATAGTAGGTTTATATTTTACGTATTATTTGGGATTAATTTACTTGGTATTTAGAACTTTTATAATATGTTTTATATGGATTATATTATATTTTTATGTTTAGTTATTTGTCTTACAAGTGATGAATTTGAGGAGATAACACAAGATTTAGTATTGCTTTCTCTATAATTGCCCAATAAAAAATATTCCATGGTCTGGAAGATAAAAAATTAGAGAACAACTTTATGGAATACACGAGAAGCTAATTCTAATTCAAAGATGTCAAAAAGTAAAGAAATCGGTGAATAAAGCACAGTAGGCACCAAACGTGCAAGTACAATAGGCATCTGTCCTACATGAAGGTCTAATAAGCTGAGAAGTAGAATAAGATTAACACTAAAATTGATCCTAGTTTAGAGATGGACTTGACTTGAATTTAAAAAGAAATAGTATAAAACAAGTGTCAGTTACAACTTAGTGTCAAGCATTAGTTACACCTTAACTCACACAGAATAAAAGTTTCAAAACAAGACTAGTGCCAATGTTGATACTAGTAAGGTGCCATTTCTCGAACATAATTTAAGAGGATATGAGATTTCTCAAGTTTAAACTCTCTGGGACTTTAATTTTGTAATCATATCTATAAATACTTATATTAAAAGTAACATAGGGATCTTTGGAATAACTTCTAACAAACTTCTTGTTGAGTATTGAGAGTTTGTTCTTTCTTTGCTTTAAAGGAAGATTTGGAGAATGGATTGGAGGAGCTTATGATTTCTTCTCTTATTCTTTTTTTTTTAATATTGAGAAGTATTTGTTTTTATTTAGTTTTTATTACACTTAGTGGCTAGAAACCTTAGTTAAGATTAGGGATTAACTTATAAGGGATTTTCAATTATTTATACATGATTTGATATTTAATTGGTTGAATTTATTCCCTTTATTCTTAATATTGGATTTGTGATTGGCCGTTATAGATTTAATATTTAAGATTATATAAAGGACTAATAAGGGAAGTAAGATTCATACACTAGGAGAATAAATACTTTAGTACTAGATAACAACAATATCCTAGACTTTAGTGATAATCATATTGAATAAATATACTTAATGAGTTTGATTAGGTTAAATCATACATCGAGAGGTGGTAGTTACTTAACTAGATATATGTGTGTGCCTCGAGGGAGGACATAAATACCTTATTAATTGTTATTTTATCCTAGATAATCAATTGTGTGTGATAATTAAAATTTTATATAAGTAAACTCCATCATTCTAACGTTTGTTTATCAAACTTTCTTTTATTAATTATTTGTTTTATTTTTGTTAGTTCATTTTTTAATTATCTTTTAATCAAATTTGATTTGATTTAGTTTATTTTTTAATTATGATTAATAAAATTAGTCACTAGTTCTTTGTGGAACTGATACTATAAAACCACTCTAGTTTTAGTAAGCTATCTACAATTGACTCTTTGTGCTTACATATAAAAAGTAGATCAAATGCAATGTAGTAGGCAGGGAACTACACTTGCTATGTTTGTTAATTTTAGTTTAGTTTTAGTTTTACTTTTATTTTATTTTCATTTACTTAAGATTTCTTCCATTTGTTTTAAGTAATTAATGTGAGATGGGAAATCAGGGAGATAGCTTAGATTCCTTGCTTCAATTTGGTCCTACAATTGAATAAACATAGTGACAAAATTGACATAGAAGAGAGTAGAGATGGCTAAATAACAAGATAATCTAGTTATAGATATGGAGGAGTAGCCACATATGTTGCACATAGAGGATTTTCATTATCTAGTGATTAATATCAGTCCCTCATGCATTATACTAAATCAAAGGGCAAGAACCTACAAGCTTAAGCAAGTACATCTACACTTGCTTTTGACTTTTAGTAGATCACCAAAGTTAATATATTACCAATTATGCATATCCACAATAAATAAAAACTCTTATAAACAAACATTGGAATTCTTATTTATTAATTTTGGCTAGTTGTAAGGATTATTTATATTGAATTAGTAATGTAATTAAAATTTATTAAATATTTTATTTAAAGAATGTTATTAATAATTGTTACATATTATTAAATTATTCAATATATATCAAAAAATATTTTGATTTTTAGTATGAAAATTTAAAATATAACTAAAATTTAAAATCTAATCCTATATAGGAGAAAAGCATTATAATTTAGACTGAGAATTATAATTCTAATGAAACTTACTTTTATGATATTGCCCTTATAATTATAATTATAACTTTTGAATTCTGATTTAACTTAAATGATCCAATGGATTGGATTAACAAGTTTTTGTAAATATGGTTTGTTGTTTATTTAAGTTAAAAATAAGAAATTGACTTTGAAAAATATAAAAGAGGGTATTTTAATAGGGATTTGTTTATATTTAGGTTGCATAGGTTCTATGGATACAATTATGTGACAAATTCTAAAAATTTAAAGAAAACATGAAAATAACTCTCATCTCCACTATTCTCCAGTTCACCTTCTATAGAGAAACCAGTCAATCTACTTCTTTATTCATCATCATTTAGTTATATACATCAATTGAAATAAATTATTTTCTATTACATATCCAGTCTCTATGTTTGCTTAAATTACAATATTACCTACTCTGTAACTAAAAAAAAATAACCGTCATCTTTCAAGACTTCTTCCTCAACCAACACTAGTACTCTATTTCAACAATTTCAACTTCCTCCAATATTTCATCAATATCTTTAGTAGTTGTAACATCCCCTCCCCCCCAATATTCCGTCAATATCATGCATCTTATTACGGAGCTAAGCTATGCAGTCCATCAACCTCTTTACTATGCTTTCAAGCTGAACAACTCTCTGATCATTAGATGCAGACCGTTTATTAGATGCAGATGTATTAGATGTGGAGGATTGCAAATAGCATGTATTCACAAATGAACCTAAGTCGAAGATCCTTCCATGATAGTCCCTACCACCCACTGCATCAAAATATGTATGACTCTTATAATAGTTTCAGAGTGTTAAGACTATCGTTGAATGTTTTCTTATATTTGGTCCTATCAGGAGGCAATGTTTATGTTAATAAGTGATAATTATTAAGAATTAATATTAATAAGGAAGACTCTCTCCCTCTAGTCTTCCACGACTGATTGTAGAATTGCACTGTGGAATGGACATTGTCTCGGGTGATGTCCAATACTCCTGCCAACGACTCCATATTTCTTCAAATATATAAGGAGGTCATATACCAGTCTTGTGTATCGTACCAAGAAAGTCTCTATGACGTGTATAAACTCGCCTCCCCCATACTTTATAAATTACTGCATCAAATTTAGAATCCCATAAAAATTCTTTTTGAAAAAAACTATAAATACCTATAATCTACAATATTTATCTAATTAATGTATAAAATTAATTAGATAAAAAATACAAAAGAATATAATTTTTGTACCTCAAACTCCTAATAATAAATATCATTTGTCTCCTGAGAGATATTCTTCCATATATAACCCTCAAGATTAATCTTCTCTTTAAAATTGGATGTCATGCTTCTTGAGCACATTCTAGACGGAACCAACCTAATAAATAAGCAATTTTATATAATTTTCAAATTAAAACCTATAACTTCAGTATAAACCTATAATGCTATCATGCATGTATTTTTACTCACAGATTGTTGACAATTGTATGTAAGCTCTTCCATCTACTCCCTTAGCTCCAGGCTGGAAGTCGACTTCTTCATATGCATCGTTTACCCTTGATATCTCTATCGGTATAGGGGTGGTGGATGGTGTTGGGCTATTGGATGGTGTAGTAGGGTTGTTAGATGGTGTAACAGTAGGTACAAAAGGTGATGCCTCACTTGATTTTGTAGTAGCTGGAGGTATAATGCCTGATTTTGTAGTACCTGCAGAATGTGATGCTTCACCTGGAGAGTAACTAGCTCCAAATCGTGGTAACTTTAACTTTGGCCACATCATATCTTGTTTTCTCTTTGGTGGCATATTTTTAACTTGAAATTCGCATTTTATTAAACCATATTTTCAAAGATGATGCAATTCAGATACCAATGGTTATAAGAATACATCAATTTTATGATTTAGATTTCTAGGCCCTGGGATAATCGCTGTCAAGAACATAAAAGCCTCATTTATACACATCCATAGAGGAAAATTATAAAGAGTAATATGATTGGCCATGATGAATACTGTTGACTGGATTGACTAAAAGGTTGGAATCCATCCGTCGACAATCCCAACCTAACATTTCGACTTTTAACTGCAAACTTATAATGAGTGTTATTGAAATGTTCCCATGCTAGTGCATTCGATGGATGACTCATCATTCCATCTTCCTGTTCATGTTCATTATGCCATCTCATGTGAGATACAGTAGCATCCGAGGCATATAGTCTTTGAAGTCTCGGAGTTAGCAGGAAAAAATAAATTTACTTTTAAGGTACTAATTTTTGTTTCATAACACTTTCTAGGTTTGAACCTAAATTGACCACAAAATTTGCACTCTTGTAATTTCACATCATCTCCCTAAAACAACACACATCCTAATTTGTAACAATCAATTTTTTCAGCTAACAAACCAAGACCCCTAATAAGTTTCTTTATATTGTATAAATTATCAACCATTGTATGATCAGGCGTAATGATTCATTATATTAACCAAGAATTTTATCAAAACTTCGATTAGAAATATACCCTTCAAACTTAATGTTCAATATTCGAGCAATTGAAGACAATTAAGTCATCGTCTCACAATTTGACCATAATTCTTGGTTAGTTGATTGTAGTAAGTTAAAAACCTATTTTACATGTGGGTTTAGTTCTTCTTGAAGATTTTCTATATTTTGCTGAAAGGTATAACTGGTTGCATAATCAATCATTTGGATGTAAGGATTTGCAGGTGCACCCATATTATTTGTTCTAAATCCAATCCCACTTCAAACTCATCCACATTTATTGATGAGTTTACTTCATTACGCCTTGAGGTGCTACAAATCAATGGCTCCCCATGTCATGTCCACTCAAAATAATTTGGGACAAACCCTTTTCTTAATAAATGGAGATTCACTTCATCAATAGGGAAAAAAAACGAATATGTTTTCGCTTTTTATATGAACATCTGATCTTTGGGCCATCCATATATGCATCATTGGTTTCTAGCCTATATATCATCCTAGAGTTTTATTATGGAAAGAACTGTCATGAATTTCTTATGAGTTTCATCTAAAGGGTTTATTATGGAAAGAACAAAATTTTGTTTCATTATTATGCATTGGATCATTCATAAGATCTCAAACTCATTCCACATACTGTAAATACTTATGTAATTCATACATCTACTCATCAATGATTCAAACAAAACCCAAACACAAATACTTAAACTATTAAAGAAGAACATAAAAACTCATCATTGATTATAAGAATATTCTAAACAACATAAAATCAATACCTCCTTTGCATTCAGCAAAACCCAAACCCAAATACTCGTACTATTAAAGCAACACATATGGTAGACATTAGTTAGATGACTTACCTGGATGGACGGACAACCATAGACTACAAAGAAGAAGGATGAGTGATGCTCTTCAACATAAAATAGGGCCTACAAAAAAGAAAATTGTGTGTTTAATATAATACAATTGTTCAATAGTTTTGTATTTATATTTGTTTCATACAATGTCAAATTTCACCATAAGCATTAACATTTGAAACTCTAATAATCAAATATTGATATAATGTCAACAAAAGCATTAACACTTGTTGTCCTTTTGTTGGGAATCCACCATCTATAGTAACATAGGGATTTTAGGATCCACCTATAATGTCATAACATATAGCTCTTCTAGGTGTATGTACACACAATTAAAATAAGACTCCATAAAATTCCAAGTCAAGTTTTGTATAATTATCATCATTCTCATATATATTATATCGAAATATTCATATGTCTCATATTCATCAAATTTCTTAAATCATGAACATTTAAAATCTATTTCCCATATTTTACACACATTTTTTGCTCAAATCAATTTCAATATTTATACATATATATTACTCAACGAAAAAACTTCTACAATCTTAACTTATTTAAAAAAACAACCTAATTTATTGATTTTATTCAAACTCATATAAGAAAGTTCATAAGTAAGAAGCAATATAGAAATATGAAAGGAATAGAAGAAACCTAAGATTACATTATGAAAACTTGAAAACCCTTAAAAGAAACTTGAGAGAGAATGGGGAGAGATAAGAACAACCCTATACACTTTTGAAACTTTTAAAATTTATTTAGGGTTCATTTAAGAGAGGTACTTGCTTTAAAAACCTGATCCAACTACTTAAACTTATTTAAAAGGTCAAAGCAAGTAGGTGACTACTTTAACTCTTGATTACTAAAACAACCATAACCTACCCTACATATCTTAGAATCTCATGATTTATAACCCTAAGTAAGCTAAACACATAAAGCTAAAACTTTTATGATTTAAACTTCTTAAAAATATTACTCTAATCATATGAAAAACACCAAAAAAAAAACCCTACAACATAGTCCCAAAAATGAGCTAACAACTTTTAGGCTTATCAACTTCAAAACATACCCTAACCTGAACCAACACCAATTAAAGGTTAAAAAAAAACTTACGAAGACACCTAAACAATATATGAAACATTGAGAAACACTTAGCATATAACATGTAAAGGAGAATGACCAACTCTACAAATTAAGTATACAAAAGCCAAAAATCTATGGTGTTACAATTATTGTGAACTATGAAATTCCTATAAAAATTTCACCATTCGACTAAACTTTACAAAGAGCCAAATATTTGGAATCAAATTTGAATTGACTTTTATTGAAAGCTTAAATCTTCTTATAGTTATAAAGGTTAGTAGGCAATAATATGATTCAAATCATAGATATATTTCCTTAGCATTAACATAGATATAAACATCATGAAAATATTAAGTGCATTAGTAAGACCAAATGACATAGTTAATTAGTCATATGAATCCAAATTAGATTCATTATTTCAAATTATATAAGTTTATATAACATGCAGCTAATACATTATTTTTACTAACACAATTACCAATAATATCTACAATAGCAAAATCCTTTCTTGAAATATGAAATTGATAATCCATAAGTTCATTGGTTTGATTTTATCTGAATTTTGGTTATAAAAGATAGGCGTAGATGGTGTACATAATTAAATTCACTTAACATCGCATGATTACATAAGTGATTTTATCTAAATTTTAGTTGTAAAAGATAGACATAGATGGTGTAAGTAATTAAATTCACTTAACATCACACAATTACATAAGTGCTTCTGAATCTACTATTATAAAAGATAGACATAGATGGTGCATATGACATATAAATATGAACCTACTATAACAAATAATCCGAGACGCCATTCGTTATACCACAATTCTAACACACAACACATGTAAATTCCATAGTTGTTTTATTCATCACTAGGCATATGTACTTAGCTTAAAGTGTTATCCGATCTCTACAATTCAACTCAATAACAATGTATAATAAGAGCATCTCACCTAAGGTAGAATTGTTATTATCTTAATATTGTTACGATTCAGGAAACACTTCAACTCCCTAGATAGAAAAAGAGAGGTTAGACATATAAAAGGAAGGTGTAAAATCAGGAAACAAACAACTACAATCGACCTACATATGTATATAATATATAATTCATTAACTTCATAAAAATATTAAGTGCATTAGTAAGACCAAATAACATAGTTAATTAGTCATATGAATCCAAATTAGATTCATTGTTTCAAATTATACAAGCAATTATCCTAATTGTAGTAATTATACAAATTTAAAAGTCGCATTGTAGTAATTATACAAGTACTTCCATAATTCATATGTAATCTTTTTATACTTAAAATAACCTAAAACATTCATTAGAAACAAAAAATAACCACTTAATGGCTAGGACAGTAGATTTGGTCAATTAATTCTATTACAAACTTGTGGTATATGTTATTAAAAGATCAATACGAGGAAACACAAAGGAATAAAGTGTATTAAACCTTAAATCATTCCAAAAATACACAAAATTAAAATATATTATGAAATATTAACAAAGACATAAATCTAACTAAATATGCATTATAATCTAAAAAGGAAATAATTATGACTAATAGAAAGAGGAGAAGCCAACAATCTTACTTGCCAAAGAAAACTGATGTTCTTAATGTTAAGAAGTTGATTTCGTCACCTTAAAATTTTCTTACAGAAACAAATTTAATTATGAAAAACTAAGAACATCAATTTAAAATAACAAAGTAACTTTTAGAGAGAAGAATAACAGTAACTTACCTTTTAGATAGACAAATGAAATGATACATTTTCAAATAAGGTGGCTTTTCTATGTTAGAGACTAAATTATATGGATTAAGTTATTATTTGAAAGGTTTGTTCGATTAAATTAAATTGATTAAGAATTGAATGCAAGTATTTGAATGCCTAACTAGTTGATGAATAATGCAATTTAGTAGTTGATGGATAACATTGATTTCTTTAATATATTTGTTTCGTTTCATTAAAATTATCTGTTAGATCGAAAAAATAAAGCATGCACGATTTGGATAAAATGGTATATTTCAAAACTTTTTAGAAATCGAAATTGCAACAGAAGCAATATAACTAAATTAATATGCATAGCCATACATGATACAGTATAAAGGAAAAACATTTGCATAAACACAAGACGAAATTATTACCGACTCCTTTGCTACAACTTTAATTCCTCGCTGTGCTATCCTATCCTCAACAATGTATCCTCTCCTAGGTGATGTATCCTCTTCTTGTTATTGTATCCTCGACCAATCCGATCTACCACTTGTTTTTCTTGGACAACTTGGTTAACAAGATCCTTTGGTGGGAAAGGAGAAGAAAACTTGGAGAGATTTTGCCTTAGAAGAAAGAAGCCAATGATGAGACACCTCTAATGCAATTTTCGGCTAACCTATACAAGATACGAGAGAGAGATAAAAATTCAACAACCTTGTCTTTTTTTCTCTCAATTTCGATTAAGTCTCAAAGGAAGAAGTGAAGTGCATCCAATGCATCACTTCCTTCTTTAATCAATCATAAAGAAGTCAATAAATGAGACACTTCTCATTTATTTTAAGATGGCTATACGAAAAGATCATTAACCTAAAAATACATATCAATTTTGGTTTTGTGATGAAAGAAGGAAGATGGTCCATCATATCCACCTCTTTCTTCTTTAATCCAATGAATGCTAGTGGGTTACATGCTATCATTAAAAGACAACCATTAAACCATTTAATGATAATGTTATTACTCCATTTAATGATGATAAAGCATGTTCAAAACCATCTTTAATATAGAAAACCAATGCTAAATGTGCAGCTGCACTTTTACCCCATTAAAACCGAAAATTCACCTCCTTTTATCTTTAATAACTTTGTTTTAATTTAATTAATCAAATTAATCAAATTAAACCAAAGTCTAGCCTATTTCTAAACGTAAGCCCAACATTCAATCATGGGCTTTAAAACCTCTATTTGTATTACTTACTTTGCTTGATAACCTTCTTAGAAGCCAAATAGGGAATAAGCCTGGAATTAATTTAATGTCAATAGAATTAATTCCAGCTTATTAACTAAATGTCATGCCACTAAAAACAATTAGATGAACTCTTGAATTATTAAATATTATGAGAACACATGTTTCAAATAAGATGTCTAATTACAAACTATAATATGAACCATATTATAGCCATCTGCACAATAAAGGATAAAATTACCGTTTTGTCCTTATGTTGGTTTTTCCTTCTAGATCTTCCGTTTTACTCTATATGGTGTTTAACACACAAGATCTCATCTTGGTGTGAAGACTTGATGGGTAGCTAGTCCATCAAACTATTGGTACCAATTTAATTACCAATTTTCGTAAAACATCTAGAAGTGACGATATCACTATAAACTCTTTATTTGAATAAATATTCCCTGATACATATTTTAATTAATAATTCCAACATGTAGACACTAGATTGATACTCTGTAAAAATCCATTCCGATCTTATCAAGAATTATAATGAAACACATATGAGTTCACCACTCATCAAGATTGTGGTCCATAATAATTGAATGCTTAAGTTGTATATTTTAAGATTAAAGCAACGACCCATTTTATTCTTTAAAACATACTTGATTCCAGATTCAGTTAATAGTGCCATTATCGATAATCAACTACTATCATGATATGAAACTCATCATTCCCTTGAAGTAAACTCTTTTACTTACTCGGAGATAAATCGCAACACTACAGTCTAAATCATAATCAAATGACCAACTTGATTATTCAACTGTGAATCAATTATTTTAGATTCTAATAATATACATGTTTCCCATACATCTCTATGTATATGTATATTACTTACAAAAGAATCTCAGTACCTTATGACTAGATATATAATGCTCATACAAGTAAAATCAAACTCTTTTTATTAATAATAAATATTTTCATTACAAAAGTAACTGGAAAAAAATTAAGTTATAAGTAAATACACTTGCTTTCTAGGGCACTATATTTACATAACTCCAACATTATCACCTATTTAAGTTAAGAGTGATTGAAATTGATTTACTGGAGGATGATTAAAAGCCTAAGTATGGGAATATTTAATGTGCATAAAAATGGACATATTTTTAAAAGTATTTTGCTTCATTTTTATATCAAATTACCTTATTTTACTTAACTTAGATTTATTTTCATATAATTATTAACTATAAGATGAAATTATTTAAGAATTAGAGCCTATTCTAAGCAAAAATATGAAGAAAATTACAATTCTTAAAGGAACATGGTTTGGCCTATGTGTTCCTATCTATGCCCATGTGCCAACTCATGTCTTATGTGGATTAAGTAAAATAAAAGGCATGACCTAGAATAGGAGTTGAAGAGAGATTGTTGTGAAATTGAAGAAATTTTATTGTGTAATAGGTCCTGAACCATAGTTGTGCTAAAAATCGTATGCTAATTACAAGGGAAATAATATGATCCATAATATAGGGACACGATTATGGTACAAATCATGCATTAATTTCAAAAGAAATAAGAAGATAGATGGGCTAGGGACACGGGCATCCCAAAGACTTTACCTCCTCTATAAACGACATAGATAGATCCATGGCATAGGACATGTGTCGAAAGGTATGAAAACACATATAAATGTTAAATATCCTAATTTTTAGACAACTTTTAGAGACTATTGTTTAGCGCACCATTTGCTCTATAATTTTAGGGATAGAAATCTAAAGGTTTGAAACCCTTAAGAGATCAATTCTAAGGCTATTTTAATATTAAAAAATCAAGATTAAGAAACCAGGTCAACACATTGATCTATTGGTAAAATAAGGATTTTTATATAGATCTATTTATATTACATTTTCCTTATTTTTGTCTATTACTTTCATTGTTTTGAGTATGATTGATATAAATAATGAAAATTCTAGTTTTTATTTTTCTAAAAATTGATTCATTTTAATTTATTAATTGAGATATAATTCTATGAATTGTCTTTTATTAATCTTAATGTATGATTTAGTTATACTAGCAACTAAATTTAATTTTAATTTACTTATGGATGCCTTAAGAGAGCCTACTTATGAATGGACCATAGGATATGTAATATGAGTTAAACAAGATGCTTGAGAGAGAACTATGTAATCTTTTTGGTGTTAAGATGAAACATTCTATAGATCTTATAGATCTTAGTGTATTTACAGTTTGTATCTCGAGAGTAGAGAGAATGTAGTTTCAATAAATAGAAGAACCTATTAGTCCAATTTAAAATATCCATTCTAGGCTAATTGAATCGTAAAATAAAAATTTAAAATAAGGGAAGTAATTGACTAAAATTTGATATTATACGGAATTCTCTTTTGGTCAATTGGCTTATTTAGGATTTATTTTATTTCATATTACTTTAATCAAAATCCATAAAATCCATTCTTTTATTTATTTACTAGTTAGTAGTTTTAGGTTTTCTAATCCATATCATTTCCTTGAGGGATCAACTCCTACTTACTACTCTATTACTACTACCAAAAGGTACACTTGCTTTTGTTATGGGTAATAGATACCTAATACGAAAATTTATAACTAGATAGAGAAAATAATGATCCATTAATATGCACATTTACCACAAATTAAAAAAAGTATATTTTGTAAGGCATGTAATCTTGTAAAACATAATAAAGAAAACTAACTACCAATGTTTATGATACTAAAGGTTTGCATTACTCCTTAATATTTCACAAAAGTTCTAAATAAGCCCCTGTCCTTATCTATGATGTCATTTTTTGAAAGAAATAAAATATTTATATTTCATTTATGAGAACAAAAAAAAAACCATCAAGTGATACACAGGTAATTACAAAAAAAAACCCCAAAAATCATATGAGATTGAAACCTTCGTCTGGTGGAATTTATTGTAACTTAAGTATAAGCAATACTCATACCATAATAAGCTCCAAAAGCATCCAATTGTTTAAAGATTTGTCAAATGGTGAGAAAGTTCAGGGTCACTAGACACCTAATCTCTCCGATGTTTACTCAATGATGGTTATCTTTTATTTGTACTGATACATATGAACCTTCGCCTTCTTAGACAATATTTATTGGTTCTTCACCTTCTTAGACAAATTATCAACCAAATTACAATATAATGTTCAAATCATCAATTTCAAAAGCACAATTTAATGTTCAAATTCCTAACAAAATCACAACATCAAGTTCAAATGCTCATCCAAATCACAACATAATATTTAAATTATTAATGAAATTGTAATATAATGTTTATATCCTCAACCAAATCATGACTTGATGCTCAAACACGGTTCAATTTGTTATTGATTCACCATCAACAACATGAGATTTTGTTAGAGTTTTTTTCCCCTTTTTTGACAACTTATATCAAGATGTTATATAAAGATTGAAAATCTTTTTGTCTCTCAAAAGTTGCTTTCTCCTTATATCAAGAAGCTATAATTTCTGTCTTTAATTATGTGTTCTCATCTCCTAACCAAAACTTTTCTTTTAAATAACAAAATCGATGATTGTCAATATACTACAAAAATATAATCTAACTACAACCGATGCTTATACTACAATCTAATCATAATGCATTACAAAAATATCAATGTATGGGCTTTGTACCTCAACCGATGATTAAACCAGTACCTCAACCCAGTAAAAAACATAAACCGATGATTACCCATACAGTCAAACTACAAACAAACACCCAAATGATAAAAAAAAGTACACAAAACCTAGTGAAAAGCAAAACGCACTTACCCGATGATTAAACGAAGATGCAAAAGGAAGAAGGGAACCTAAGCACATGAAGGAGGAAAGGAACCGAAACATGCAAAGATGCAAAACATAGACACAAAAGGGAATCGAAGCACGCGAAGGAAGAAGATGGACACAGAATAAAGAAGATAGTCAGAGAGAAGGGAACTGAAGCATACATGGATGACAACGACGATAGAGAACCAACAACAAAAGAGAAAAAAAAGGAGAGGAGAAAATGAGCATCGACGAGGGGGATTTCGTGGGTAGGTTAAACGTTTAACCAAAACGATGTCACCAAACAACATCGTTTTCGTTTTATTACAAACGTTGAAGACGAAGCTAACGATGACGTTTAGGTTTTAATTTTACTGACGGAGTAACTCTTTTGTCGGTAAATCACCGACAGAATCTAGTCCCATCGATACACTCTGGTGCTTATTTATGTTACCAAGCATTCCCAGAAAATTTACCGATAGAAATGACTATTCCATTACTATATTTCGTTGAAAAGTTTATCGGGATAATTTTCCTCCATCTTTACCAACAAAAGTTTGCCAATCACTAAATGTAATTTTTTTGACAATGTTACTGATATGAATTAATTTTCTGTCTCTATTGCCTACTATATTTTTACCGTCGGTAATTTGTAATTTTCTTGTAGTGATAATAACCTGTAAGACAACGTCATGTAAACATCACAATATGTTGTAATATGGAAAGAAGAAGATACATGATAAAATAACCCTTTAGAAGGACATACTTTCAAATATTTCAAAACATGTAGAGCAACTTTCTAGTGAAGAACAGTAGGAGACTAAATGTATTGGCTCAATTGCTGTCCTAAATGTGTAATATACCAAGTAAATCCTAGATATAATAAATGACCAACCAATATTTTTTATAACATTGAATCTCTAAGTAACGAAGCATCTTCAACATGAAATTTGTATGTATTTGGAAGAGGAGTTAGTTTAGCTTTTGCACCTACTAAGCCAACATCTTCCAAAATATCAAGAATACATTTTCTCTGATTAATATACATTCCTTTAGACAATCAAGAAATCTCCAAACTAAAGAAATATTTTGCAGAGTCTAAATCCTTGATAGTAAATTGTTGTTGAAGAAATTGTTTGACAATAAATATTTCAGCTTCCGAAGCTCCTATAAGAAGAATATCATCAACATAGACAATTAAAGACAAGATATCTGGGTTTGTTCCTTTGATATATAAACAATTGTCATGATTTGATTGATGGAAACCAATTTGATTAAGACGATGAGAAAAGTCTCGATTCCATCCTCTTGATGCTTGGTTAAGTCTATACAATGATTGTTTTAATTTGCAAACTTTTCCATTAAGTGCTTTTGTATAACCTTATGGGGACTTCATATAAATTTCTTCATCTGAAAAACCATGTAAAAATGCATTGTTGATATCTAATTGATGCAAGCTAGGAACGTTTTGACTATCATCACTTTAACCTGTCATTATAATCTTCCCCTTCTATTTAATGAAAACTCTTTGCTACTAATCGATCCTTATATCAATCCACAGCTCCATCATGCTTGTATTTAACCTCAAATACCCATTTATAGCCTATTGCCCTTTTTTTAGGAGGTAAATCAATTAACTCCTATGTCTGGTTTTTTTTCTAAGGCTTCTAATTCATCTTGCACCACTCTTTTCCAATTCTCATATGTTCTAACTTGGTAATATGAACTTGGTTCTTTAATATTTGACATATTTGAAGAGAAATGTGCTGAAACAAAGTAAGGATATGTTGGTGGTATGTGTGGTGATGACTAATGAGTGCTGACAACAGATTTAGAAATTAAGGAAGATTGTGTAGAATTTGAAACAAAATCTTTCATCCTATCCATAAGGGTTTTTGCTTTGGTCTGATACTTTTTTTGGTAGGAAGATCTTCATTATTTAATGTTGTACTTGGAGTTTCAATATAAGAAGGTGTTGTATGGTTTAAAGAGGAATCAGGTGCAGAAACAAAAACATGATCATTTTGAGAATCACCATTAGATCTGGAATGATGAAAACGAGTAATTGGATTATCTGAATCTGGGCAAATTACAGGTAAAGAAATTCTGGTATCCTCTATAACAATGTTTTGATATGAAAAGATGTTTTCATAAAAGTTGAGATCTCTGGCAATAACAATCTTTTTCGTTTCCAGATTATACAACTTATAGGCCTTTTTTCAAACTAAATAACCAATAAAAATAGCATTGAAAGCTCTAGGTTCAAACTCATCTTTATGAGGAAACGTATTTGAGGCACAATATAAACAACCAAACATTTTGAGAAAGGAATAATCTAATTCATTGTGAAACAGTATTTGATAAGGAGTTTTCCAAGATATAACAAATGAACGAAGTCTATTAGATATAGGTAGCTCTGAGAATGGTTTCCCCCCATAAATGAATAGGGACATACGATTGAAACATCAAAGATCTTGCAACTAATAACAAATGTCTATGTTTTCTTTCTACAAATCTATTCTCTTGAGGGGTACAAACACATGTTTTTGAATGAATAATGCCTAAAGAAGAAAATAGATATGTACATGATAAACCAGTAAACTCTGTAACATTGTCTGTCCTTATAATTTTAACAGATGTGCGGAATTGGTTCTTGACTAAGTTGAAGAAATTATGAAGTGTTTGGACAATTTGATGTTTATGGTTAAGCAAAAAAAGGTTCATGTTTTTCTACTAAAATCATCCACAATGGTCAAACAATAATGGTTTCCATTGGTTGAAGCATATTTG
This sequence comes from Erythroxylum guanchezii, assembly GCA_025629825.1. NCBI lineage: Eukaryota > Viridiplantae > Streptophyta > Magnoliopsida > Malpighiales > Erythroxylaceae > Erythroxylum > Erythroxylum guanchezii. The sequence goes on from JAOTAX010000001.1 coordinate 14,440,344, forward strand.
TAAGGACCCATAAATCAACATGAATAAGCTTAAAACATGCAATTGGATGAATGGTACTGGTTTGAAAAGGTTGTCTACTCTGTTTGGATAAATGACAGACTTCATATGAAAATTTCCTTCAGTAGAAAGATCCTTTATTACATTCATAGATGGATGTTCCAATTTTTGATGCCAAGGATCAATGGTATTTACAGAGTTTACAAAGAGATTTAGATATAATGTCAAGGTATATTGTTTTATGGTTTCAAGATGATAAGCGTTAGAGTTTAGAATCTACAATCGTCCTATCACTTTCCCTATTGCAAGCACTTCATCAGTCATTAAGTCCTATATTATGCAAAAAGTAGGTTAGAAGTTAAACCTCACTTGAGTTTCAATCAGTCAAGGTTAATCTTTCATTTAGTTGAACATCACCTATGTGATAAACAAGCTTAATGGATCCATCATGTAAAAGTACACGTGTAAAATTGTTCACAAAAGAGGGGTTTTTCATTAATTTTAGATTTACGCACATATGATTTGAAGCTCCTGTGTCAACTATCCAAGAACCATATTCAATTAACTCAAGTGAATTGAGAATATGATTAAGAACCATGCCAGCAAAATTGTCAAAGTGTGAGAAATTCATAGTTTGTTTTTCAGCTCCTACTTTTCTTTTTTCTTTGAAGAACTTGTCAATATCTTGTTATATCATGACTAAAACTTTTGATTTCTAATCTCCTTCTGAGATTTTTCCACTTATTTCATTTGCTTCATTAACCAAATTCACAAATGACTTCTTTCCTTACTTGTTTTTCTTTTTATTTAATTCCTTAAGTCATTCTGGATACCCATGAATCTTGAAACAAGTTTATTTTGTATGTGTTGGACCCCGAACTTTTATTGGAGATTTGATTTATTAAATGAAATTAAATGAGAAAATATAGTATGATTTCTTGAAATAAATGAAAGGTATAAAT
>JAOTAX010000001.1:14443441-14459584 GCA_025629825.1 Erythroxylum guanchezii
ATGTATGGGTTTGATTGTGTTGGGATTCCGGACAGGAGGTCCGATGATGGTTGTTTGGGTTGGATGAGACTATAGAAATGTAAGTTTTTGATTTGCGAATTTTGGGCTGTATAGAATACAGCCGTTATGTATTTGTTTGTTTCGATGCGAAATTCGATTTGCTCTGCTTCGACTTTCATTTGGATTCTGAAATCTGTTTGATTCATTTCTTCGCTTCGTTCCGTTCTTTGATTTTCGTTTCCGCTTTCCGGATTGAGTTCCAGGATCGGGTCCCAACAAGTTGGTATCAGAGCAAGTTAGATTTAGTTGAGAGTTGGGTTCCGGTAACGGGATCCAACAGTATGTCTATCCATGTTATAATAATTACAATGTAACTTCGACTTATTAACAAATTCTTTCCTCTTCGTCATACCTCTTCATGCACCGATTCGATCTTTCTTGTTTCCTTAGAATCTGTCGATGAATTTCCGACGCTAGTTTATTGCGGCAAGCGTTCCCGCATAATTCACCGATGGGTATGACTTTTTTGTCGCTATATTCTATCGGAAAATTTGTAGACCTTTACTGAAGGAAAGTTTGTCCGTCGCAAAATAGAAATTTTCACGACAGTGTTATCGATGGATAGTGATTTTTCGTCTCTAATTAGCTACAATATTTATTCCGTCAGTAATTTTCCATCGGTAATTTATGATTTTCATGCAAGTGGGATTTACTATTTAATAAGTTTGTTGGCATTAAATACTTAATTTGTTTAGAAATATAATCAACAACTATAAACAGAACCCGCCAGTCTTTTAATTACTTCCTGTCATAGAGACGGAACTCGCCTTGCAAGCAAGTGTACATGTACATCAATTCGTGTCCACAGTACTATCTGGGCGAGCCCCAGTCTGTGTCCCGTACACCGAGGACACCAAGTGGCTCATCCGCCATCTCTTCCTCTCCCTCGTTCACGCCTACCCTTCTCTCCACCCAAACACCACGTCGTGCTCCTGCAATGACGGTCGCTTTGTCTACCTTCTCCAAGCCCACGGCACCATTCCCATGTCGTTTCGAGGCGTCACCTATAACCTTCCCACCATCATCTGCCCCCTGGAGTCCCACCCTCGTTATCCGCCGTGTGTCTATTTGAATCCCACAAGCCATATGTCAATCTACCCCTATCACCCCAATGTTCATCCCTCCTCTGGTCTGGTTTCTGTTCCCTATTTGCACAACTGGGTTTACCCAAGTTCCTATCTTGTCCATCTTGTCAGCGAATTAAGTTCCATTTTTGGGCTCGACCCTCCTTTGTGCTGTCAACACCAACGTACCCTCCCTAAACCTAATCCCCCTAATTATTATATAAGCAAGATTTTGGAGGCAGTTGATGGGGATATATTTAAACAAAAGTAGGTGGAGATTGTGGATTTGTTGAGTGCTCAGACTGTGTTGAAGAGGAGGAGAGAAGAGGAGATCAACAGGGGATTGAGAGAGATGGAAGATGAGAGAGGCATTAGAGGCACAATTGCTACTTGTGTTGATAAACACTGAATCACTGATGTACTTGAGCGTTGGGTGAGAGATAACGAGGGGAAATTATGGAGTAATATTGGGGATTTTGATAATGTGTTTGATTGCACGGATTCGTTGTCTAAACAGATGCTGGAGTGTACGGCCTCTGATTTGGCCATTGAAGATGTCATTGATTCACCGGAAAAGGCGGTCCAAGAAGGCTCTGTGCCTTTTGATCAGTACTTGAGGACTGTGAGGTCGTTTTCCAGAGAGCAGTTCTTCCACCGTGCCAATGCCATCGCCACCAAGGTTAGGTCTGCTCAGATGCAGTCTCAGGTGGCCGCGGTCAGGCTGTTAAGATGAGCTGCTCAGTCTGAACTACTACACTCTCCATTCTTAAAACCGGACCGGACCGGCCGGCCTGACCGGTGACCGATCGGTGGTCCGGTCCGATTTATCCTTCAAAACCAGTTATCAATTGACCCAGTTTGAATCGGTCAAAACCGGTCATACAATTTTTTTTATTTTTATTTTTTTTAAAATTTTTTGAAATTTTTTTAATATTATATATAATTAAATATAATTACTACATAATTATTACGTCACACCGGTTCAACCGGTGTTGAATCGGTCGAACCGGTCAAACCGGTGACCAGTAAGGCCACCGATTCGATGACCGGTCCGGATTTCAGAACATAGACTACACTAGTTCAGTTGTACCACCGATCGAACTGATCAAATCGGTGATCAGTAAAGCCACCGATTCGATGATCGGTCCGAGTTTCAGAACATAAACTACACTAGTTCAGTTGGCTCCTGGCAGTTGGAGTAGTTTGGCAGTTATCAAGTATAACCAACTCTTGCAGCAGTTGATGGTGAAAGTTAGTTTAATGTTTTATATAAAAGTAGGCGGTTTAATGTTTTACATAAAAAGTAGCTAGGAATAAGACAAAATATGTGACTACGAGTGTAACTACTATTATCTTACACTTCATCTGAGTTAGACTTCTCATAAATAAATTACCCGCTGTTGTCCGATAGCAGTGATTTTTAATTTTTAATTTTTAATTTACTAAAAAATTGTTTGTTTAAAATTTTGATTTTGGACTTTTCCGATTTTAAAAAATTATCAAAATAATTAGTTTTTGTTTTCTAATTCTTTTTTTAACCTGTTTACTTTTAATTAAATATATATTGTTTAATTATTTAATATATTAATTTTAATAAGAATTATGAATAATTTAATTTAATATTATATATTTAATTAATTAAAATTAATTATGAATAAGAATTATGAATAATTCAATTGTACTTAATAATTTAATTTAAATTTTCCAATTAAATTAAATTATTGTTAATAAATATAAACAGATTTAAAATATCTTCAAAATATATTAATTTCAAATAAAATTTTTAAATTCTATTTAAAATATATAAAATAAAATAATTGTATTGATAATTTGTTAATAAATATTATATAAGAGATTAAAATAAATTTATTCAATTAAAAATTATTTTTAAGTTTTATCTAATATATAATTATTATCAGTGATAAATAATATAACTACATTGATATTAACAACTAAACATTTTATTTAAAAGCAAACAAAAACTAAAAACTAAAAATCAAAACTAAAATTAAAAATCACAACAGAAAAATAAAAGCAGAATCAAACGACCCCTAAATTTATTTGAGGGTTGTTTTTAACTAAGATATTATTAGAAAAATAGAGTAGAGCTTATTTTAGCAAAAAGAAAAATAATTTTTTTATAATTTTTAAATATAAAAATCACTTCAATTTAGAATATGATTAATGCATAAACACGTCAAAAGTGTAAATCATACATCATACATCATATCTTATTAGGAGCTTTGATTACATTTTATATAACATTCTTCAAATCGATTTCTAAAACAAATTTATCTCAATCACGGTAATTAACAAGTTCCCACTCTCTACTAATATCTAAGCAAATAAGTTAAGAGAATTTTACAAATATTATACAAAGAAATAATGCAAGAGTGTTAGCATAGCACCTGAATAGTCTACAATTATTTATAATAGAACTTTAACCTTTTGATAATTTAATTAAAAATAATCTTAATTTCAGCTAAACTTTGCCTGAACACGTTTTAGTGTTAATTACTAAAAATTTTCAAACTTTATACAATTTTACAATTCTAACTGAAACTTTAAAATGCCCTAAAAAAATATTAATATTTTTAATTTTTTACAAAAATAATTTAATATTAATGTATATATTTTTTCTACTTCATTTTTACCTCCTAAATGCTACCATTAACAAAACTATCCTCATCTTCTATTCTTCGCCGCTTATGACTCTAACTGTCCAATCATATACACCAATTAATTCCTCTTAGAGCATGTTACAACCATGCCTATTTTTCATCATAACAACGTCAGAATCATCACAAAATCAAGAAGAAATTTTTAAAAAGCTCAAATTTTTTATCTATCACCTTCTACGAGTGTTGTCAACCACCGTCACTACCATTAGACTCTTATACACATTTGAAGCAAATCCTATATAATCTCATTGACAGCCACTGTTTTTATAACTACCGATCGAAAATAGAGATTTAAGGCTCTAGATTTTTTTCTTCAATTTGTTAAGATTAGTTGAGAATTTGATTTTTCTTACGGCAATAAAAGTTGTTCTACTCATGAAGAGCTTTCATTTAGTATAAAATCATTAAATATGAGACTGAAAAAATTTCTAGCCATTGGAAAAATATTTTGATAATCGGAGATATTGTACCAGGGGCCTTCTAGCAACTTTTTAAGAATAATTTGAAAATTTTCTATAAATTGTGATGATCATTTTTTACCTTAAGAACCATATAAAAATTCATATCATTTTTTGAACTAAAAATCACATAAAATTTTGGCGATAATAGGATTCAGGGTTGAATTGGATAATCAGACCATCCTAACAAACCTAATGAGTCTTGGGTTGTTAATTGAGCCTAACAACTTGTAAATGACATTGATTACTACATTTCCTTTCCTATATTATAAGTATATCATAAGTGAGACCCATATCACCAAGTTCAGACATACAATTACACTATTCAAGTAAGTATATATTTATTTATCAATACTAATATATATATATATATATATATATATAAGGATAGGGACATCTATCCTTGCATAATATATCATCAATCATATCAATCTAGAACTATATATATATAACCTATAAGTATATACATGTACATGTACTTAATCATTTTTTACCTTAAGAACCATATAAAAATTCTTATCATTTTTTGAACTAAAAATCACATAATTTTGGCGATAATAAGATTAAGGGCTAATCGGATAATCAGACCATCCTAACAAACCTAATGAGTCCTGGGTTGTTAATTGAGCCCAACAACTTGTAAATGACATTGATTTCAACATTTCCTTTCCTATTTTATAAATATATCATAAGTGAGACCCATATCACCAAGTTCAGACATACAACTACACTAATCAGGTAAGTTTATATTTATTTATCGATACCAAATTATATATATATATATATCATATCCACGTGAATAAGTATAGGGACATCTATCCTTGCTTAATATATCATCAATCATATCAATCTAGAACTATATATATATATATATAACCTATAAATATATACATGTAGATGTACATAAGTAATTTGAGTAGTCGTTATCATGATGCCTATGTGAATAATACTATGATATCTGAATATATGGATATGGATTTGGGTACCTATGGCATACTACATGCATTTATAATGGTTCTCATATAACCGAGTGCTTGTTTTGTGAAATTATGTTATTGATTATCTGTAGACATGTTTGATTGTGATTATGGAGGAGGAAAAAAAACGTAAAACATGCCACCTGATGGGTATGTATCAAGACCAGATTCACACTAATTTGGTTATGAGAGATGATTGTGATATGATATTGCGATATCATACAAATCAATCATGATTTATTCTTAGCTCCCAGTTGGGTTCTTGTTTGATATATATGATTGTAATTTTGGATGTACTGAGTGAGGGCTAGTTTGTTGGTAATGTTTGGCTCTCCACAACCCCTTTGGACTAAAAGAGCCTTATGACTATATAAGTATACGAATATGGCTAAACTGTTGGTGATGTTTAGATCCCTGTAGCCATTTAAAATGTCATATTGTAAGGATTTACCCTTGTAGACTAAGATTTTACAGATATTCCTTCTCTATGATTTGTTGTATATTATATGTGATTTGTGATGCATTTTATATTTTTGTTTATACTAATATAAATTGCATATTGTGTGAGCATGCATTGGGTGTTGTGGGCCGATATGGACTTAGTCAATGAGATATGACTCCCCTCAACTTTATTTTTCAGGTCAACTACCACCAACTTCGCAATAGTGATTTCCAGAAGCCTCAACTTTATGTATACTTTTCATGTGTTTTTGCTTATACTTGTACTCACTTTGTTAGATACATTTAGAATATGGTATTGCATTCTTAGGAGGTACACTATTAAATTTGAGTCTAATTTGAATAAAGTACCTTCCAGAATTAGTAGTAAAGAATGAGTGTGATGGTGGGTAGAGAATGGTAGGTAAATGCGAGAAAGGTAAGGAAGGTTAAGTTAGGTTTTCTTTTTCTTTTGTTTTCTTTAATGTTATTTTATTTTATTATAATCTGACCTGGAATTTTACTTACACATGCCATCCCATGTGTAACTTAACATAGCTTGCCACAACAGCTCCATTACTAGAGAGACTAATGTCAGGTTATTTTTGTGAAAAATTAAAAGTTCGGATAGTTTATTGCTATTTTTAAATTTTGGACTATAAATCCAAAATTTTGCAAAGTTTGAGATATTTTTGGTAATTAACGCTAGTATCTAATATCTAATATTCGTCCTTATTTATCAAATATCTTATATTTGATCATAGAATTTCTCCAGCTTTACAATAAAGTCTAACTTGATTGAATTACCTTTTTCTCTCTTTGATCGTTTTATATATTGACCCATTAGGTCTTAAATATGTTGGTAATGAATTTAAATTATAACTCTAAACTAGGTTTAGGATTAAATAAATTAACTCTTTTAATTTATCCTTAATTCTTTGATTAAATAATTTATATTCATATATCGAGATTTTACTGTGACAACACATTATGATTATCCAAATATTAGGAATGCAAAAGTGAGTTTTATTGATTTATCTATGTATGATTTTTTGTATAATCTAATCCTTTCTTTATAAAATGTTCTAATTAGACATAAAGTATGAAATTAATGTCTACTCTATATGAGTCAAGTCATATTACCTCTTTGATATTAGTAACTAATTCTTTTAATGAAATTTAAATTTTATTTTCAAATTATCACTCCACTTTGACTATGAATTTCCCGCATCAATACTTAAGAACTATATAATATTCTCCCTAATTACTAAGGTGATGAATTCTACATTGATCACCAAAGTACCTCCATATAGTTCATTGCATATCCACTATCTATCAATTGTAATGTCTTTAACTATTATAAGTCCTAAATAATATCAAAACATAACAATTCTTATATAAGATGTTTTAGAGATTGATACACTCATATTTTCATATATCTTTAGGACTTAATTCAGAGTCATTTACATTCATTTTACATTCATCTAAAGCTTGTTTATCATGTTTTAGCATTAATTAGGTTTCGTTGACGTAAAATGCATAAATGAAACAAATAGACTCGAATTGCATTGTTTTTGGATTTTTGGTAGACTTGACCTTTAAGTCATTGTGGAATTTTTCTCTTGAGATTGGTTTAGCCAAAAATTTTGAAATTTCATATTGGGATCAATTGCAAATTTTTCTGAGCTGGAATTTAGGAGAAAAATAATTCCCAAAGGCTACGTCAGGATCCTGATCACTAGAATGACCTTTCGACGATATTTCAATCATAACTTTTGACTCAGATGGTGGAATTCAGTAATTCAGGTCTCAGATTGAAGCTAGCTCAAAGACAAATCTATTGATAAAATTTGAGCTCCTGAAGCGTCACGGTTTGGTTATTATGCATAGTCAAAATTGAACTTGGTATATTGTCAGAAATGCAGTTCAAAGTCAGCAGGACTTGAGTAGATTTTCAGAGCACGTAGGTGACATGGGAGGACTCCATTGGATACTTAAAGATGATTGGATGTCCACCTCATCAAGCCACGTCACTTTGGATGGCTGTTAGGCCCATGCTGAAGAGTTTTTGCCACCTCTGCCAATTCCTGCTTAGGCAGGAAGTTGTTTCCATGTTTGTCTCTAAATTAGGTTTGCCACCTCATCATTGTAATTAGAAAAAAATCGAATTTTGTCTCTAGGTCTAGAGCGGCCTCCTCTATATTATTCTCTATAATTCCTAGCCGAAATCCTTCTTCTTCTCTTTCTATTTGATGCAAGTTCCTTGGACCAATTCTGTTGTAACTGAATTTTACAAGGTATATGTGGCTAAACTTTTAATTCAATTGTAAACAGTAGTATCCTTCAAACCAATCTTAATTTATGAGGATTTAATCTTAATTGATTCTTGTGTTCATATGTTGCAAAAATGTGTTTAAATTCTGATCCTTCAATGGATAAATTGAACTCGTAAATCTTAAAATCCAGAATTAGGGTTTATATGGGATTTTTGGAAGCTATTCGATTAATTGGTGGTAGTAGTTACCAAATTAATTGATTTATATCTAGGTCGTTGATATTAGTTGCCAAACCTACCCTGAGAGAATTCAAACTTTGTCTTAAACTGATGATAGTAGTTGTCGAGGTTTTCAAGGCAAGATCATTAAACTGACTATCGTAATGCTCGTACGTGACATAGGTGGATTAGTAGTTATGAACCCTATGATTGTTTATGAAGATTTGTTTACTTAGTAGTTAAGAAGCATAAAATCGGTAAGTTGTTAATCCTTGATTATGCGTACATAACACACAAATAATTCCTCTAGTCCGATGAATGAATTAATTGGTTTCGTTGGCGAAATCCTTTGCAATTGAAGTTTTTGTAATTCTATTTTTATCCTAATCTTTCAATTCTGATTTCTACCAAATTTTGATTTAGCATTTGTTTAAGTTTGTGCTCTTTAAATTCTGAATTGCCGAGATCAAACCCCCCCCCCCCCCAATTGGCTTGATTTTAGTTTAGTTGATTTCGTTGAGTCTTATTTGCGTCAAATCTGATTATGTTCACATCAGATTACCTTTTGATTTCTGCTTTCAGTTAGTTGTTTCTGTTTTCTGGTTTAGTAGTTGCTTGCATTCGATATTGAATCATTTAGGTTAGACTGCATTTTAGATTTTAGATTTTTTATTAGTTTCTATTTTTGTGTCTGTTTTCGTTGACTGAAATTTCGTTGACAAGTTTGACGATAGTTAGCATTCCATTATCAGATCTTCGAGGGAACGATCCCTACTCCCATATACTACTTGAAATTCATGTAGGGTTAATTTGCAAGAATAACGACACCTTGTCAGAGATCTCAAGTCAAAAGATTATTTATTCAATTATAATAATGGGAATCTTATAGATATACAAGTAATGTTCAAAATATAATTCTTATATTAGGTTAGTTTAGTTAACTTGATATCCATCAAAGATTTACACATTTGTTTAAATATCTCTAGAATTTACTCTATATGATCAATTGCTTCTTTCATAAGGAATAAATATAACATGTGCTAATCTTTATACTTTGTTAACGTATAGTCTCAATAAAGTAACTATTATGACCAATTTAGGAATAATATTAAATGCAATATGACTCTTATAATTATGATCTCATCATAATTTCATTTGTAACATATATTTATTCTATGGACTTCATCTTATACATTAGTTAATTAAACAGACATGTACAAGATAAAAAATATCTTTAATTAATTATACTACAAAAAACTATAACCAACTAATTAACTAAAAGATATAAACCAACACATATCAAAAGTTTTGCAGTTTTCTTTAACAAACAATCCTACAATTATTATTTTTTCAAGTACCACTTTAAATGTCATAATAACTTATATATTATATATTTAAAATTATTTGATAAATTAATATTAAATGACAGAAAAATTAATCTTAAATATTAAATGCTCTTACAAATTAATTCTTAGATACATCAAAAGTTTCGCTTTGATATCACTGTCGCAGATATTTAAGTGGAAACTCATTAAAAAAAATATATAGCCAACACATAATAAAGGGGATGAAAAAGTAGTATTTTCTCATTTATGAATTTTTATGCACTTAATAAAATGTGTATCCGTTCACCTATTTTTTGGTGAATCAATTGGTTAGTCAAAAATAAAGTCACTATAATTGAACTTAATACAATTCAAATTTTGCATTAATGGAAAGTCCTTTAAGTACTTGAACTTAAAATCTATAACATTACAAGCAGCTAGCATTCCCTCAATGTTGATCATCCATGGATTTTATTGCTATTGTTCATTTATTATATAGATAAATAAACAAAGGCATAAACAAATACAAATTCTTTTGAACTGTTACACGCCACTCATTTTTCTATAAAGAATAATAAAAATCACTCCCAAATAACGATTTATAGCTGACAATGAGACAACATTGTAATTTTACATCTTTACATCGCCATGTACGATAAGCATCAAGGGATTTACATAATAGGTTTCCAACATATATACTTTTCAAATGATTTTGAGAATTGAATCTTTGTTAAAGATTAAGATAATACACAGATGATTGTAACTGAGATCCCATTTATGCTAGTCGAGACACAAGTTCGTCTTTTCTTAACAGACGTCAACTCTCAAAACCTAATTTTAGGTATTAGAATGGACCAATCTTTCCCTGCATAAATTAGAATTCAAACAAGGTCTATAATCCAATACTTTATGATACACAAGATTATTATAAAGAGGCAAGTGTAGAGCATACTTATCTTTCTATATGACCATAACTACATTAATCAAAAATCAAGCTTTTAAGAGAGAGAAAACTTAAAACGAATCCTTAAGATAGAAAACACACTTGATATTATTGATAGAAAACCAACTTGTTTACAACAAAAAGAAAACCTTGTTTTTATAGGCTAAGCAAGGAGGAACAAGATAATGAACCTTTAAAGAAAGATATAAGCAACCACATATAGTACAATAATGCAAACTGAAATAGAAAAGGACATAATTAAAGTGAAAATTATTGGGAGACATTTGGTCCTTATAAGATTCCTTAGAAAGAAGAAGGAAGTTCTCAATAGAGTGGCGCTGACAAGAATTAAGGTCTACCAATACTATCATCATTAGACATATTATCATCTAACTTTTCCATTTCTTTGATGAAATGGGTTATGTCAACATCAATCCTAAACTAGGGTCCACTGATCTTAAGAGTCTTGGAAGTAATCTGGAAGGTCTTTAGGCTTGGGCTTATGAAAAAAAGAGCTTTCTTTAATTTCAAAAGTCCTTTTGAGCTTAAATCCAAGCGGACACGGTAATTCTCCTGCCATGATGCTGAAACCTATATGAGAAAATTGGTCAACTAAAGACCAATATCCATCACTTAGTGAAATGGGATTAGGTAGAGCAAAATTTGTGGGGTATAGACCTAAAGACGTATAGGTGGTAGGTTTGCTAATTTTTGGATAATGATTAAGGTAATCAAGTAACTGATAAAGATTATGCATTTAATTCCTTTGATTTTTTGGCCAGTCGATGGACATTCTCTAATGTTGAAAATGATTTATAGTATAGTCATAACCATTGTTAGTCATATTGTACAGGCAATGGATAATGAAGAAAGGCTGAGTTTTCTGTTCTTTCAAAGGAATACCCCCTAACTGATACGGATTAAGTATTTAACCCAATTTGGTGCACCATTTTATCAATAGTTGGAATCATTCCAAGAATTTCCACAACAGAGGACTTGTATTTGTGGGATTGACTAAGTGTTGATAGGCATGTAATGTAGACAAAGCAATAGGACATGTATAAATGGTAGATAAAGCCCAAAGATGCCACATGTTTGGTTCAGTGAGAGACTCATAGAGATAACGCAAAGTGCAATAAGGTTTTACCATATCAAAATGGTGTGTATGTGGAGAAATGTTCAAAGTGATGAGAACAAGATGGAGATAATAGAAAAGACTCTTTCTGAGAAGAGCAACAATCACTTGTAAGTTTTGCAGGTGGTTTTCTGGTCATAGGAGGAAAAAATTTTATTACACTAGCATAAAGAGAGAGATCCATGATGGGGAAGATAAAGAGAGGAACTGGTCTTTTTAGAACAAGAGTGAGGAGTTGGATTGGTTTTTGAGGTCTTGAGAGGAAATTGGCAAGAACATTGTTATGATCTTTGATATGGCAGACTGTGATTTTATAAAAAGAGAACCTATCTTTCTAACGAAGTAATTGGTTTTCAAGACAAATCTTTTTATTAGGCTCAAAGACTTTAAGGAAGGACGTGTTGTCCATTTCCACCATAAATTGATATGGGCTGAGGTTGAAATTAAACTTTTCATTGCCTTTTTTATCACCAAAATCTCTTTGTAGATGGTATGGTAGTGATTTGCTGATTCTTTGAACTGGCCACTAGCATGGCCATAATAATGACTTATCCCGTCAATTTCTTCTATCAAGATAACGACCTAATAATTGTCAATGGCATCTGTCTAAAGGATGAGTTGTCCTTTATTAGGAATTTTCAATATAATTTTCAGGAGTAAGCACTATAACCTGTGAAGGGGGTAGATGTTGATGTACTTGATTAAGTAATAGACAACTTTATTATGATCTTTACTTCATATTAGTAGACTCTTTGTTAATAATCTTGATAAAGAGCTGGTGTAATTAGCCACACGTGAAATTAAATCCCTAACGTAGTTGGCAATTCCAAGGAATTGTTGTACTTGCTTTAAGCTGAGATTTTTTTTAAGAAAATGTAATAACTCACTAGCAATATATAGGGTGGGATGATAAAATTCGTCATGAAAGCTCATATCCATAAATTCTTTTCAACTAAGAGCATGATCTTATATTGCTTGGTAACATCCAAAAAGGATTGGACTACTGCTCTATAATCTTCATGGGTCATGGAATATAGTAAAATTTCATCAATGAAGATCAAACCAATAGATAAGATGGGCTCATAAATTTTTGTCATGGCCCTTTGAAATAATGATGGAGCGACTTTAAGTCTAAGTGGCATCATAGTCTACTAGTATTGGGCATTAGGAATGTAAAAAGTTGTTTTGTATCTTTCTTAAGGTCTATTTCTAATTGCTAAAAACTTGCTTTTAATTCAAACTTCAAAATGGTTTTTGCTTCTTTAAGAAATAAGACTTAAGTATTGATTTTTGGTAGAGGAAACTTTTCATTTTGAATGAATGAATTAAGAGGTTTATAATCAATGACTAACCTCTTTTTTCCTTTTCGTTGTTCAGCTTTTTTATTCACATAAAAGGCTTGATAAGCCCAATCTATTTTTCTGGGCTCAATTAATCCTTGTTGAAGTAATATGGCACACTCCTCTTGTGCCAACTTCAAATCATCAGGATTGCTTCCAAGATGAGTAGCTTTTTTAAGATTGGTATTCTCCTTCTTTTTCAAAAGTTAAATAAATGAAAATTTATGGGTTCTTCTAGAGAGGATCAAGATGTGAGAACTATGTATGGTTCATATGATAGTGCTATAAAAGTTGATCTCGCAAGACTTTTATATTAAGGAGGAACCTAAGTGAGTCTGAACATAATATGTGTACTAGTATAAACACTAAAATTGTTTTGATACTACTAGTTAGGATTTGTAATGGAGATGCCTTGTAATAAACATCCACGCCAATCAGGATATCTGGGTCAGATAAATTACTGTAAAGAACTTTAATCCACATAACACAATTAGAGAAAAAAAACTTATCTTTTCCTTCTTATGGTAAGCCCAATTTTGAATGACTTTCTAGCAGTAGTAGTAAAATATTCGTCATAAGATATCCATCCTTATGGAGGTAAGATGTTGGGCTTCATAACATTTTAATAAGATCCAGTATTCATATATCCAATAGTTATAATTGGCTTATCATATGTATCTTGTTGTAACAATTGGATATGGACATAAGGACGAGGAATATTGATAGGCTTTGAATATAACATAAGGACGAGGAATATTGATAGGCTTTGAATCTAACTTAAAGCATGATTTATGTGGCATATATAAATTATCATCCTTAGTATCAGCATCATCATCTGCTAAATCTTCAGATGAGTCAAACTCATCATCAAAGGAATCGATAGGTACAACAAATTTAGTTTCTTCATCTTCATTGGATTATTCTTCAATGTTGTTGTTGTCATGGATTAGAATGAAAGCCTTAATAGATTCCAATAATTTTAAATCCCTTTTGGTCTTGTTAGGACATTATCAAGCAAAATGTCCTGATTTGACACAAATAAAACAATGATGTGTTTTTCTAGCATAAGGGGCTCTCTTTTAAAAAAGTCAAACAAAATTTTGTCATTTGCTTATTCAGAAAGGGTTTTTATAACCTTTAGTATAAACTTAGGATTTTTTAGATCATCTATAGGAGAACTTCTTGTGATGATATTTCTTTTCAGTATGACACTCACAATCTTCTTTCTCCTTATATTTGATCTTTAGATAAGGCCTTTTGTAAGCATTTTTCAGAAGAGGACCACCTTTAATCATGTTTTTGAAAAACACATAGTGTTCAAATATTTTGTTAAGAGAGTTTATTGCAAGTTGATAAATCTCTTTAAGAGATATTTCTCTCATATCTCAATGTAAATTTGTAATGGTCCTTTAAACTTTAGGTTATAGTTCATATGAAAGAGATGCAATGAATGTATAAGGGATATTGACATTATTGAAATCATTAAATAGGTAATATTATTCCTTCATAAGTTGATAATGCTTTTGAAGATCTCTCTGATCCAAAGAATAACATTTCATTTCAAAATACTATTGGCCGTTTTGCTTATCAATGAGCTAAAACTATCCAATAAAACCTTTATAGATAACACAACAATACTTAAAGATGCCACTTGAATGAATATATTAGAGTTTTTGATAGTAATCCAGACTTTTCCACTATTCTCTTAAAGTACCAATGAAACAAGAAGTAAACTCACACAAGATATCTCCTAAAGTAGTATCAAGTTGAGTCATTTGGAAATCAATCTAAGCATAAAATTTATGTAGACAATCTCTCCATTTTTTGGGTCAAAGATCATCAAAAGTAAACTAAGGTCCTAAGGTAGGTCGTGGTGGAGGTACTTGTATAATTGGTGGATGGGGTTGTAGGGGTTCAGTCCTTGTTGATTCAGCTTCACTAATTTTTGGTTCAACTTGTGGGTTGAGAAGCATTTGGCATAGCTATCATTGTTTGGGCTAATACAAATAAGTCTGTAAATTGTTCAAAAACCTCTAAAGATTGTTCAAAATCTTTAGATACTGATAATTGACTTTTAGATTCATCTGAGTTAGAGTAAGAAATTGGTTTAAGAGTTGTAATGAACTCTTATAGAAGGGCTTTGTCTTTCTAGTTGATTGAATAGGTTGGGTTATAGGTGGTGAATTTGGTGGAGTTTTAATTTGGAAAGGTTATATCCAAGGATCAACAAACTTAGTTTAAGAAGTTGATGGATCAGTTTTCTTTTCAGCCATGGGCTTGTAGATTTTATAGGTTTTGTAATCCTATTGGGCTGGTGAGTAGCCTATTATTTGATCATAGGATATCTTATTTTAAACATCTTTCCATAATCAGCTACTTCTGGATAAGTCGGCGTTGAATAAATAGGCTAGATGATTGGAAAAGTTATAGGGTAAGCCCCATAAATAGTCTTTAACTATTTTGTTTACATATCTGCCTACATATGCTAAAGTGCCTTTTTGACTCTTTTGAGTTCTTGTTCTTTTATAATGAAATCATGTCCAAAATATTGAGTATCAATACATCTTCTTAGATCAACCTCAAGTTGAACCATTTGATCTCATAATGAATTATACAACTTTTGGATTTGAGAAGATACGATTCTACCCTTTTTTGAGTGTGTTTGCTGATTAAGATCATCAATCTTATTATCAATAAGTCGAAGAACATTATTTGAACAACAGTATTGTCTGTCTGCCAATTGAGTACCTTATCAGTGGGATTTGAGATAAGGGTACCATGAGAAGTAATTTATATTTATAAGGGTTTGAAATAACCATATCATATGTCTGTCTCTCCATAGGAGGAAATTCTTCCTTATAAGGTCATATCATCAGACATGGGATAGGTGCTGGAGAAGTAACATGACTGGAAGGGATAATAGGCTCAATTTTATCGTGGATTTTAACTTTAAGGGACTAATGTTCCTTTCCAACAACTTTGAGAAGTTCATAAATATTCTCAATTATGGGTTGAGTGGTAATGTGGATAAAATGTCAATTATGGGTTGTGGACTTTAAGGGACTAATGTTCCTTTCCAACAACTTTGAGAATCTGGGTCATGATCATCATATGCAGGCCGAAATGATTGTGAAGGTTGACAATGATGAATTTGTCTAGATTGTTGCCTTCCTTTTTTAAAAGCATCTTTTCACGCCTCCTTATGCATAGGCCTCATCATCACTGTGT
>JAOTAX010000001.1:14520250-14530865 GCA_025629825.1 Erythroxylum guanchezii
TTCACCCCAAACCGTGGGCTACGTCCAGTCCTCAGATATCTTTCTGAGATTCCACCATCTCTCAAAAACGTTACAAGTATTCTTTGTTTCCGAGCCTCTTTAGGTCTCTTACAATCAGTATTCTTTCACACCTAGCCTCTTTAGGCTATCTGCACTACTTTCAACTGAAAGGAGTTTTGAGCTTTGTTACAGAAAAATAGCTCTAGATTTTTCGCACAATAATTTCTCTCAATAATTGCTAAGCTTTTTAATTTCACTAACTTCAGTAACTTTTGCAATATTCGACTTTTTAATTTCGCTAACTTCAGTAACTTTTGCAATCTTTGACTCCGACTTATATTTATAGCCTTCGTCTTCAACTGCTTCTTGATAACTGCTTCTTTCTTCTTGTTTCTTGATCTTTCAATAATCAGTTATTCAGTTGAGTTCTGTAACTAACTCAGATTGATTTGTCATCTGACGTGCTTTGCTTCTTCCGTCTGCTTTCTTTTGTCTTCTTTTGTATATTTCTTCCGTCTGCTTTTCATTTCAGCTTCCGTCTGTTTTTCATTTAAGCTTCCGCCTGTTTTTCATTTAAGCTTCTGTCTGTTTTTCATTTTGCTTTATTATTTGTTCTTCATCAAAATCATTAATCGTAAAGTCATTTTGACTTAACAATGGTTGCTCTTAATTGGTTAATTTCTTTGGTAATACTGCTGATTTGTTGTTGTAGATCTAATAATTCTGATTCTTTTTTGGTGAGTGATTCCTTGAGAATGGAGATTGCTGCTTCCATTCTCGAGTGAGTATTTCTGTAAGACTATTTGTAGAAGATTTTATATAATTAATTTGAAAATTATATTGATTTAATTTTAATTGCCGTCGGATTAATCTTCCTTGATTATAATTGGTTTTAGTATTGTATTTGATAAATCCACGTAGATATCTAGAGTATGTCTAAATTTCAAATTCGACAGGTAATAAATCCACTTTCCATCTTCTCATTGTTTTCATGCATGCAAGTGTTTCTTTTTCAAGAATAGGATATTTCCTTTCATTGGGATTAAAAGTCCTATTTATATATTTACATAACAAATATTTCCTTGAGTTGGGTGGTCGTGCTAAAAGATAGCCGACCCGTGTATCAATATTTGCATCTATTTGTACAATCCATGTACCTTTAGCATTATAATTGTATAATGTTGGTAAATCTTTGCAAAGATTTTTTAAATTTTATACTATTTTTATATCTTCCGTAGTTTATATCCATTAATTTTTTGTACTACATTTAAGTTGTAACTTTTTTCTTTCTTTAGCTTAATATTTAAGAAATCCTTGATCAGATATATAATTTAATCATCCATAAAAATTTTAAACTTTAGTTATATTTTTAATGTGTTAAGAAAATTATGTAAATTTTCAAGGATATTTGGTTATAATTTACGAAAACCATTATAGAATTCTATACCTAAGTATTCTATATTTTGTTGTGCTAGTTTAATTTTCTTTTTGCTTAAAATTAATCATTTATTTTTACATATAGTAAGAACGATTATTACCTTTTTTAAATGATCTTCTTTATCTTTATTAGAAAATATAATAATGTCATCTATATAAGCTAGTGTAAAGTCTTATAATCCTTCTAAATTATTGTCTATAAATCGTTGATAAATACTTGGGGCTTGTTTTAATCCAAAAGGTAGTACATTCTATTGATAATGTTTTTGTGGTTGACAAGGTTGTTAATTGTTTTGGTATTTTCGTGTAATCCTAATTGCCAATAAACTGATTTTGCATCTGATATAGTAAACCAATAATGCCCTTTTAGTTTTCAATTACTTGTCAAATTAGTTATGCTTTAACCAATTCACATCATAGTATTGAATTTAAAAACACAAATAAAATATATATTGACCAATTATTTAATGATGTTGCAAAAGTAGGTACTAATTTAAG
This sequence comes from Erythroxylum guanchezii, assembly GCA_025629825.1. Classification (NCBI taxonomy): domain Eukaryota; kingdom Viridiplantae; phylum Streptophyta; class Magnoliopsida; order Malpighiales; family Erythroxylaceae; genus Erythroxylum; species Erythroxylum guanchezii. Next base: position 14,522,186 of record JAOTAX010000001.1, read on the forward strand.
AAAGAATCTACAAGAATTACAAGAAATAAATTACCAATTAAATTATATGATTTAGAATCATCTGCTCCACAACTATCTTTATCTAAAAACAAAACATTTAAAGAAAATTTTCCATTAAGATCTAAATCGTTAAGATTATAAAAACCTATTGGATTTATCGAACCGGGAATAAGATTTAAAAAATCCATTCGAATCACTGAACGAAAAATAACAACTGAAAACGAAGAACAAGAACAAAAACAACACTTAGATAAAGAAATAATAATTATTAAGATATTCCCTAAAGCAGATGCACTTACAACCTACCTCTTTGTTCAAAGTGGGTTGGTAGATACTATTTACCCAAACAATCTTAACATTCTTTCCGAATTCTAGCAGGATTTGTTCTTTCAATCAAAATTTATAAAGAAAAATTTGCTAAAGAACGAGAAATCTTTATTAAAGTCTTTAGTGGTTATCCCATCTTTAAGGAAGCAGACAATTTCAAAGAAACAAAAGTACAACTGTCAAGAATAGTATACGTCTAGATTGGAATCAGCAATGGGATGTATCCACCTATAGATACTCCTCCAAAGTACAATTTTGATTGGGATTTAATAAACTAGTTCAATCTACATTGTATTGAAGGCGTGTATCAATAGTGTCTTAAAATCACCCCTGAATCTTTGATCAAGCTCAACTATCAAGGAACAAATACGTTAATGACTTCAACATACAAGACCCCAATCTATCTTGACTCAAACCAGATCATCAAACAGTTTGAATTACCTTTTTCTACCATCACGGGGATACTTGATTCATTATCTGACAACTGGAAACAAGCTTTACGTCAACAATTACATCATTACCCACAACACAAATGTCAGAAGTGCCCATCTACATCACGTGGAGAAAAAGACAAATATTATATCCAATAAATGAAAAACTAGATAAAATATACTTGGGGCTTGTTTTAATCCAAAAGGTAGTACATTCCATTGATAATGTTTTTGTGGTGGACAAGTAAAGGATGTTAATGGCTTTGTATTTTGTGTAATCTTAATTACCAATAATCTGATTTTACATCTAATGTAGTAAACCAATAATGTCCTTATTTTCGCCATTTATATTTTTTGTATTTTGGTTGTTTTCTTTGTTTATGATAGGTAGAAAATTCATATCCATATTGTTGAGGAAGCTCTGAATATTTAGAAAAACATAATTGGATATCTCTGCGTCGTAATTTTTTAATGTAATTTTGCTTCTAAACATTTTTGTGATAATACTTCTTTTGTTATTGAAATAGCACCACCTAAGTTATAAGCTACTAAATTAGCATTTTGTTTTATTAAAAATAATGCTTCTATTGTTTTATTTATTGGATAAGGTGATTTTTGGATAAATATTTGTATATACATTTCTTGTTCTGTACGAGTTAATTTATAATAATATTTTTTAAATTCACAAATATATTATTAAAGATGTTTAGTAAATTAGTTGTTTAGTATTAACTGTTTATGTATAAAATGACTTATAAGGGCATGATTTTTAAAAATATTATTATGACATGAGTATTATATCTTAGTATTTCTTTGAATATTTTATAAGAATTTAGATATTAGATATTTAATTTTACAAAAAACTAAGTTTATAAATATAATAAAAAACATAGAACATATAATAATAATAATAATAATAATAATAATAATAATAATAATAATAATAATAATAATAATAATAATAATAATAACAATAATAATAATAATAATAATAATAATAATAATAATAATAATAATAATAATTATATCAATTTTTAAATTTAATTTAATATTTTCTATAATTTGTAAATTAATTAAACAATTTTAGTAAATTAATCAAATTTTAAACTTTAAATTTCTTACCTTATCTCCAATCTTTAAGATATAATTTAATTTATCAAATTAAAAAGTATTCACGTGAGATAAGTATTCAAAAATTAATATCTTTTGATTTTGAATTATATTTTATAACAAATTCCTATACTATGTTATGTATTATGAAAGTCGATATATTATATTAACGCATTAATTGAGGCTTTATTATCCATATTTATTTAAAATTCTATTTTATCAAATAAGTTGATGCTGAAATTAGTTAAATATTAGTATCTAAGAAATTATATGTTACTAAAAATAATTTATTCTAATAAAAAACAAATATTTTCATTGATAAACAATTCCAAAGTAATATATCTTTGTTTAAAAATTTAATTTTGAGAAATTAAAATAAGTTGTTGAAATCAAAATAAATTATTCCACATTTATAATATATTGTATAATATATTTGCATTTCACAAGCAATCTCTATAGGAAAAAAAAACTTTATCATAAATATACAAGATATTTAATATTGCATTAGTATGACATGTGGGCTAATATAATAATAATAATAATAATACATTAATCAAATTTTAATTTAATTTAATATTTTTCTATAATTTATAAATTAATTAAACAATTTTAATAAAATAATCAATTTTTAAACTTTAAATTTTGTATCTTAAAATTTTATTAAAAAATTAAAATTAAAATAATAGAAAACAAAAAACAATTATTTTGTTTTTATCATTTTAATTTTAATATTTTATAAAATTAATAGTAATATAATCAAAATTAAAATTAAAATTAATTTTTATTAAACTAATAGTTTGTTAGTAACATAATTAAAATTAAAATGATAGAAACTTACAAAATAAAAAAGACTCAGAGTGTCACACTTAAAATTAAAATGATAAAAAAAATTACAAAATAAAAAAGACTCGGTGTGACAGTTATGTTTTAAAAGTAAAATAGAAGATATAATTATTTTTTGCATATTACATTTTTAAGTAGTTGAAATTCTATACTAGAGCATTTTTTTAGTTAATTGGGTTAAATATGTCAATCCAATCAATCATTTATCAAATATTTCTATCAGTTATTTCATATGGTCCTACGTAGTTATTGAAGGTGCTAAAAATTAACTCATAAGCTATTTATCAAACGAGTCTTTTGTCCTACTCGTAGATCTCCTATTGAAGGAGACAATACGCTGCTTTTCTGATAAAAATTGATCACATAGATTAAAGAGAAGAGTAGTATTGAGCGGGATAAGAGATTTACTAGCAGGGAGCTGGATTTTTTTCATTCATATGCCTCAATCACTCGTAACGCAATCAACGTCAGATATTGAATGAATGAGGCATGTATATATATATATATTTAAATCTGTATGCAAGCCTGAATTATTTAAAATAGAATAATAATAATACTGTGATACGTGATGGGATCTAAAATAAAAGCTCAGATCTGAACGTAGACTGATGGTTTCTAACTAATTATTGGTTATTATGGCGATGCCCCACTACCAAAAGGTCTCCTCTTTATGTCTCCTGTGCCATTTACTAAGTGCCTAACCTGTTTCAGCCATTGACCAACTATTCGGTTCGGCAGTTCTTTTACAATAACAGTGGTAGTTAACATTTTCCTTGATTTGGAGAATAGAGTCTCTCGTCCAAGTTTAGATTTTGTCGAATATCAGTATTTCGTTTCCAGAGTAGGACTAGGTGAATAATAGGAAAGGATAGTCCTTGTGTTCTTTCTGGAGCCTTATGCTGAGCATTTCTTGTATGTACATCTCTCCTCCGCAGTGGGTATGCTCTGTTAGTTCTGTTTCTTATGTTTTCTACTTGTCTCCAATATCTGATGCCGTCAGGAAGATATGAACAGAGGAATGTCAAAATATTAGTCCTTTTCTTCAGTGCATCTGAATTATAATCCATGGATTTGATACCGTTTTAGTTTTGGATAATATGATTTATTTAGAAGATCATCTTTTCAGAAAATTATTTTGCAAGCTCGTATACCTTATTAATCTGCATCTAATTGATGGTTTTATGCTATTAGGTTATCTGGGTTGTCCTCACTTAAAAGCTAGCACCTTGAGGTTTACAGAAAGAGGCACATCGCAATGTTAATGCCGTGACAGATCAACTAACAAGATTTTTGAGTGAGCCCAATATAGACTTGGTCCATCACTTCAATAAGGTACAGATTCCCCTTCATCTCCTTTGCTGGGTTAAAGATGGAGCAATTACAATGGTGGTTGGAAAGTCTCAAAGGGTGGTCTTATGTTACCTATGAAATTTTACTCCAAAAACTACAATCTAGGCATCTGGAAAGTCCTTTGCCTTTACCTCCGCTCGGTGACGTTACATGTGTTGTCACTGGTTCAACTAGTGGGATTGGACTTGAAATAGCCAAGCAATTGGCTGTGTCCAGGGCGCATGTTGTCATGGCCGTTAGAAACAAATCTGCAGCCTATGATTTAATTCAGAAATGGCAGCAGGAGTACAATCACCTGAGTATCGAGGTGATAAAGCTAAATCTTCTTTCGCTCAAATCTGTTGTCAACTTTGCTGAGGCATGGAATACGCGTTCAAAACCTTTACAAGTTCTTATCAATAATGCAGGAATTTATTCTATTGGAGAACCAATAAAATTTTCCAAAGATGGCTATGAAACACATAATCAAGTAAACCATTTAGGTCCTGCTTTGCTTTCTATCTTGCTTTTGCCATCTCTGGCGAAAGGCTCTCCTAGCCGTATTATTAATGTGAACTCAATCATGCACTCCATGGGTGTTCTTGACCCAAATGACTTGAACTTCACGTCGGGTAGACATAAATTTAGCAGTGCAAAGGCATATGCAAATAGTAAGCTCGCGGAGGTCATGTTCAGCTGCGTATTACAGCAACGTATTCCCCAAGAAGTTGGCATTAGTGTAGTCTGTGTCTCACCTGGAGTTGTCCATACGAATGTAGCCCGGGATCTGCCTAAGACACTGCGAGCTGCCTATCATCTGATTCCCTTTTTTCTCTTCACTCCCCAAGAAGGTGCCAGAAGTGCACTTTATGCTGCTACAGATCCGCAAATTTCAGATTACTGCAATGCACTAAAGACCAAAGAGTGGCCTGTTTGTGCTTATGTCTCATGTAATTGTCGAATTGTGAATGCATCCAGAAAAGCAGAAAACTTTACAGTTGCTGAAAAAGTATGGGAGAAGTCACTAGAAATGATTGGTCTTCCTGTTGACACGGTGGACAAGATCCTCCAGGGGAAAGAAGTCAAGTGTCAATTCCGGGATGATTGATGATCTATTTTTGTGTTCCCAAACTGGTGTTGTCTCTTGACCTTTTTGCATTGGTGATTGATGACCCTGGCAGTTCTTTCTAGGCTTCTGTTAGTGATACAGTTATTTTCTTTCGATAGAATCTGTGACGTGCATTACTCCTTTTAGATAACCTGTCTGTCCAATTTGAATGTTGACGTTTTTGCTGAAGGAGCACATTGATTTCTTATCTTCTGACTTCTATTTGTTAATGTGCTTAAATATATATTCTTTTGCACCATCGTCCTAATTCTGTAAATCGCAGTTAGAAAGCATTTTCCAATAGTTGCTGCTGCTAATGTGAATTCAGCTAACAAGGAGAAATGATATCCAATTTGCCTTTGCACTGTCTGTCGCAGTTTCCTTATAGTTTCCCTTCATGATGGCACACAAAGGTTTATGTATACACCGAAAGAAATAATGGACTTTCGTTCACATGATACAAAAATAGATTCGGCTAGATGTTGTCAAATGCCATCTGATCATTGTCTTGCGGAAAGCTCTTATTCATACAATACGATTAGATACTGTATGCAAACAGCTTTGCTTTGTTACTCATGTCTATATAGAAATTCAAGCTAGTAATTTTCGTTTGATAAATTTTTTTGATGCTAGGGTAATTATCATATTTTCATAATTTAAAATTCAAAGTTAAAAGATCCAAAAGGTCTTCAAATCATCAAGCATTCACAAAAGGTTATACCTCTGACCTAAAATGCAAACTCCATGTAAATGACAGGAAGTGATTAAATGCCATAATACTAGCATGTAGTGCAATAAATGGCAGGAAGCAGCCAAAAGTTTCCAAGCCACTCGAGTCAAATCCTTTTCAATTCACTTCAACGGCTTGTTAGAAGCAGAATAATTGAGTGGTGCTTTCTGAGCACATGTGCTTGTGGAGTCGGAGAAATCAATAACAAAATGTTATATAATAGACAACATAATTGTCCTACTAACTAATTATTTATATATGGTGGAACAGTGCCATATAATGGAAATTCTAGAGGCAAGGTCCTCATGAGTAAGACATGCAAGTGTAACTAATCTTTTATGTGGTTTAATACCCCTTGTAACTTGCTCTTCTATATGAAATGGTTTACCTCCATAATTCGGTCCAGAATACCAATCCTGTTGAGATTCTCCTGTAGCTCCTTACCCAGTCCTTTAGGCATAATTTTGTTGCCTTAAGCTATTTTACTCAAGTTGCATAGAAGATAATGATGTCTAATGGCTCACCAATCCCCTCTACAATGCATGAAAGGTGCACCAATTGGACTAAAGAAGTAATATTCAAGCTTTAAACAAGATTGGGGATGATAAACAATCCTGCCATTGTTGTGATACTCAAGGATGGATCCAACTACCATTTTGCTTCGAACCTTCATACTAGCCTGAAGAGATTTATTTGATTCCAAAAGTCAAAAGGGTAGGTTTCTTCTCCTCCAGAAGATTTTAAAAAGTCTATTTTTAAAGAGGTTATTCAAACCTCTAGAATTCTAAAAGAACATATTCCTCCACTAACAAAGTTTAGGGAGAGTGGGGTTACCGACCTCTTAATTTAGGCTTCCTTCTTTTCCTACTCAACTTCCTTTCTAGAAAAGGAAGAAGAATCCATCAACTTTTCTTCTATTCTAAATAATTTATCGAAGAGAAATATCCTCTTCCACCACCACCACCCCAGGTTTAGGATCTTGTTCTTCAGCTTCATTTCCAGATAGAAGAGGGATTTGTTATCAAGGAAATCAAAGTTCTCTTCAATCCGCAAGTTCACATTATTACCAACTTTAATCACTAGCTAGTCATCCTTGTTAGAAACAATCTCCTCTTTATCTATGTTACCTACCGTTACCTTTGCATCCTTGCCTACCTCTTGCACCTCGTTGTTGGTTGCATTCTAGCTTTTCATCTTTCGGGTTAGGGAATGTATTCACTTGTACCGAAAATTGCTGTGCCCCTGTTCTCCTTTACATCCAACCCATTTATTTTCTCTCTTCCAGTTAATAAATAAGTTGGATGCTAAGGGAAATAGAGGTACAACAATTTTCGGTATACAGGTGAATACGACCCTCGAGCTAGAGGAATTAGGATCCTGGAGACCTATAACTTCATAATAACTGCCTGTAGCAAAGGTCTTCCTAGTGGCTCTCCAAATCTTGTTGCTTTTCTTGGGCTTCCAAGAGTAAGAGAGCTGAACCTCTGACTAGTATAACTCATTGAATTCATCTACTTTCACTAGAGACAGGCTCTCAGGTAGTTCGTTATTTGGCTCGACTTCAACACAAATCTTTGCATAGCAGATTCTCTCCACTTTAGTAGTAGGATTATCAAAGTAGACTGGTTTTCTAACCAAGCTAGCAAGGAAGCTAAGTCCTTTCCTTTCAAAGTCTAGTACTCTAAGGGAACATTGCGGAAATTAATCCACATAGGATATAGTTTCAATTATGGGGTTATCAAGCTCCATTCCCAGAGTAATTTTGGACTAACATTGGTTGGCCACCAATATGCCAAGGGCTTGAAGCCATTACCTCATCTGTATACCTGAATAGAAATGAATCATCTCCAGTAAGGAAAGATTTTATCTAGGCCTTTGTTATCCCATTTAGTCTCTGCCCATGCTTGAACTTAGGGATAGGAAGGCCTTTTGCTGAGGAAAAAACCCATAAGTGTACACGACCAAGCTTTAACACTAGCTTGAAGCATTTCCATAGGTGGAATAATCACGCAATTAACTACTGTGGACTAAAAATGGACAGGCTTTTCAGGCTGTAAGGAGGGAAGCTACAACATTTCTCCAATTTTTGTTAAGAGAACCATTAGATTTTTCACTCTCCCTTAACTTATAGCGAGCTTTCATAGATTTTGGCAGAGAATATGGGAAGTGCATTTCCATGACACCAGCTGCTTTCGTAGAAGCACCAGTCCCTGGATTTGTGCAGGTAAGTTTGGAGTAGAATTAGAGCTGCCTCCTCCAACAGTTTCCATTGCAGCTTCCTAAAATTAGTAAGGAAGCTTAAAATCAAATCAAATCGAATATTTAAGAGAGAGGATGTGTTAGGAAACGGCCCCAACAAAGTTCACCAGCCCCATCCCATATTCATCTCTACCATCGGACCCCGAGAACAGGATCGTCTTAACCACCCACCACCCACCTTTTGACAACGCCTACTGACACACCTCCTAACACTACAAGAAATAGGGCGTTTAGCGACGGAAATTACCGACGGAATTCGAATGTTTTCTGACGGTAATGTAACATAGCGACGGAAAATTACCGACAGCCAACGACGTCGTTAAAACGACTGTCGGTAAGTGTACCGACTGTAAAAATCAATCATTTTTTCAACGGAATTTTATTTTCCGTCGGTAAATATCGCTCATTTTACCAACGGGCCGACGGAAAATAAAATTCCGTCGGTAAATAAAATTAATTTTTTTAAAAAAAAGTCCCCATCATCGTTGATGAGGTGTTCTTCAAGACTCTTCCTTTTATCTTCAGCAGAAGTAGTCACAATTT
>JAOTAX010000001.1:14530965-14541648 GCA_025629825.1 Erythroxylum guanchezii
GCCTTTAATTCCCGCCTTTAAATTTTATTATCCCGCCTTCCCTCTATTTTTAGCGACGAAAAATAGACCCGTCGCTAAACGAAATTTTTTACATTGATTTTAGCAACGGAAATAGGTTTTCCGTCGCTAATTTGCTACGGTTTACTAATCGTCCCTAAATTCCGTCGCTAATATTCGCGGGACGAATTCCCTCCATTTTTAGCGACGGAAAATTAGAATCGTCGCTAAATAAAATTTTTTCACGTCGATTTTAGCAATGGGAATAGATTTTCCGTTGCTAATTTGCTACGCTTTATTTTCCGTCGCTAAATGAATTGACCGACGGGCACGTTACAGTCCCTAAATTCCGTCGCTAATATTGGTGGGTCGAAATCCCTCCATTTTTAGCGACGGAAAATTAGAATCGTCGCTAAATAAATTTTTTCACGTCGATTTTAACTACGGAAATAGATTTTCCGTCGCTAATTTGCTACGCTTTATTTTCCGTCGCTAATTTGCTCTCTCTCGTAGATTTTACCGACGGAAAGCATAATTCCATCGCTAATTTACTACGTTTTCTTTTCCGTCGGTAATTTTCCGTCGCTAATTAATACTTTTCTTGTAGTGTAATCAGTAGCGAAGCTACATAGAAGGGAGGGTGGGCATTTTTTTGTTAAAAAGAAAATATATATGTATATAAAGGTTGCCCACCCTAAAAGAATGTCGTTGTCCATGGTGGATTGGATTAAAAAAAAACTATATATATATACTTTGCCCCCCCGAAACAAATTCCTGATTTCGCCACTTAGTGTAATATTCACTATTGGTATTTGCCACTGTTTTCTTCTTCTACCCCTCGGACCCCGACTTCGACTTAACCACGTGCCTAAATATAACTCTGGGATTATCTCGCGGCAAATAGTGGCATGGGGTAAAAAGAAACCCTTTATTACGAGTAAAGAAGAATTATAAACAATTTAATTATTCCATCAATCATTTAAATATAACTCGAACTCCTCTCTTAATCACAGAATGCACTAAATGAATCTTATTATGTTCACAAATATGGATACAATGAAACGCTCTCAAAAACTTCCCAAAACTCTTTATAATGTCAAAGATCTTTTTATATGATCTATTTATAGTAAAATAATCCCAACAGATTGTTAAAAATAAAAAATTAACTATTATAATGAAAAGTACTAGTATCACTAGTTAACTAATACGTGACATTGGTCGACTAATATACCAATAACTGTTTATGCACAAACTTTTAGCACACAAAATATACCTCTTTCAAAGACATTGGTATATTAATATATTACATTAGTTCATCAATATATGTACACAATGCATAAAGCATTTTAAAATTCTAATATAGGCAGACCTCACTCTAACTTAAGTCGATCAATCCCCCTGAAATATTTTTCATCATTTTTAAAGTTCTTTCAAAGAGTAAAATATATTTATTTTACAAGAAATAATTCAAAATTATTTCAAAAGTTTCCTAAAAGTATTTTGGTGCATCAAAAATATTTTCTTTAAACTCAAACTAAATTTTATCTTATTTATAACAAAGTATATGCGATATACTCTATGTGGCCTTCAAGGGGTGTGACTCAATGGTTGAAAGCGAAGCTTGGCTTCGGTTAGGTCCTAGGTTTGATTCCATGCTAGCTCCTCTTATAAGAGCCTGAAACAGCCCGAGTTTTACCTGTAAGTGGAGAGCTAGTGGGGTCTTCACTTGAATTCCCTTTTAAGTTCTCTTATGTTGCATATACGCTCCACTTTATTCATTTCCTCCATTATTTCATTGCTCACTTTACCTTCTATTGAATTTCATATTCCATATATCAATTATTTTTATTGCAATAGAACTATTATTATTGTTAAAATTAAATTCATTAATAGTAATATATTTTATTATCATCATCACCATAGGCTAGAACCTCACTTAGTTCAATACCATCTCTCTTTTTTTTACGATGAAAAATATTAGGTGATATTGTAAAAAGTAAATGACATTAAATAAGCTCTCCTTATACTAAAGCAATATGAAATGCATCCTTCCCTTTAATTCTTGCGTCATAAATGATCAAACATAAATATCACCATTTCCACTCCCTCTCCCTTTTGTTAACATTAAAAGGGCCTATGATATGTAAATCTATAACCATAAAAATTAAAAATAAATAAATAATTTCACTCTTCTCTTTTTAGAAACTCTATCATATAGGAAAATTTGTCATCAAGTTATTTATAAACAAACAACCATTATTATAATACTCACATACCAATTTCGAAGATCAATACACACCTTTCTCCTCCTAGGTACATGAAATGACACGTTCTCCTTTTAAATATGTTTTCTAAGTCAATATATTCAAATTCTATTAATATGAAGTAATTGTATACCTCCTTTTATGTATCACCAATGGTTCTCTCCTTTATTCTTTTCTTGGTTCAATAATTAGGCTTTTTATTCCAATTTCTTACTTGGATCTTGTGAAGGCTCTTGATGAATTTTCTTTTGAAAAATTGATTGGAGATTCCATTATTGTTCCTTATTTGATACCAATGAAGGTGAAACAAATTGCTGGTATTTATTTGATGCTATTTGATGTTGGTTTGGAAGAAAAAAAATCAATATGTTCCAGCTAGCCTTACAAACTTGAGTCCTTGGGGGTTAGTACTTAAACCTTTTTCAACCTATATCTTTTTATATTTACTTAACAAGTATTGTTTCAATGAGCAATTTCTATGGATATGTCCATAATCATCATAAAAGTGAAATCTCACATAAGATGATTGGAAGTATGTGAATCATGTGGGTATTACCTATAAGAATGTAACATATATGCTTTTCTAGGTCCTTTTTAGATGCAATGTACTTAAGAGCTCTAATATGGATATGTAAGGTTTATGAAGCTCTTCTTGTGTGATAGTAAAGCTAAACAATTAGTTGATATAGAATATATTCTTTTGATAAAAAATTTTCCTATATTGATTACGAACATATGTCCTTTGCTTATATTGTGACCTATGATGAATGAGAGCTTGTTTCATGTCATTTTAATAAAAAGTAACCTATATGAATGAGAAAAATATTGCATGCTCTTCTGATATGGCTTTGCATAAAAATTATTCTTCTTTTTGCCTTGAATAACATGTCTTCTAAAATGTGAACTATAATTTGGACCTAAAGGATGATGGATAAGCATGTGATTTTTGTACATATTTAGAAGATGCAATATACTCATGTGGTGATTTAGACATAGGCTCATCATGTAATTGCTTGCCCCTATCAAAACTTATCTTAACATTGTATAGAGGACCTCTATAGCTAAAACGAATTCCATCCTTATTATTTAAGCTCTTTTAGGCTCTATGTATATTATTCAATTTTTTACTTTTTAAAGTGAACTTAGAAAATGATACTTTGAGAATAGAACAACTTATTGTCATGCAATAAATCATGATATTTATTATTAATAGTAGGTACAGTTTTAGAATATATCATTATGTCACGTATTTCATATTTCAATTTCTCATTCTTAACCACACATGCATCTAAGTGTTATAAAGCATTTTTATTCTTGGATATACTTTATTACTTTCCAATCTCATAACATATAAGAATTAAACAAACTTGTCATATGAAAGATCAATATCCCAATCATCATCAACATCATAAAAATTTAAGCAAGATGGTAACTAATTAGTATTATCCATAAAACATGTATTTCCTGTCATACTTTTGGATTCCTCACTCTCTAAACTAGTAATATTATCTTATATACCTTTAAGTGCTCTAATTTTCTTTTGGTTTTTCTTCTCCTTCTCTTCATTCCATTCTTAATTATTATTTATATTCTCATCAAGCTCATCATGAGTTATATTATTAACATTAATATCATTATAAAAACCATTACCATATGTAAGATCAAATATATGTGAACATCATGATCATTTTGAAGGATTGCATACGCAGCAGAAATAAAAATTGCAATCCTATATTCATCAATTGTGTTGAACAAATTTTCCTGTTTGTCTTTTCGTTTTTTCCTTTGATTTTCATCCATGTTTTATTGTGTGTACAGATGGCCTACGGTTTTCTTTGTTAACTTCTTATTTTTGCTTTTGTTTCTTTGCGTCTTTTCCTTCGACTTTGTTCAGGTTTTTTTGTCTGTATAGATGGCACCTTTTTATTTTTTGTGCGATAATGATCGGCTGTGGTAAGTTCTCGTTTTTGCTTTTCTTTCGTTTTTTTGCCTGTACGGATGGCACCTTTTTTCTTCTTTCGTTCGATAATGATTGGCTGTGGTGAGTTCTCGATTTTGCTTTTGTTTCTCTCCAGCTATTTCTTTGCATTTTTTCTTCGACTTTTTCCAGGTTTTTTGTCTGTACAGATGCCGCTTTTTTTCTTCTTTCCGCCTTTTTCCTTTTTTCCGCTTTTTTTAATTGGTAGTTTCTTGTTTTTGCTTTTGTTTCTTTGCAGCTATGGTGACCGCTTAATGCCATGATGCCATCTTCACTCACCTCGCGGAAATAAAAGTGGATATTGAAGTGGGTCATACCATGCATAACAAGATTGGATTGTATAACTCCGACCTGGGTAAATGTAGACTTGGAAATAAGGAGATTTATCATGTTGTTAGAGCAGGATAACATCAGAGAACAATTTCCTAATTTTCAAGCGAAACTTTTTTCTTCTTTTGTGCGATAATGATCGGCTGTAGTAAGTTCTCGTTTTTTCTTTTGTTTTTCTCCAGCTGTTTCTTTGCGTTTTTTCCTTCGACTTTGTCCAGGTTTTATTGTGTATACAGATGGCGCGTTTTTTCTTCTTTCGTGCGATAATGATTGGTAGTTTCTTGTTTTTGCTTTTTTTTCTCTGCAGTTGTGGTGACCGCTTAATGCCATAGCATGCATAACAAGATTGGATTGTATAACTCCAACATGGGTGAATGTAGACTTGGAAATGAGGAGATTTATCATGTTGTTCTTCATCAGTTTTTGTCCATATCGCAGCTACTTGTGATGTAATAGGAAGATTGTGTGTTGATCAAGAGCAGGATAACATCAAAGAACAATTTCCTGATTTTCAAGCGATGGAATATCTTTAAGACTTCCAAAGAATCTAGCATAAGGGTTATCCTGAAGAATTGTCATAACGAGCTTCAATATTTTTTCATTTTCACAAAGTTTATCAGAACTCGTGAACCTAGCATAAGGATTTATGTTGACGAATTGTCATAATGAGCTTGAATGTATTTTCGCGAAGTTTATTAGAACTGTTGATCCTTTTTTGTAGTTCTTTTCAGATACCTTAAAGATGTGCATGATATTAATATTATATAGCATAATATGATTTTTATTGATATAATAATTATCTTAATAGAAGAAACGCTTTTCTATGTTCGACCAGTCCATCTTAGTTTCTTTTCTACATTCAACCGCTTCGTCTTAGTTTCCGCTTTGTCTTAGTTTCCACGTCCTCTGACGCTTGTCTCCGTGGTTCGTCTTATTTTTGCTTTACTTGTGCGTCCGTCTCACTTTGGGACTTTTGTTTGTGCACTTCGTCTTACTTTTGTCTCCATGCTTCATCTTTTCTGGTAGGAAACTAAGATGATAAAAGTGAGATGAAGTTTTGAGACGATACAAGTTAGACGAAGTTTTAGGACGATAGAAGTAAGGCGAAGTTTTAAGCCGATAAAATGTTTTAAGACGATTGAAGTAAGACGAAGGTTTAAGATCAACAGTTAAAATAGAAAAGACTAAAAAAGGATGATCCTTTCAATATGTTGTTGGTAGAGATTGTATGCTAATCAGATGAATTGGACAAAACTAGAAAGGAACATATTAACTCAAGTTTCCGTAGCTTTGTCTTAGTTTTGTTCGGCCTTATCGAAATGGTACATCGCTTTCTAATATTATTATTCTTTGATTTCCATCAAAATCATTGATCGTCTTATTTTTTGCTTCACAATCTCCCCCTTTTTGATGATGACAAATAATCAAAGTTTTTAGAAGGAAAGTTTTATTAATACGATATACAATATAAGACTGTATACAGTTTGAAAAAAAATCTTGCCAAATGAAATTAAAACAATAACATACTTTGATTACCTTAATACATTTCTTTTCTTCTTCTCCTGTTCTTCTCCTCTTCTTATCTCTTACCTTTCTATCCTTTCTCTGCCTATCTTTCTTATTTTGGCCTTTCTCTTCCTATTTGTTATTGATAAAAAAGATTGTGACTGAAGATGTTTCATAACTTCAGAAAACATTTCTTTGATTTCACTGCGGAGTGACTTCATGTCTTCTCGCATATGTTGCACTTCCTTATACAAGTCACTCACTGAAGGGCAGGGATCATCAAACTTATCATCGTGCTTGTGTTGCGATGCTTCAGTACCGATAGTAGTAGTATG
This sequence comes from Erythroxylum guanchezii, assembly GCA_025629825.1. Lineage (NCBI taxonomy): Eukaryota > Viridiplantae > Streptophyta > Magnoliopsida > Malpighiales > Erythroxylaceae > Erythroxylum > Erythroxylum guanchezii. The sequence goes on from JAOTAX010000001.1 coordinate 14,537,376, forward strand.
TGCGTCTGAAGATATGACATTTGGTCCAGTGATTACAAAGGTGGGAGGTTTGAAAGATAAGTTTCGTTCCGGAAGATCAAGGTCATCAGGTTTGGGTAGTCTTGGAACTTGTCTTCCAAATAGGTGCAGTACTTCTCCAAAGGAAGACACAGAACTCAAGGGTCTAATGCGCATAATTAAGTGCATAAGAGTCTCCATGCTCAATATAACATCTCCAATTTTCATGGATTTGTATTGCCCTTCTGTAATTCTGCCAACTACCTGACAAGTTTCCTCAGTGGTTGGATGACCACAATTACTTCCTGATGCTTTTGAAATGTAATGGGAGACATGCTTTCCTCTCTCCTGAACTGCAAAGCATGCTTCATCTATGTTTCTGACTTCTTATGTAGCCTTATCTTTCGTCAAATCACCGCTCGTCCCTTCAGGGTACATTTTCTTCTTCCCCTTTTCGACATTGCGAACAATGTAAGGTCTTGGATGTAGGTCAGGTACAATCTTGATCACAGTTCTTTTTGTAACTGGAAATATAGTGTACCTCTGCTTTGTCATCCCTATGGGTTATGGTCTGGTTTTCTCATCTCGCAGGACACTATACAACCTTATGTCTGCATCATTCAACAGATGCATTGTACCACTATTTACCAAGATTGGTTCAAATTGTACCTTGACTGACCTTTTCGGGGTTTCTCTAATCATTAGAGAGCTGGTACTCTTCACAGGTTGAGCTTCTTCAATAATTTTCATTTTTAAATCCTCTTTTCTCAGTGGTTGAGAAGGATTTAGTTGTGCTCGATTGTGTTCAACTGTCCTTTTCTTTTGTTGAACAACAGAAGGAGTGCTCTTCTTCTCACTTCTTTTCTGCTTCTTTTTCTCTCCAATCAGTCAAGGAGTCTGTTGTTGAGGTTGAATTTTCTTCTTCTGAAATTCCAACCTCTTTTCAGTCTCAACTTCTGAAATTCCAACCTCCGGTGCTTGTGTCTCAGAGTCTCCACCCTGACTCAACTCTTTTCTTTTCTTTTCCTCTTGTTGACGTATGGTTTGTACTTTAGGCGACCTTTTTGCCTACTTGGGTTTCTGCGAAAGGAATGTTTCCCCTTCCTCTTTAAGGTCGTTTGGCTCTCCGTCTGCCATGCCTTGCTAGAATCTGTTCCTTCTGTTTCCACATTCTTCAAGCCCATTCTGTTAATAGTTGAAGCATTGATGCTGCTTTTGATATTTATGTTCATCCTGTTCCCTATCTGCAGGCAAACTCTAGAATCCTTAAAGATTCTTGTCAGCATCATCCCATACGGTAGGCCAGTCCAGTCTTTCTTCGACTTTATGATATAATGGAAGATAAGATATGGAAGATCTATGGACTGGAGATTGAGTAGATGATATAAACATTGCTCATCTAACGTCGTCACCAGATTTCTCTATCCTGTTCTTTGCAGAACACAATGACAGAGAAGTAAATGTAGAACCCTAGCCTTTGGCACAAGACTTGAGGCCTTCTTCTCCTTTGGGTTATTACTTCCATATAGTTGCCGGTTAATCTGAATCTCATCCGCCCCAGCTTGAGTCATCCATTTAGCCTTGTGAAGAAGCTTTACTCTTACACATGCACACTTAGTAACCTTCTCGATTGCCTCCACTGTCACGATGATCAACAATCCGTCTACGAATGACACTAGAGCATTATCAACTGTCTCAACGTTCTTCCAGAAATCGTATACCTCGTTCATGTAGACTGCTTTGTTTATCTCGAAGAACTTCTTCCATCCGGCTGCTACAATCTCCGGTTCTATATCCATCTGCTTCTTCAAAGATTCAAAATCAACCACTCTTGCAGTAGTCATCGATTGCTCCATTTCTTTCTGTGGTTGACAAATAACTGAATGGACAAATCAATTTCTGAAAGAGCTAAAGTTGGTTTCTAAGGTTGAGAGTGAGAGCAAGGGAAGGTTTGATATGCAAACAGAGTAATGAAAAGTTTTTGTTGAGAGTTCTTCAACAGTCGATGTCAGTGTATGTCAAGAGACTTTTAGAGTAGGTGGTATTCTCAAGGCTTTGAGACACTTTCCCTCCAAAACTTTCTTATGAGAGAAATTATCAGCTATGACTACCCTTCCTGTTACCATTAACTCCTACAACCTTGTTACCGTAGACTATTCCAACCCTTCGTCTTATTTTTGCTTCTCCGCTTCGTCTTATATTTATGTTTGCAGTTCCTCTTACTTATGTCTTTGTGCTTCGTTTTTTTTTGGACGTTAGGGTATGTCAAGAGACTTCTAGAGTAGCTGGTATTCTCAAGGCTTTGAGACGCTTTCTCTTCAAAACTTTCTCATGATAGAAATTACCCGCTATGACTACTGTTGCTATTACCGTTAACTCTTACGACCCTATTACCGTTAACGATTCCCTTCGTCTTATTTTTCCTTCTCTGCTGCGTCTTATTTTTGTGTTTACACTTCCTCTTACTTTTGTCTCTGCGTTTTGTATTATTTTTGCTTCTCCGCTTCGTCTTACTTTTGTCTCTACACTTCGTTTTTATCATGAACTGATTTTGACTTAACATTAATTAGTACAAATCAGTAATATTTATATGTTATCATATTTATATATTCATTATCAAAATTTTATTAAGTGATAAAAATTTCCCGACTAAGGTTAATGGTATTTTTATTTATAATTATAATATTCGTTTAATAATAATTAATGTAATTGGTAAATAATTATTATTATAATTATTTATATTATAGAAAAATAATAACATGTATATATATTATTGATTCATATTAATTCATATATTAATGTAAATATTACAATTCCTATTACGTATATGTATTCGTCTTAGTTTTTCGTCTTAGCATGACGTCATCTTCGTCTTAGTATGGCGTCAGCTTCGTTTTAGTTTTCGCCAGAGTTTTTCATCTTACTATGAGGCCATCTTTGTCTTAGTATGCCGTCAGCTTCGTCTTAGTTTTGTGTCTTAGTTTTTCGTCTTAGTATCACCTCATCTTTGTCTGAGTATGGCGTCAGCTTCGTCTTAGTTTTTTGTCTTAGTATGACGCCATCTTCGTCTTAGTACGACGTCAGCTTCGTCTTAGTTTTTTGTCTTAGTTTTGTGTCTTAGTTTTTCATCTTAGAATGACATCATCTTCGTCTTAAAATCAGAAGAACACTGGAGATTAATTAGTACAGATCAGTAATTATTGTTATTATGATTTATTTCTAGTATTATTAATGTTCTGCATGAGTATATGTAGTTATTATTGATCACTCAGCATAACCATGTTGAGGTTTCGTCAGATTAGTGAACATGTTTACCCATTGATAGTTCGTCTCAACAAATTGCAGAGTTGCGATCTTCCTCTAACTTCTAACTAGTACTTGATCTGCAGCGTTTGTGACCTGTAACTTACGGCTGACATATACTCGACGGCATAACCAGCATCGCAGTATGAAATTAACTTGAAATCTTAACCTTTTCGTGATAGATTTCTCGAGACCACCAAAATTTTTTACCTGTCCCATTATGGTTAATCAACTCAACCAATGATACGTGTTTTTTAAGTATATATACTAAGGACGAGTTGGGATGGACGACCATGCAATCCATCTTGCTCATTCATTTAATCTGACGGTTTATATCTGTTCATTGAATGTTGTTTTTTTACTTACAATGAAGGAGACGGTGATCTTCAAAATGTATGAACCACGCATCAGTGTTAAATTATACTGCTCATAAGATATTGGAGACATAAGTAGACATGAAGAGAATTAGAGAAGAAGAGGGCCAAAATAGAGGTTGACGTTTCAATTGATTGGTGATAGTTAGTTTTCGCTAGAGTTTTTCGTCTTAATATGAGGCCATCTTCGTCTTAGTATGCCGTCACCTTCGTCTTAGTTTTGCGTCTTAGTTTTTTGTTTTAGTATGACCTCGTCTTCGTCTGAGTATGGCGTCAACTTCGTCTTAGTTTTTTGTCTTAGTATGGCGCCATCTTTGTCTTAGTACGATGTCAGCTTCTTCTTAGTTTTGCGTCTTAGTTTGAAGCCGTCAGATTAAATGGACGAGCGAGATGAATCGGAAGACACAACATTCAATGAACAGATATAAACAACGTCGTGATGATGTCAGCTTTGTCTCAGTTTTTCCTCTTAGTTTTCGTCTTAGAATGACTTCATCTTCGTCTTAAAATCAGACGAAGGCTGGAGATTAATTAGTACAGATCAGTAATTATTGTTATTATGATTTATTTCTAGTATTATTAATGTTCTGCATGAGTAT
>JAOTAX010000001.1:14550391-14561452 GCA_025629825.1 Erythroxylum guanchezii
AAATTTGTATATGAATTGTTGGTATATATGTGTGGGAGAGTTTTATGAAAAAAAAAAAAAGAAAGATAGGATTTTTTCTTAAATGATGAGGCATGATTGAATATGAAGAATCAAATGAATTGAGGTGGGGATCTATGAATACCGTTTGAATTTTTCTAAATTGCTTTGAATGGCGTTGAAAAAAAACTATACCGATTTGGATTGGTTTAAACCAAGTCTTCTTCTCGGAAGATGCAACTTGTCTTTATAGTTTTCCAATGTATTTCTAAAGTATGCGTTTTTGGATGTCGGAATTAAAAGTTTTGACCTTAAGCGTTTTAATTTCGTTGGTTTTCGCCCACGTTTGTATTCCGAGAAATTCTGTACGCACGCTTTATATTTCCAAAGGTTGGGTTCTGAAAACGGGCCCCAACAGGTTAGAAGTTGGAATGAAATTGTTTATTGGATTTGTGATTTGCATTGGTTGGACACTTGATTGGAGTTGAACAAAATGAGTTTGGTTCATTTTTTGTGGTTTGGATTATGTGAGATTTATCTTAAATTTTTTTATCATTGAAATGCACAACATCCATGAATTAAAAGTTAGAAAGTTTAAACTTAAATTAAAACCTTAAAACCAAGAATGTAAAGACTTTATAGTAAATAATTAATTGACATATTCTTAAAGTTATTGTAATGGAATTTAGATAGTAGGTAAATAATTAATTGAGTATAATAATAATTCGGTTGTGGTCTTGTGGAAGAGTCAAAGAGGAGATTTTGTAATTGTAATTATTGTATAGTAAATTAGCAAAAAAGCTAAAATCTATATCTCTAAATTGTCTTTATCTCAAAATTAGCCCATCTCATCAAGTCTCTGCATATTCACCTTTATTTATCCCAAAATTAGTCCATCTCATAGTCTTTGGATATTCAAAATCTTATTTCCTTATTATTTCATTTTTATCTCATCTATAGTACATGGCCCTATGTCTTTGGACAAGTGTGAAATTTTCTTTGTTCATCGTAATGAAAAAAATTACTCATCTTGTGCATTCCATTTCAAGATATTTATTAAAGGTAAGGATTTATGAAGACATGCCAATGGTAATAATCGTTTTCCTGAAAAAAAACAACATAAAGATGAACATGCTAAGTGAAGTTAAAGATGTTTAAGTCATGACTTGGATTTTTTGATTCGTTGAGCCATCATCTTAAATCTTTGAACCTTCAAGACTACAAAGCATAACACTATACGTCGATTTCAAATTTAGCATGAATTTACTACTCTCCAATAGTAAAGTCTCTCTATTTTTGAAATTTACTCTAGTTTCATGAATCTTTCTTTCTTTAGGCTAAATATAAAGACATTATTTATATTGTATTGCCTTATGAAGGACTTAGCACTAGTAATTTTGTTGATGAAAATACTAAAGGATTAATTTCTTACAAAACTAATATCTTCATTTATTGTTACGGATAAATTGGAAGGAAGTTCAAGTACTCCTAATCAAACTGCTTTAGGAAGATATAATGATCCAGCTGGGGCTCATGCTACATTGGTCCTATATATGAAGAATCATACAATTTGCTTGTTTTATAACAAGCATTTGAAAGGTGAAGTAATCACCTGATTGAAGAAGCATTTAGCTGGGTTTAAAGGAGATGTAAAACCTGTAAAAAAGTAAGTCATGATGTGAAGTGGCAAATGAAAACATTGCTTGAAGAATATCAACATGAGAAAGATAGAAGATAAATGTTGAATTTTGAAATTGGTAGTGGAATTTCGTTTGCTGGTTTTCGTGATGATTGTGAAAATGTTAAAGGTGGTTGTGGTAGAGGTTGTGGTAGTGATAGTATTCTATCCCAGGCTTAGAAAGAAGTGAATTTTACTCCTGGACCTGATGTGAGGAGAAGAAGAAGGTAGGTGACTAGTTTTTTTGGCACCACAAATAACTCTCAGAGCCCAACTTTCAATTCGTAGTGCAATGCAATTAAAAGATACAGCTCACAATATCGATATGGTAGAAGCTAGATGATGGTATGACATATGTTCATCATTCAATGCTTCTCAGTCTTATTATTATCAACCTATAGTAGATGTAATAGCCTCTTACGATCCGAGATACAAAGCTCCTTCGATTGATGACTCAAAAGGTAAACTTTTGAGTTATTCAGTTTCTGAAATTAAAAGTTATTTGGCAAAAAGAAGAGTGAATTGGACCACTTTTGGGTGTACAATCATATGTGATAGTTGTACAAATCGAATACAAGAGCTTATTATTAATTTTTTTGGTTTATTCTGCAAATGGCTCAATGTTTTTGACGTCTATTGATGCATATGGCCTTATTAGAAATACTGATATTTTGTTTAAGATATTTGATGAAGTTGTGAATGAAGTAGGGCCAGAAAATATTGTTCAGTTCATTGCTGATAATGATTTTGCTTATAAAGCAATAAGAATAAGGTTACAAAATAAGTATAATTCTTTTTTTGGACTCTTTGCGCTGCACATTGCATTGGCCTAATGTTGGAGAATATAGGGGTTGTAAGTATTTTCCTATTATTGATGAGACTATGTAGAAAGCTGAAAAGGTGACAAAGTTCATCTATAATCGTGCATAAGTGTTGAATTTAATGAGAAAAGAATTTACCAACGGTAGGAATTTATGTTGTCCTACTGTAACGAGATTTGCATCAAATTTTTTATCATTTCAGTCTTTTGTTATGATAAAGAAATAGTTAATATAAATATTGTGATAAGTGGGTTGCATCTCAGCATGTTAGGTCTAATGTTGGAGTGGAGGTTTCCAGAATTATACTAAAAGATAGAGAATTTTGGTCTCAATGCCAATTCGATATCCAATTTTGTTAGCCATTGGTAAGGGTACTTCACTTAGCGGATAATGAAGAAAAGGCAACAATATGATATATTTTTGATGTTATGGAAAGGGCTAAGGAAGCAATCAAGGCTAATATAAAACATAGGCCTTCTTTGTACACACCGTATCTTACAATCATCAACGAGAGATGGGAAAGACAACTTTCTTCTCTATTGTTTGTAGTTGACGTGTTTTTTAATCCTAATGTATATTTCAGACCGAATTTTACAAAGAAAGCTAAAATTAGTAAAGGAATGCTATTCACTATTACAATAATTGTTGGCTATGAAATGATGCAAGATCTCTTAAGCTCACAAATGGAGCTTTATAAGCAGTGTGGTGGAGATTTTGGATTGCCGATTGCTATTCGACAAAGTGCAAAAAAATTTCCAAGTATTAGCTGTTTCCTTTTTCTTATTTTTTGGAAATTAATTATTAATTTATTTGTTTGTAACACTACTTTTGTTATCTTACAATTTACAATTTCTTGATAGGATCAAATCAGAAGTGATGTTCTAGAATTGCAAAGGTTTGCAATTCAGATTTTAAGTTAATGTGTGAGTGCAACAGGTTGTGAACGGAATTGAAGCACGTTTGAATTCATCTATTCCAAGAAAAGGAATAGATTGGAACACAAGAGATTGAATAACTTGGTATACGTTTGTTACTCTTTAAAGCTTTGGAAAATGTATGTTATTATCATTATTAATTTCGATATAATTTTTTATAATTTTCTAATAATTAAATTTTATTGTTTACTAGGAGTCTTAATATCACAAGTAGTTCAACATATCCAATTTTTGTTGATAATATCGATCTTTTGGCAGATTGGGTTTCTAAGGAACCGGATTTGATAGATGTGAATGACTTAGAAGATAATCTTAATTGGAAAAGCATTGACAAGTCATTTGGGACATTGAATTTGAATGATGATGAGAATGAGACTCCTCTCAATGATAAAGATTTTGTACTAAATTATAACTGACGATAGTATAATTATAGCGGGTATCCTCCCGTAGACGATTGAATGAAGTTCAAGGTTTTTATTTTTCCTTTTATTTTAATTTTACTTATATTTGATACATATGTTAACTTATATATATGTAATGTAATTGTAAATGGTTTGTTACAGGTTTCACTTCTAGTTGGTTAATTCCCCATTATGAACTTTTGTCGTAAATTGTAATAGTTTGAGAGTTAAGGATTTTTATTATTCTTTTTATTAGATGTTTTGATGTAATTGTTATTTATTATATGATGGAATTGTAAATATTTTAAACACTTTGTATTGTTCTTAATTTTATATTTATATGATAATAATTATCTTTTTCATATTAATTATGGTTATTATCTATATGTGAAATATCTGAAAATTATTGTTACTTTATATTAATTGTGGTTATTATTTATTATTATGATTTTTGGAAACATAGTTGATGTAAACATATAAAGTATACAGTATAACAGTACAATATGACAATGGACCATTTTGCAATTTTTAAAAAAATTAACGACTATTTCATAAATTAAAAAAATTATTCAAAACAATACCTGGTATTGACTGGTACTGATACAGTACTATATCAGAACCCAATTCGTACCAAGTTCGGTACAGTATTCACTACTTTGTCTAAGAGTCTTTTGCGTATATAAATTCAATGAGACAATTATGCATAAAGAATGCTAATTGGTAATAACTTAAAGCTGAAATTGTTTGGAAAAAATTTTCTTCGACACCTAACTAAGAAATTTAGGAAGCCATGAAATTCAGATTCATGCAACATTATTGTTGGTACTTTCATATGCACTTAAACCTCAATGCAAAAGTTTTATTTTGTGATGGGACAAACTAGATCCTTAACAAGATTTGCTCTCAATCTCGTTTCTTCCAAATTAATTTTCGACTACTTGCAAAGGAGTACTTTTCAAACCTAACGCTGCAACTTCCATTATAAACCTTCCCACCTATACTACGCCAACATGTACGAATAATGTAACGAGTCAAATGTCTGAGACACTTTTTGCAACGATAGGCTGAAATGTCCCTGGTGCACTGAGCTAACGCATAGATCTTGTTTGAACTTTTTTCCAGACTTACACCTCCAACTCCGTAAAGGGTAGTGCGAAAGAAAGCCCGCGAGGTCATTAGACGAAGCAGCCTTGCTCTCTTTCGTCTAAAGTTTGTGGCATGGTTTCTCACTTTTTCAGGGTTACATTGGCTGAAGAAGTAACGGCGATCAATACGCCCTAAAAACTTGACGTTGGAGTACTTCAACATGCAATTATCGTACCAAATTGATCCTGCTTTGTCTGAAGGACAGCGGCTGCGGATCTCGCTACTTGCTGTCTCAAGACATGTTTGGCAACTCTGGTTTCTGATGTCTCCTGTACAAAGAGCAAGGCCTTGTACCTGGTCTGAGGACTTTTGGCCCATCGAATTTTTAGCAAAACCTGTGCGGGGCGCAGAAGAGGATAGCCAAATAATAAGGCTGTTCAGGTTTGATTCGAAGCCGTCTCGGGGACTAAACGTAGCACCTGAACATGCAAAGCTGATAGGATCGATACCAAGAACGGCGTGAAGAACAAGATTGGCAGATAAAAGTAGATAATAAAAGGTATTTGTCAATTTAAAAAGAAGCATCTTAATGTTGGCGAGGACAGATTGATGTGGTTAAGCGTAGGATTGGGGCAGTTTAAATATATATTGAGAGAGAGACAGTCGTCTAAAGAAAATTCAGATGCTGGTTACCAACTCTATCTCATATAATATAGCCCATGATGTATCCACCAATTCTGAGTTATCGTCAAATTTGATTATATTATTATTCAATGCAGCTTGAAACTTCCAAATGGGGGCATATCAATGTGTAAGGTATTGGTTATATTATATATGTTTTCTGATCTTGACTTTAAATCCTTGAACAAAGTTCTAAATTATGCTTCACAATCACAATTTTGCCCATGAACCATGATGTAGAGATTTTTTGCAATTGCCTACTTTCTATCTGCATCAGATGTATTTTCATATCAACTCATAGATATAATGTTCGCTATTTAAAATCTTACAGTTAATTAAAATCTAAAATAGATGGTATGGCACATATATTTAGGACACTCGAGCCAATCACTCCTAATTAGCCTGGAGGATAGTTTGTAAGAGCTCCCCAGTTAAATGTCATGGCTAGTTTCTATAAATATACCATAACTTCAAGATATGTTCTTTGATGGGAAATGTCTCTCCTTGAATGTTCTGGATTTTTCTTCAGAAAATCCTTTATTATTCTGGTTGTTTTGTGGATATATTGTATTGAAATTTTAGTGCAGGACAACTAACCTTGGAGGAGGGCGGTGAAGTGAAATCCACCATAACCATGGCTTCAAACAAGATGAGTTTCAGAGCTTTTGGTTACTAGTCTCGAGAACACAAATAGCCTGAACCCAATGGCAGTTCAATTGTTCTATATCCACAATGAAATTTACAAATGAAAGATGGTTCATTACCTAAAATCACGAGAAGGAAGCTAAACTTTGTTCTCCCACTAAACCTCAAAATTTAATGATAAAATTTAGGAAAAAAACCTCAAATTGGCCCTTCAACTTAGGTGCGAGGTACACAGAAGTCCTGCAACTTTTATTTTTTTTAATCAAAATAACCTTAAACTTTCTCTTTCAACCCTAACTTCGCTGGAAGATTTAGTTTGTGCAATATGCTCCGCTTTTGTGGTATTGAATTTGTTATAATGAATAAAAAGAACGGTTATTTCTTTATTTTGCTACAAAAAATAAACAGTATGTTAACAATTCAACATACCCTTAAGTAAACAAGTACTTCATCAACACCTATCAACATTTTTCTCTACTGGTCTCCAGCATCTGCGTATGCGTAAATCTCTCCAGTAAATATCAAGCTTTCGTTTCTCTCTAGCATCCATCTCTAACGTCTTGACTCGATTAAGGTACCTTTATCTCCTGCACTGCACGGGCAATATTAGTTTTGTTACTTCATGTGGATTCATCCAAGTTCTGTTGCTTTTTGTGGGTTCATCCATTGTTTCATGCTAATTTAACCCTTGCTTGTTGCTAACTCAACTCACCATTGCTTGGTTGCTGCTAAATAAACCATTGTTGCAGTCACATTACAAACATACATGAGTTTCCTAATTTGTGCATGCATACGAAATATAATTTTTGTAATTTATTCTTCTGACAATGATGAAAATTAATTATGTTATAACTCATGTTCTTTAACATGGGATTAAAATTTTTCTTTCTTATGGGAGGTTACACTTCGATTGCATGCTTGATTAAATGACATTTTGGTTAAGACTTATACACTATAATCATAAACATTAACATATATTAGGATATGCAGATTATGCAAATGAAAAAAGCCTAAATCATATACTATATAGATTATATTAGGATATGCAGATTATAAAGGGCCAATTTATTTTCTTAGGTTTTAGTTTAAGACTTCAGTTTATTTTATGCTTCAATTTATTTCGAACTTATAGAAGCAAACCTAATTAAAGTTATAAACTATTAGTACATATTTAATACACTAATTTCATTTTGGTAATTTTGTTACATTAAGTTATTTTGGTTTTCTAACATCTTGACACTTGTTTTAATTTCTTAATTTATATATGATTTTGTCAATTGTAATGGATGGTAAATCTTCAAACTCAACTAAAAGGGGTTGTACTGAAAAGCAATATGGTGAGGAGGCGTTTTTTGTCAAAGTTTGGTTACATCTTGGACTAATGACAATCCTGGAAGAAGATTTTGTAGGTTCCCTAACTGTGAGGCATTTTCGTTACTAATAATCAATCTATTGGTATTTAGTAAGATATATATTATTGGTAATTAGTAATATTTATGGCAATAGTATTGTAGGAAGGGGGATGTAATTTTGTCAGATGGATGGATGAACATTTAAGTGAAAAGGCAAATACATTATAAATAAATTGAGATTTGAGAACAAAAGGTTAGAGGTTGAGAATAAGAAATTGAAAGATGGTATGTGCATAGATAATGTGCATAAGCTACAAGGTGAATTGGCAAAAGTGATAGTGGCAATGAAATATTCAATATCAGAGACAAGAAGACTACAGAAGGTGACATGTAATTACAAAGTATGTGTTGTATTATTTGTAGCTATTTTTATAACTATATTTATTGAAAAGTTGAAGAATATAAGCTTCATAAATTTTGATTTTATGTCATGGTAATTTATTAGGATTGTCTTGTTGGATTAAGAATTTATTGTACTTATTAGGACAAATATATTATTAGCTTTTATAATGCTATTTGTAGTTCATCTTGTATACAATTGTTGGTAAAACAAATGAACATGATATCTACAATAACTCTAAATGACAATTTCAAAACTTAAACAACTCCCAAATGGCATAAATAACATAACAACTCCAACAGTCAATTAACTAACTTCCATTTTACCAACTTCCAATACATCAAAATAACAAGCAATTTCACAACTTCAATTTCCATATTAAAATTCCAAGCAATTTCAAGTTCATTGCAATTTTAATTTCTAAACAAGTCCTAAATGAAACAAGTTCACAAACAAGTTTCTAAAGAGTAATTAACTACAAGTTCAAAATTTAAGTTGAATCTCCAAGCCTTCTTCTATTTGCATCCCTCTTATTACTTAAGGCAGATGAAGGGATATTAGTCCCACCATTTCATTGCAATCCTCTTGGCTAAAAGTCAATTTCTGTTTGGGTATTAGAATTTATAGTAATGGATCATTATGAGTTACCTGGCTTCATGATCTGAACATTATCTTCATGTTGTTTAAATATGAAAATGAACACGGTAATTTAAAAACAAAAGTTTAAATACTTATATTAATATTAATATTAATATTCCAAATTTTAGTTGGCTTACTTGATACTCAGTTGAACCAATTGACTCATTGAAGTGTACTTTATATATATTTGTCCTTCTCCTTTTGCCCCTACCCTTATCCTTGGTCTTACCTCTATCTCTTCCTTTCACTCTGCCTCTTCCTTTTTCTCTAATCATTCTTTATATACTTTCTTGATCTTCACAGGTCTTTTCAGCATATGTTACATTTGTTGATACAGTTCGCACTAAATTTATGAATTGAATTCCTTATTTTATCCTTACATTTGTACTAGATAATTATGATACTTGTATATATTTTTCAAACATTAATTTTTTAGTAAAAATTGTTTAGTAAGTTTCAAAATTAACGAGAAATTTCTTACATTTATTGGAATTTTGTATGATCTTTGGTTACGCCTTTTTTGTCCACAGTTGGTGTAAGTCATTTTTCTTCCATGTTTAGTCGTTATTCCTAATTTAGGTTGCTTAAATTTCTCTTTTTTCCTTTTTTTAGGCTGACTAGCCATTCTACTTATTGTAAGTGGCTTAACAACTCCATATGGGGGCCAATATCTTTATCCATCAAGTGAATCAAGGGAGTGCTTGCATGCTTTCTAGTACCTTTCCTTGCTATACCATTTATCAATGTAGTCATCGAGATTTTGGTGGTTATGAAAAATGGCAGCCATAACACGAGAGCATGGGATCCTACCAAATCTCAATATCTATAACTACAAGTACAATTACTAATTCTCACAACAACTTGTCTAAGCTATGCTCAATTTCATATCCATAAGCTCCATTCCAGTCAACAAAGCAACTAAAGCTCTCTTACTTATTCTCCTCGAACATGATGTGAACTCTCAGTGATATGTTTCTATTCCATTTCTTTTTAAAATGCTTTTTTGTATGCATCCTCTTCATTACCATCTTCCTGATATGCTCCAAGATGCTAATTATAGGCTTAACCCTAGATACCAAGATCTAATTGTTAAAGGTCTCACTTATGTTATTATCCATACAATCACACTTACAATTAACCCTAAAATATGCGTTACAACTTGTCTCTTTAGGATAGTCTAATAGAGCTTCAACAGAACCTGTTCTCAAATCATTTAGCATATGCAGTTGATCATTAAAATCAAGAACAAATATTGCCTTAGCTATCTTCTAAAATTAAAATTGTCGATCGTCTCTATTCCATCTCTATCTCCAATTAGTATAAATGGTCCTTGCACAGATTCTATGCTCAACATTCGGTAAAATTGTTTTTATTACATGTAGAAGATCTTGAACAACAATATAAACAAATAAAAATAAAACTTTTATTTTTATTTGTTTTTATTAATTATATATAAATATTTATATTTAATTCAATATAGACAAACCTTTGCATATTAGATATGAATGTGAAGCCACTACCATTTCCAAGTTATAAATTTGAAACAAGAAGTTCTAGAAACCACTTCCATTTTTCAGTAGACTCAACATCAATCACCCCAAACAATAAGAAACATTTGATTGTTTTCATCTCTTCCAACAATTATCCTTTACATATTCCCTTCAAGAGTCATCCATTTCGTCCTATTATTGGTCTATAACCTTCAATCCAACCCCTTTTACAAATACTGGAAAAAAAACATGGCATCTTTCAAAGATCTTTTTGTCTTCATCACTAGTTCTTGTTCTAATTGCCCATGTCATACCTAGGTTCGTAATCTCCACCTCTTCTCTATACCCCAAGAGTTTAATAGATTCCCCTGTATGACACCCATGCATCATTTTGATGACATTTGCTTTTGCTCTCTTACAACTATTAAAGCCCACATCCACATTTAACTCCTTCCTTAATAAAGCCTTTAATTGAACAATCTTGATATTTTATTGTAACTTAATCATATCCTTGTAGTGACTTGCAATCCATTTTGATATGATGAGCTTGTTGATGTTTGTCTTTATACAACTGCTCTTAGCTTCATATCTCTTCATGACAAAACTATTGTCATTTCTCCCTAAACTTGCAAAAACTAGCCAAGAGCACTGTGGTCTGCATATCAATCCCACTCAAGACTTTTCAGTTTTTTATATATTTCAGACTCAAACTCTTCGCAATGGAGTATTTAATCACAACCTCCTTGAATTCTTTTGTTGGATCCCGTTACCGGAACCCAACTCTCAACCAAACCTAACTTGCTCTGATACCACTCATGTTGGATCCCGTTACCGGAACCCAACTCTCAACCAAACCTAGCTTGCTCTGATACCACAAATGTTGGATCCCGTTACCGGAACCCAACCTCGAGACGATAAAACGAAAAACAAAGTGGG
>JAOTAX010000001.1:14561552-14588957 GCA_025629825.1 Erythroxylum guanchezii
AAGAAATCATACTATATTTCCTCATTTAATTTTCATTTAATAAATCAAATCTCCAAGAAAAGTTCGGGGTCCAACATCTTTTGTATCTTTAAACTTCAAACCTACATACCAAGCAGAAATATTAGAAATTGGATCATAATATAGGTTTTTACATTTACCTCTTCTTTATCAATTATTAGCATCTTCATCTAAACTTGTATAGTATTGACCTGGGCCATCACTTTCAATATACTCATTATCGTTTTCAGAAACAGAATCGTTTTGGTTATGTTTATGCCCTTTTTCACTTTCATGATTTTCAACATCATTATTCATAGCCCCTTTATTTCTTTTCCTAGAATTCCTCTCTTTATATTTTGATGTAGCAGCTTGGAGCTTATCATCATCTCTTTCACTTTCACATTCCAAATTAGTTACCAAATCACTTAGGCACATTTTGAGTAGCAGAAGCATTAGGCACATCATCAACGACCTCATGCTTTGATTTTAGTTTTTTTCCTTCATTTTCAATTTGTTCTTTCAATGTCCTTACCTTTCGATTTTCAAATTACGTAACCCTGATTTCTCACAATGAGGGCATCTGGAGAACAAACTAAAAATAAAGAGTTTGCTGATGCAGTACACTATGATGCGCTAATAATGTGGGGCGTCAAAAGAACAAACATAAAACAAAGGCCTGAGGGTGTCGAGAGAACAAACAGATAATGAAGGAAGGCTGCATAAATTGATTTAAGGATTTAATTTTTAACAACAACGTCATTTCATTAATCTTCATTTGTTATGTTAATTTTGGATGGTGTATATTAATAGTTAGGGTTTCTAATGTTGGGCTAGCATTGAAAAAATTGAAAGTTTGAGTATTTTATTGCCACTTTTTAAAGTTCGGGCTATAATTGCAAAAATGAGTAAAGTTTGAATTTTTTTAATTAACCCTTCCTTTTTCAATGCGATTGCAAATTCTAATAAAATAATAATTAAATGAGGAATAAGTTATTCACCCTAATTATGCAGCAAATCCCTAAATTAATAAGAAAAACATTCATTCAAACTAAAAGTTTCAATTTATATAGGAAGTGTAGCCCTAGAAACTAAAAAAATTGTTAACTTATCTCACTATGGACCAATTTATATCTATTGTCATGAAGGTGTTCCTCTTACTCCTCTATCATGAATATCTTGTCTTCCTACACTCCTCAGTCGCCAACGTCTTCGTGAATACCTACTTATGTATTAAATCATCAATTTAATAATAGTGGATTCTATACAAATTGAAATTTCCAATTTAAGCAAAAGTTGAAACCTTGTAAATTAGGAAAATCACTAATTTACGTCACTGTATGTCCATATTTAGAAAGTCTTATAAAATGTCAGCATTTGAAACTAATTTCTTTCTTCAATTGGGAGGTCACTCTTAGAAGGCTCTTTGCAACTTTGCTTTTAAACACTCACTCGGTTAAACAAAATTGTTGTATTTGTAGGACAATAATGTAAACACATATTAACAGATCACCACAACTTGACATGTTGCCATAAGGGCAGAGCGTGTTGCACAGATTAAATCTTGAGTGAAGTAAGGATTAAAAGAGAAAGTTTTGGAAAGTTTAATGTTACTTTGATTATAAAAAAAAAATTTCAGGACTTTGTGCATCTCACATTTAAGTTGGAAGACCAATTTGGACTTCTTTTTTCCTAAAATTTAAATACTATAACTCTAGGTGTATTAATTGGAATGGTTTCTTTTTCTTTTAACGTTTGCGATAAAAATTGTCTATGTTAATGTGGTTCCCCGATTTTGGTGACTTGTTGCTTTGATCCTGTTCGTGATTTACTCTCTGTAACTTTTATTACCATGGATATATATTAGTATTTGCTGTAATAGTTGAATGCTGAAATAATTGTTGTTTTCTTCTCATACATCTGCTGACTAAGTGGTTTGTTTAGACTTTTGAGGTTCCCCAGCCACTTGGTTAACTGGGTGCTTTTGGTTTTCTTGTCGTTGTTTTCAGAGGTGCAGACATCATAAATGATGTGGAAGCCTTAAACCTATACCAGGAACTTTGTTTTTTCTTCCAAAGCCAAACACGACAATTAGTAGAACCCGGTCGGTATCACCTGAAAACTCGAGAATGGTCGTAGTTATTTTATTAATTTATCCAAAATCACCAAGAAAACTACAACTGTACTGTTCCATCTTCAATTGTCCAACTATGATTTTACAGTTATTGGATGTCTTGATATTTGTTTCATCTTTCAAACGTCCATGCCGGTCAATGGTTTAATCAACAAACCCCTACCTCTAAACACCATTCTTTCGGCTTACTTATCAATCTTTCATGCACAACAAACATGAAAAAGAAAAACGAGAAAAGAAGAAAAGGTCAAAGATGAAAAGAAAAATAAAAAGAAACATAATTAAGCACTATAATTATGGCTTAAGTGTTAGACCATTGAACCAGTAATATTAATTGGAAAAAATGCTTTAAGGATTAGGCATAAGAAAATCAATTGAAAAAAATATGCTTAGAAAAAGGAATTTGAAGGATCGGGATGAAAGACATGTTGCTAAAAATTGTACTCTTCTTAGCACATGGTGGTGGAGATTAAGATGAACACCCTATTTAAACTCTGGTGTGCCAAATACGGCTGAGATGTCATTATTTTGAGAATGGAAGTCATTGCCTATTGTAAATGTTATTAATAACATTAGTCAACTAGCCCATAGTGAAATCACCTGTGAGTTATCTTTTAACCAAGACGCAAGTGCTTTTGAACTGTAAGAAGTTACCAACGGCACTATCTCTTGGAAACTCGAAAGTCTTTTAACTTGGGAAAAGGCTCAACATGCTCTTCATTTGAACTTTATTGGCAACACTTCTCTTCTCCATAAAAGAGACGATAAATTGATTGAAAATTATACCAAATTTGGTTTATTAATTACTTCTCGCCAATTCAAAGAAACTTTGCTAAAAAGCTAATCACACTTTTCATCGCTCTTTGAGTAAATGTTTGTTTATATCCTACGACTATAGTTTTTGTAATATAATTATTTAAAAAATATTTTCCCTTATACATATTTGTTTAATTAATTGATGTATAAATAAAGTATATAAGATGAATATACATTACAAATAAAATTATTATGAGATCATAATTATGATATTCATATTTTATTTATGTATTATCTCTATATTATTCTTAATCATTTTATTAAGACTATACATTAGTAGAGTATAAAGACTAATACACGATAAGTTTATTTCTTATGAAGGAAATAGTCAATCTTATAGACTAGAATTTTTTGATAGTTAAACAAATAGGTAGATGCTTGTTAGAGAATAAATCCACTTAACTAAATCGATACGAGAATTTCATTTATAACATTATTTATATGTCTATGAAAAATTTTATTGTGATAATTGTATAAGGGATTATTTGTATTTAGATCTTTAAAGTATCTCTTATAGAGATTATTATGTTCCGATACTATTTATGATATATCATAGTCAATGATAACTTAATTGGTAATTATTGGATCTAACATGAACTATAAAGTAGTTGAATAATCAATATATAATTGATCACCTGAAAGTGATCAAGGAGACTTCAAAGTTTAAATATGATATATTTAATAGATAAAGATCAATATAAGATATTATATTTTATTTGGAACTAATTGATATTTAATTAAAATTCTAAATAAAGTTTAATTAAATTTATATTTATATTTTAACTAAATTACTAAAAGTTTCAAGTCTTATTATAAATAAACATAGGATCTAAAGGAGCTAGTACTCCTTATTTACCTCTCTCTCATAATCAATTCTTATTAATATTGTTAAAGGTCAAATAATTTTATGACCATGATAGTGTCAATGAACCAATTTCAATTTTTGGTTTAAAAAAAGATGGCCCATCACTGGTAACATTATTATCTACACAATTCAAGAATTATTTGATAATGGGAGACTCCTCTCAGAGTTAACTAACACCCACATATGTCTTATTCCAAAAATTCTTAATCCTTTGTCCTTAACTAAAAAAGAAAAAGTACTCCACTTATTTTCTAATGATCTTCTATTGTAATATAATTTACAAAGTCATTTATAAACTCCTTACCATTAGGCTTAAGCATGTTTTGAGCTCTATTATCAACCCCTATCAAGGTGCTTTCATCCAAGGGAGATCAATTGGTGATAACATTCTTATTTCTCAAAAAAAAATTATGAAGTACTATATAGATGGGGATATCAAAAGTTATGCTTTTAGGGGTGGACTGTCATATGGTTTTTGACTTGGTGAGTTGGAGTTTTATGACCTCCATAGTGAAGGCTTAGGGATTCTAACACATGTGTGAGGAATTTCTTATCACCATTTTTCCTGTTACAGATGACCTACTTCTCCTATGTAGAGCAAACTATGAATCCATTTCATTAGTAAAAGAAGTTTTGAAGGACTTTAAGTTCCTATCTAGTCTATGCATTAATCCTAACAAGAGAAAATTTTTCCTCTTAAAAGGCTATAAAGGAATAGCTGACTTTATAAGGAACTTTTTTTGTTTTAATCAGGGATAACTCCCTTTTAAGTACTTCAGAATTCTTATCAAAAAAAACTCTCCTTTAGGAGTTGTATCCCTTCGATAAAATGCTTACAAAAGAAGTTAAATAATTGGTCCAATCAAGCTCTTTCTTTCATTAGTAATTTTTATAGCTTATTAACTTTCGACTCAATCATATAAAATTCTACTGGCTATTCCACTTACATATTCTAGTTGAAATCATCAAAATACTAGAAGGTTGATGAGCAACTTCTAATGAAAATGTAAGGAACTTAACCCAATCGATGTTGAAGTTAAATGGTCTAGGTTATGTTATCCTAAAAGCCAAAAAAGTTTACAAATCAAATCCTTATGAGCCATGTTGTTATACTAATTAAAAGAATCTAGAGAATCATAGACAATAAAGAATTGATATGGATAAGATGGATCTATGCTTACCACTTTAAGGATGCTATTTTGTGGAATGTTCAACCTAAATGCAATGCCTATAATGAGAAATGGTAAGGTATAGTTTTGGTTTGATAATTAACATGATTTGGGACATGTTTTCTTACTTCCAAACAATAATTCAATTAAAACATCCTTCCCTGATTCAATAAAAGTAGAAGTGTGTGTTAATACTTCCAAACAATAATTTAATTAAAACATCCTTCCCTGATTCAGTAAAAGTATAAGTGTTTGTTAATGGGGATAATTGGCATTAGCTTTTACATGGCTCTAGAAGATTCTCTATAATAAGGGAACTCTTACCAATTTTGGCCCCTTATCAAGGTAGAGATGACCATTGGATGTGGCTCAACCATAAGTCTTAATCTTTCAATAACCAATCTTGTTTGAAAATTTTTGTTCCTCTGTGTCGAAAATGACCTGGTATAAACTTATGTGGTAAGACCTCAACAATCCAAAAATATCTTTCATCCTTTGATTAGCTATCTTGAAGAAGTTAAGATTCAAGAGCAGGATAAAATTTAACATTCAAGAAAAAATTATATATTTTATGCAACTTATAAGATGAGTCTATAGAGCATTTGTACTTCAAATCTTCTTCTTTTTTTTTTGGTTATATGCCTTAGCATTTTCTCCTATAACTTTTATATGCATAATTATGAAAATGTTTCTTAGGATGAGATAACCGAATGGTTAACTAAAATTTTAAGTTTGGATTAAGGAGGATCTCAAACTGCTCAAATTTAACATTTAAAATAAACTGTGTTTTATGCAACTTAGAAGATGAGTCTATAGAACATATGTATTTTAGGTTCCTTTTTGCTATTTACCTTGACACATTTTCCTATAGCTCTTTAGTGTGCAATGTGGCAAGGTTTTATGGGACAGGATCGTCAAATGGTTAACTAAAACTCAAGGTTGGATCAAAAAGGATCTCAAACTATTTAGAATAGAATTTTTATTAATAATAATGGTTTAATTCCTATCAAAGAAAGATTAGATATTGCAATCAATCTTTATAATTTACATAATCAAAATTTAATCTATAAATATAACCAACTTACAGAACATCAAAGAATCTCTCATCAATCTAACTAACTTTAAAAAGACTGAAATAATTCAAGAATCTCACACTAACAATAACAATAATACTATTTTAGATGTAGATACTTTAGAATTAACTGAATCTACCGATGTTTTCCATATTAATATACTATTATCACAAGAAAAACAATAACAAATATCAAAAACACAATTAAATTTAAAAGATGGACAAGATATTAGACACCATCCATTTAAAAACTTCATTAATAGAAAAATATCATTTATTATAGAAAAATTATACATGAAACATCTATTAGAATAGATCAATGAAATGGACATATTCTCATAAGTTTGATAGACCAAGAACAATTTTATAAAAAATTACAAAATATTTCTGAAGAAAAAAGACATAAAATTAAATATATACTTCTTTCTACAATTCAAATTTGTTAAAATCTACCTTTCAAGAAGGATTAGATTCTTCTATAAGAATGACTATAATTGATGAAAGAATGACTGATTTAAAAGACCAAGTAATCAAAATCATGAAATCAAATTTAGCTTATGGAAAAATTAAATTTAGTACCCGGCTTAAATTAAGAAGTCCTTTATAATCACAAAATTTAGATGAAACAATTACTATAGCTTATAAATTTTATCGCGAAAATTTAATGACAATAGAACAATATCCTTTTTCAATTACTTATTAAATTAGTTTTAACTAATTCTCATTATAGTATTGAATTTAAAAATACATATCGATTTTATATCAAACAATTATTTAACAGTTAAAGTAGGAATAAATCTAAGAACTAGTTTAAGAGAATTACCAAATATCAATTATCCTATAAAATTACAAAATATACCAAGTTCTCATGATATACCTCGTTTATCTTTAAGCGAAAATATATTAAACAAGAATCTAACCTTTTAAGATTATATTCAACAAGATTAGAAAAACCTAACAAATTTATTAAACCTGGAATATCTAATAAGAAAACAGACAAAAATTTAGAAAAATAGTTGATGAATTAATTGATATTAAGAAACAACTTCAAGAATTAAAAAGTCATCTTCAGAATACGTTATGAGTGTCACTAAGCAATTATCTGAATTATTAGACAAACAACTTAATATTGAAAATCAATTAAAAGAAATAATACAATTATTAAATCAAAATTATCAATCACAACAATTTAATGAAATCAATGAAGTTTATAAAATATTAGAATCTTTAATTAAATGCTATGAAAAATTATTTAAAATAGTATATCCAATAGACAAAAGACTAGAAAAATAGAAAAATTAATAACAAAAATATTGGACCAAAATTTGGTATCAAAGCCATCTAGCTCATCAAATATAATTAGAAAAACCTTTTGAAGGCTTAACAAATATTAGTACTTTATGGAATTTTATTACCTATAAAACTATTGGTATAGTATTAAATTTTTTATTAGACAATGAAATACGAATAAAAAATACCACTGAATTTCTTAATGCTATTGAATCAATAAAAGCTTTTCATGTAGTTACCAACGAAATTTATAAAGAATTTATTGGAAAAGATATAAATTCATATAAACAAGAAATTGAAAATGAAGAAAGAAAAAATGCGCTATGACATCTAAATAATATACGAATTTGTGATATCTGTTATTTGGAAGAATACATTTATGAATTTAAAAAATATTATTATAAATTAACTCATATAGAATAAGAAATGTATATACAAATATTTATTCAAAAATTACCTTATCCAACAAATAAAATAGTAGAAGAATTAGTCTTTATAAAAAAAAATAGAAAGAAAGCTTATAGACAAACTAAACCCAAGACAAAATATTGTCCTCAAAGTAAGAAAACATGTAAACACCGACGGAGCTACATGGGGTTTTTATAAAAAAATATTTTTAATATATATATATATATATATATATATATATATAAAAGGACAGAGTTATTTAAGGGTTAGTAGTGTACTGGGCCTCCCAAAATCTCAAAAAATAAATATTTGGACCCTCCTATATTAAATTTCTGGCTTCGTCACTGCATGTAAATGTTGGTTATGTAAGGAAGAAGGTCATTAAGCAAACGAATGCCCAAAAAGAAATCAAAATAAATGCAAAGAAAAATCAATATTTTGAATTCAACATTTAAATATAATTTAGAACATATTGAGTCAGACTACGAAACAGATTCAACAATCTCTTCATTATAGTGTTATGAATTCCAAACTTCAAAATCAACAACTGAATCTGAATACGACATTCATTCAAATGATTATTCAGAATAAAAAAGTTAATGCTTATATAGATACATGTGCTACGTGATTATTCAGAATAAAAAAGTTAATGCTTGTATAGATACATGTGCTACTATTTGTATAGCATCTAAAATACTATTACAAAGTTGGAAAATTTTAAATAAACCATTACAAATAAGAATACCAGATGGAAGTATTAAATCTATTTGGTATGTAAGTTATTATAATAATATCATTATGAAAATCACACTTTTATTATACCTTCAATTTATCAACAAGAATCGGGGTTAGCATTAATTTTAGGAAATAATTTTCTAAAATTATATAATCCTTTTTGTCAATATTTGCATTATATAACTTTACGAACACCAATAACAAAATCCTTAAATCAAAAATCTATAATTCTCAAATTTCCTATATACCATATCACTTATTACAAAATTTTAAAAATTATAACAGACAAATTAAATCAATTACATATAACATTAAGACCAAATGGAATTCTTAATTTAGACCGTTTTTTATTTCCAAAAAAATAATTACTTGAACGGTCTAACCGATTAGCATTAGTTATTCAATTAGAAAAACTTTTTGAAGGCTTAATAAATATTAGTACTTTATGGAATATTAGCATAAGTTTAATAGACCAAGAACAAATTTATAAACAGTTACAAAATATTTTTGAAGAAAAAAGACATAAAATTGGATATATTCATCTTTCTACAATTCAAATGTTGTTAAAATCTACCTTTCAAAAAGGAATAGATTCTCGTATAAGAATGGCTATAATTGATGAAAGAATGACTGATTTAAAAGACGAAGTAATCGGAATCATAAGTGGAAATTTAGCTTATGGAAAAGTACTAAATTGTGATACAGAAAACTATAATCAAGAAAGATTAAAGTTAAAACAAATCTATAAACAATTTCAAGAACATTACAAAATCCATTATTCATGAATAATTGTCCTATTTGAAAATTTATGTCACAATTATTTTTAATGCATAACTGTACATTCTGTAACCAATTATTAATAGAAATTATTGATTTAGAAACTTTAGTCACTGAATATAGATCAAAAAAGAGTATAATAAAAGACGAGATGCTATCCACGATTTTTTTATTAATAATAATGTTTTAATTCCTATCAAAGAAAGATTAGACATTGAAATCAATCTTTATACTTTACATAATCAAAACTTAATCTATAAATATAACCAACTTATAGAACATCAAAGTATCTCTCATCAATCTAACTAAATTCAAAATGACTGAAATAATTCAAGATTCTCACACTAACAATAACAATAATACTATTTTAGATGTTTTGAGGGTTTTTTTTGAATCTTTTTGACCCTGAAAAACAATTTAGAAGGATTAGAAGAATTTACTTTAGCCTATAGTGATGACACAAAAGACTAGTTTTAAGCAAAAAGATCATAAAAAGAGTATTATGAAAGACGATATAACTATCTACGATTTTTTTTAAATAATAATGGTTTAACTCCTATCGAAGAAAGATTAGACATTGCAATCAATCTTTATAATTTACATAATCAAAATTTAATCTATAAATATAACCAACTTACAAAATATCAAAGAATCTCTCGTCAATCTAACTAACTTCAAAACGACTGAAATAATTTAAGAATCTCACACTAACAGTATTTCATCTTAATCAATAATAGGTTTTATAAGTTCATATTTTAAAGACTTGTTTTTGTTATTTAGTGTAAGTTTATTTACTAATTGTCTAATAATTCAGATAATTGCTTAGTGACACTCATAACATATTCTTAAGATGACGTTTAATTCTTGAAGTTGTTTCTTAATATCAATTAATTCATCAACTAAATGTTCTGAATTTTTGTCTGTTTCCCTATTAGGTATTCCAGGTTTAGTAAATCTAATAGGTTTTTCTAATCTTGTTAAATATAATATTCTTGTTTAAGTAATCTATTTTTGCTTAAAGATAAACGAGGTATATCATGAGAACTTGGTATATTTTGTAATTTTATAGGATAATTGATATTTGGTAATTCTCTTAAACTAGTTCTTAGATTTATTCATACTTTAGCTACATCATTAAATAATTGATCGATATAAATTTGATCTGTATTTTTAAATTCAATACTATGATGAGAATTAGTTAAAGGATAGTTAATTTGATAAGTAATTGAAAAAGGATATTATCCTGTTGTCATTAAATTTTCGCGATAAAATTTATAAGCTATAGTAATTGTTTAAACTAAATTTTGTGATTGTAATGAAATTCCTAATTTAAGGAGGGTATTAAATTTATTTTTTTCATAAGCTAAATTTCCATTCATGATTTTAATTACTTAGTCTTTTAAATCAGTCATTCTTTCATCAATTATAGCCATTCTTATAGGAGAATCTACTCCTTCTTGAAATGTAGATTTAATAAATTTTGAATTGTAGAAAGATGTCTATATCCAATGTTGTAAGGGTAAAGAACTTGAGGGATATTCAAAAGGATTAAATAAGAGAATTTAGTTTTTTAAGAATACTTTGAATTGGATAGAGAGTTGATGATACTAGGATTCAGAGACAATAATATCAGTCAAAGATTAACCATAACTTAGCAGTTGGCATAATGATATTCTAAAAGTAGTTTGCAAACATATACAAAGACTACATGGGTAATCTTGTAGTCAGTCAAGTGCTAGCATCACATGAATTATTTTTTCATTAATCAGATCTAGATTTATTAAGATTCATGTCCCAAAAGATCACAAGATCTTAGCTGAGTATATGGTCTATTAGTTATCTAGTCACCTTGTTTAGTTCTATATTTTTTTAAAGTTAAAAGAAATTTCATTGAATGGCCTAGAGGCCTACCATGCTAATACAAGGTTGCTATAGTTATAAGGGACATGAATCTAAGTAGAGGATCAGCCCCTAAATAGAACAAAGCTAGTGTTGATGCTAGAGCAATCAAGATAGAAATTACAATAGGCCCTAATTACATTTCATGGAGAAGCTTAAACTATTAGTTGCTTGATTAGAAATTAGTATCTCCCTAATCCAAAAGCAATTCGTATTTCCCTAATCCAAAAGCAATTCCTATTTATCACCGTATACTTTGTCATTGTGTACATCTTAGGAGATCCCTTGATTTCTTTCAAACCAAATTAAGCAAATTGAGTAGGTAAGTATTAGACTTAGGCACTTCTTATCATCCTCGATTCTTTTGTAGATATTTTCAATCCAAGCTATTATATTATCCCAATCAAATATGTGTAGTTTATGGTTTCAAGTTGTAACTTACAAATAAAACATACTTAATCAATGCTTCCCTTCAATCTATCATTGGTTTTGAGTCTTCCTCTAGCTGCTAGCCAACTTACAAATGACTCCTTAGGCATTATAGATTTCCACACTATGTTATACTAGAAAGTATTCAAATGTTGAGGTCTTAATGCTTTCTACATGAAGAGTTGGAGAAATCCCCATTTGCACTAAGAGACGAGATTAATCTATCCTTATTTAGGGAGTTAGGCATTTACATTGGGAGAATAGCTAGAAATCTGTCAGCCCCTCTACTTGAAATGATCCATTCATTATTAATAATTATGCAAGATACCTTAGATTGGATTGGCCATCTTCTCAACAGATTGAGCATACCATCTCTCTTAATTAAACGACTTTAGGTAAACCATTTATCAAACTACATCTGAGAGTCCTCCCCATTACTAATATGTGCTTCAATTAGAGGGTAAATAATTTGCCTATGCCTTAGAATATTTATGAAAGCCAGGAGCATTCAATATTTTCCACCAACTGCCAAAAATTGAGGTTATTTAAGTAATAAGCATGCATTTATTTGCTCCAAAATGCCTCCCTATCATTTAGAAGCTTCTAGATCTTCTTAGAAATAATCTTGGTTTGGACTAGCTAGAATGAAGTGAATCCTAGCCCTCCCTTTTATTTCTCTTTAGCACAGGTAATCCCAATTCATCTTAGCACCCTTGTATTCTTTAGTTTTTCCAAAACAAAGGAAATTCTTCATACATCTTTCAATTTATTTTATGATCTTCCTTGGTACAGGGTACGGCTATGTATGAACTCTAATGTAGATGAAGATTACTAAGAACTGATAAAATGAGTTGAACTCTCACAGCTTATGAGAGAAATTTGTTCTGACATGCAATCCTGATGATTTAGTTTCTTAGAAGATATGAGTACCCAAAGTACTTAAATGGGAGGTTTTGAATACTCAGACTAAAAATGTTCTTCAATCTCTTAGAGTTAGTGACATCCCAAGAGAAATACATCCCACTTTTCTTATAGTTAATTTCCAAACTAGACAGTTTACAAAACTCTATGAGGGATTTGTGTAATAATGTTAGAGATTTTGAATCTGCAGCATAAAACATCATTAAGGCATCCACAAAACTGAGGTGAGTAAGGTGTAAAGCTTCACATTTGTGATGGTAAGCAAAAAATGAACTTCCCTCAATGTTAGAGCTGAAATTTCTGTTAAGGATTTCCACAGATATAGGAAAAAGATATGAGAATAAGGGATCACCTTGATTTATCCCTTTTAAGCCTTTGAATGACCTAATGGGGAACCATTTAGAGAATGTTATATGAGGGTGTCGAGATGCACTCTTAGATCCAAGAAACAAATTTTAGGGAAAACCAAACCACTTTAAGTTGCTATTAATGAAACTCCACTCGAAAGTATCAAATGCCTTTGAGAAATTGATTTTAATGGCACATCCTCTTATTACTTTCTTTAAGTTCTAGTCCTTTATAGGCTTTTACACTAAAAGGATGTTCTCTGAGATTTCTTTTCCATGTATAAATGCACTTTGTGAATGATTCACCATGGAATTAAGAGGGATCTTTAGTCTGTTAGCTAATAATTTAGCTATCACCTTATAAACTGTGTTGTAGCTAGACACAGGTCTAAAACCATTTAAGTAGATAGCACGAGGAACTTTATGTATAAGACAGATATGGGTTACATTTAACCCCCTTTAATATTCTCCTTGCGTGAAGGAACTCCTGCACCACATCAGTAAGTAGATTGCCAGTGATATTCCAAGAATGCTGAAAGAAAAAAGCATTGTAACCATCTAGTCCTACTGTTTTCCTTGGGTTGAGAGAGAAGAATGTTTCTTTGATTGCTTGATTTATAGCTTGTAGTTGTAATGAATTCATATTGGATACTAAAAGAGGCCCAATCACCTCTACCAGGTCTTGTAGATAAATCTTACCAGTTTTGTTTGATGCCAGTAAGTCTATATAGTAATTGGTAACCAAATTTTCAATCAAAGATGCATCAAATATCAAATGTTCATTGTTGTAAAGTAGACAATGAATCTTATTAGAATTCTTTCAAGCTAAGATGGAATTGTAGAAGTACCTTAGGTTAGAAGACCCCTCTTTTAACCACAGGTTCCTTTCCTTCTGTATTGGCATTGAATTAATTATAATATGCCATTGCTTTAATATAATCCTATAGTTTCTTATTTTCCTCAATTTTGAAGTTTTGATTATGTAGGGAGAGGTATAAAGCCCTTTGCTCATAACTAAAATCTTTCTTAGCTTTTTATATTCTTCTTTCTATTAACGTTCCTATTTTGAGAAAGATTTTGAGTTTAGTTGTTAATCCATGTAGCTTCCTCATCATCTGGAAAGATTTGTATCCTTGGATATCACTATTTAATGTATCACTGACTAGCTCCTTAAAAACATCCTTGTTAACTAGGAATTTCACAATTTTGAATGGGCATTGATCCTCTTTATGGTGAAAAGATCACTTACCTCTATGAACGATTGATCTGAGCAAAATAGGGGTCCAAACAATACATGAGAGTGTGGAAAGGAGTTAATCCGTCTTTGATTAGCTAATACCCTATCAAGTTTCTTTTTGATCAAGGACCCTTTTTATTCTTGTTACTCCAGATGAATAGATTACCTGAGTATCTCAAAGCAGTAACCTCCATTCTTACCATTGTCATTTCTAGCTCACTACACATGTTAAAGAGATTAATTATGTCACCCTATGCCTCAGAAGGAGCTAGGACACAATTGAAATCCACAACTAAAATCTAGGGATTAACCATCATGTTTCTTATGGTTCCTAAGTCATCCCATAACTTGGCTCTTTGGAACTCGAAATTGGAAGTATATATGATTGTCACTTGGAATAATAGGGTTGGAATTTCAGTTTTGCAAAGAATATGAACATACTGATTTGAATGATTTTATACAGATAGTTTAACTTTCTCCTTGTTAAAAACATATATTATCCTTTAATTGAAATGATGTAGATGATTAGAGCATACTCCTAATTTTTACCTAGAAATTTCATTGAATCCTTGAATTTGTAAGCCTTTATCCTAGTCTTAAGCTTCCCTACCAGAGAGGTTGTTTACTTAAAATAATTTCCCTTATCACCTGCTTTTTATTGTGCTCATTCATGCCCCTAATATACTAGAAGTATCACTAGGGATAGTTTCAACCTCATTGTCAGGACATGTGTTCTCATTTGATATTTGATGTATTAAGCTCTCTCTTTGGACTTGTAGAATGTCCATTATCCACTAAGTGAATATTTTGAGTATCCTCCACCTCATTAGACTCATTTTCTGAAATAACTTCATATGATGGAGCTGTAGATTCCTCAATATCCATTAGCTCAGCATATAGCCCATAAGTAAATTTCTTTCCTGTAGGTTTCTATTCCCTTTTTCCTAGCTGAGGTTTCCAAGTATAGGTAAGTTGGATTTCTGTTTTGACTAGTTGCCCATCCAAATCTAGCTTTATAACATTCAACAGTTCAAGTAATTCCTCTTTCAGATTTGCCTCGATGCATATTCTGGCAAAACATATTTTCTCCATCTTCTCTGTGACTGAGTCAAATGCTAATGTATTTCCCACAGAGCTCGTAAGGAAGCTCAATCCATCTAGAGTGTAGTACTCTAGTGGGATATTGCGGAAGTTAATCCACAAGGGTATAGTCTCCTCTCTCGACCTATCAAGCTCCAGTCAAGGCATTCATCTTTAAACAAACATAGGTTGACCCCCAGCGTGTCAGGGCCAGCTTCCATCACTTTGTTCAAGGATTCTCCATCTGAAAAATAAAATAGAAAAGTGTCCTCATTGAAAAGCACCTTGGTGAGACCTTTTCGACCCCACCTGACATAATCCCAATTCTGTATATGCGGGAAGGCTAGTCGTTTGTCGAGAAAATAAACCAACATCGTGTTATTTCAATGCTTGGCTTCTTCTTGGAGTAACTCCATAAGTGGAGAAACAATACCGTTGCTGATAGTTGATGGAAAGTGTTTGGGCTTCACTCTCTAAGATTCAGCAGCAACCACCCTACTCTATATTCTCTTAGGTTTTGCATTCCTAGCCTCCTAGAGAGAAGGGAAATGGCTTCCCTCTAAGTCTAAAGGATTATCTCCATGCAAGCCTCCCTCGGAGGCCTCCATAATTTCCCCCAAAATAGTAGCTTACCAGTTTATCCAACATTACCTTGCTAAAACAAGAAAGTTGCCAACATAACTTCGAAGTCACCCTCCAATTGCCCTCTCTAATAGCCCTCCAATCGGACCCTTTCTCTTCTTTAATGCTGGAAAGTTACTGTTTATGTCACTATAATCTACAGTGCGACGTGGAGATCCTTGTTACACCTCTCCACTCTCACCTCTCTCTCTCTCTCTCGCGCATAGAGTTTTGCTCCTGTTCACGGTGTTTTACCAGTTGCTTTCATTCACAATAGTCACTCTCGCTCTTTTCAATCGGATATCTTTATCTATTGATTTGCATATTTATTTTTGTTAGCAGTTTTTTGTTGTTAAATATTTGTTGTTAAGACACTCATCCCACACCAGTGGGATGAGAGTGTGAGAGGAGGAAGGAAGCCTATAAACGAAGGCTCTTTCCTCCTCCTTTAATACACCAAAACAAAATTCCACTTTTATGTATAAATTAGAGGATTAATTTTGTAATCCCTAATTTTCTTTTGTAGTGAAATTCTTCTCTCTCCGTGGTTTGGGGTTTTCCACGTAAATTTTTTATGTTCTTTGATTTCTTCCTTATTTCCTTCATATTTTCTTTTCCGTGCTTTTTTTTTCAACAAAGTGGTATCAGAGCCACACTTGGGTTAAGTTTAAATATATTTATCGTATGCTCTGTGGTTCACTTAGTGTGGATCTTCTACATCAGAAAGTAAATTAGATTTTACGGTACCCTCGAGTTTGCACGGTACGCATGTGGGACCACCTTTTGATTTTCATACCTAGTGGGGCCCACTATTCCCTAAAATTCCTAAATTGCACATTGTCATCATTTGAGAGGCTCATTTTATGTGGGGCCCACGAGGTTACTATTCATGTGTGGGATTGACTTGCGTGAAATAGTGGGAGGAGTTTTTCGGCAGAATGTCAGAAGTAAAAGGAGAATATAAGGTGAATAAATTCAGCGGTAGAAATTTCCCGATTTGGAAGATGAGAATGAGGGCTATCTTGGTGAAAGATAAGTGCCTCGCAGTGATCTTCAAAAGGCCAGATAATATCACCAATGAAAAATGGGAAGAAATGGATGTAAACGCAACGGCAAATTTACATATCGGATTGGCAGATGAGATATTGTCAAGTATAGAGGAGAAGAAGTCAGCCAAAGAAATTTGGGATTCTCTTACAAGTATATACGAGGCAAAGTCCCTACACAACAAAATATTTCTCAAGAGGAAGTTGTACACTTTGCGGATGTCAAAATCTTTGACGGTGACCGAGCACGTCAATACACTGAATTCTCTATTTTCACAACTAAAAAACATGGGTTGTGTGATAGGGACTAGTGAACGAGCGAAAATTCTACTTCAGAGTTTACCGGGTTCATACGATCAACTCATCATCAACTTGACAGCCAAATTGCCTGTGGAAAGTTTGAACTTTGACAATATTGTAGCTGCGATCATTGATGAGGAAAAGCGGTGCAAGAATAAAGAGGGATCTTCACAGCAAGTAGAGGCATTGGTGGTGGCGAGAGGTAGATCGATGGAATGTGATTCCAGTGGGAGTCAACAACACGGTAGAACAAAATCTCAAAGTAAGAAAAATATCAAGTGCTATAATTGTGGCAAGAAAGGTCACTACAAGAAAGATTGTTGGAACCTGAAACAGAATTCTGGTCCTCAAGGAAGAGTTGCCGACCCTCAAGGAAATGTTGCAAGCAGATCAGATGTTGATAACGCCTTGATCTGTAAAGCATCAACAACACATGATGGCAAGAGGATGACGCAAGATGTGTGGTTGGCTGATTCTGGTGCAACCTATCACATGACCTCTCGTAAAGAATGGTTCTATCACTATGAACCAGTCTCAGGAGGTGTTGTATATAGCTACAGTGATCAAGCCATGAATGTTATTGGAATTGGATCTATCAAGATGAAGATGCACGATGGAACTGCTCGTACCATTCAACAGGTACGACATGTTGAGGGAATTCGGAAGAATCTATTGTCGTTGGGACAATTGAACGACCTCGGCTGTAAGATGGAGTGTGAAAGGGGAATCATGGAGATAGTTCGTGGAGCGCTAGTGATAATGAAGGTGGAGAATATAGTTGCCAACTTGTACATGGTAAAGGGAGAGACTTTGGTGGATGGAAAAGCTTCAGGTGCCTCGAGTAACAATGAGAGGTCTTCGATGATATGACACAGGAAACTTTGTCATATGTCGGAGCAAGGAATGAAGATTCTCATAGAACAGAAGCTATTTCCTGGGCTCACAAAGGTTTCACTACCATTTTGTGAGCAGTGCATGACAAGCAAGTAGCATCGGTTGAAGTTCAACACATTGGGCTCTAGAAGCACAAATGTTCTAGAACTGGTTCACTCTGATATATGACAAGCACCGGTTATGTCCCTGGGAGGAGCGAAGTACTTCGTATCATTCATTGATGATTATTCCAGGAGATGTTGGGTGTATCCAATCAAGAGAAAGGGAGATGTGTTTCATACTTTCAAGGAATACAAAATGCGAGTCCAGTTGGATACATGAAAAAAAGATAAGGTGCCTCAGGACAGACAATGAAGGAGAATACACTGGTGCAAAGTTTGATAGTTACTGTAAGCAAAATGGTATCAAGCGATAGTTCACAACGGCATATACTCCACAGCAGAACGGTGTGGCAGAGCAGATGAACATAATGTTACTGGAGAGAACCAAGGCAATGTTGGCAACAGTTGGTCTGAAGAAGTCTTTTTGGGTTGAAGTTGTCAACACCGTTTGTTATGTAATCAACTAGGGTCTGTCAATGGCAATTGATTTGAGGACACCAATGGAGTTGTGGATAGGTAAACTAGTAGATTATTCTAGCATTTATATTTTTGGAAGTCCTGCATATGTGATGTACCATGCTTAGAATGTTTCAAAGTTGGACCTGAAGTCTAGGAAATGTGTTTTCTTGGGCTATGTTGATGGTATAAAGGGGTATCACCTGTGGAATCCCACTATCCGCAAGGTTGTTATCAGCAGGGATGTCATCTTCATAAAAGATAAGCACTGTAGTGAAGATTCGGGTACATCAGGGTCAGATATTACGGTGATACAGGTGAAAGAACATACTTCTGAAGTAGTGCTGGATCATAATCCTGTGGAGAATGATGCTGAAGTCGATGAAATCAGACGATCTGATGCTGAAGTCGATGAAATTAGATGATCAACTCGCACAAGGGAAGCTCCCAGTTGGCATTTTGATTATATTATGGATAGCAATGTAGCATACTGTCTACTCACTAAAGATGGAGAACCATCAACCTTCCAGGAGGAAGTAGGCGGTTCAGATGTGTATTAGTGGATAGTAGCAATGCAGGAGGAGATCACAGCTCTGCATAAGAATCAGACTTGGGATCTTGCACAGCTACCAATAAGGAGGAAACCCTTTGGCAACAAATGGGTGTTCAAGATCAAGAGAAACAGTGATGACCAGTTAGAGAGGTATCGGGTAAGATTGGTGGTCAAAGGATATGCTCAAAAAGAAGGTATTGATTTCAATGAAATATTCTCACCTGTGGTTCGATTAATTACCATTCATATAGTTTTGGAATTATCAGCAGTGCATGATTTACATCTAGAATAGCTAGATATAAAGATAGCTTTTCTTCCCGGTGATCTTGAAGAAGAGATTTATATGCTCCAACCATAAGGCTTTGAAGAAAAAAGAAAAGAGAAATTGATTTGCAAGTTAAACAAATCTCTATACGGACTCAAGCAGGCGCTAAGGTGTTGGTATAAGAGATTTAATTCTTTCATCATGAGTCTGGTATACAATAGATTATACACAGACCCTTGTGCGTATTACAAAAGGTTTGGAGGTGATTATTTTGTCATTTTGCTATTGTATGTTGACGACATATTGGTTGCAGGCCCCAATAAAGATCATATTCCGGAATTAAAGACTCATTTGGCTAGGAAGTTTGAGATGAAAGACTTGAGACCAGCAAACAAGATTCTTGGGATGTAGATTCACCGAGATAGGAACAATAGGAAGATCTGGCTTTCTCAGACAAATTACGTGAAAAAGGTCTTGCGGCGCTTCAACGTACAAGACTATTAGCCAGTATCTACCCCACTCCCTGTTAATTCCAAGTTGTCCTCTGAGATGAGTCCTAGCAGTGAAGCAGAGAAGATAGAGATGTATGCATCAACAATGGGTAGCCTGATGTTTGTCATGATCAGCACCAGACCAGAAATTGCACATGCAGTGAGAATTGTGAGTCGATACATGACAAATCCTGGAAGAGAGCATTGGATAGCAGTGAAAAGAATTCTTCGTTACATCAAAGGAACGTTGAATGCTGCATTATGTTACAGAGGACCAGACACAGGTATTTGTGATGATGTTGACTCAAATTATGCAGGTGATCTTGACAGAAGCAAGTTCACCACCGGATATGTGTTTTTACTTGCTAGCGGAGCTATAAGCTGGGTATCTAAGCTACAGTCAGTTGTGGCTATATCAACAACATAAACAAAATATGTTGCAGCTACACAAGCTAGTAAGGAAGTAGTTTGGTTGAAGTTGGACATGGAGGAGTTCGAGCACATACAGGAGATAATTTCTCTATTTTGTGACAGCTAAAGTGCTTTGCATCTTGTAAAAAATCCAGCCTTTTATGCCAAGAGCAAACATATTCGAGTGTAGTATCACTTCGTTTGTGAGAAAGTGGAGAAAGGGACGATTACTGTGAAAAAGATCAACACGAAGCAGAACGTGGCAGATTTTCTGACTAAGGTTGTCAACACAGATAAGTTCATATGGTGTCGTTCTTCCTGTGGCCTGATAGAGACATAAGCAATATGGAACCTAGAGAGAAAGAATGGTGAAGATTAATTGGCATCCAATTCAATCTTCAATTGGGAGAATGTTTAGACACTCATCCGTGGGATGAGAGTGTAAGAGGAGGATGGAAGTCTATAAAAGAAGGCTCTCTCCTCCTCCTTTAATGCACCAAAACAAAATGTTACTTTTATGTATAAATTAGAAAATTAATTTTGTAATCCCTAATTTTTTTTTTATAGTGAAATTCTTTTCTCTTCGTGGTTTTACCCTATTGGGACTTTCCACGTAAATTTCTTGTGTTCTTTAATGTCTTCCTTATTTCTTTCATATTTTCCTTTCCATGCTTTCTTTTTCAACATTTATTACTGTTAATTCTTGTTTTCTTAAGAACTCGCTTTTTTGGTACTCTCGTTCCAGGGGAGTGGGTTTTAGACTTGGCTGGTTTATAGATTTATTCATCTTGTACTTCATTTGGTATTGGTTTTAATACATTCTTCACTTAAAAAGAAAAAAGAAAATGATAATGAAGCTGGCTACCTCCGTTTATATTACCAAAAAGAATCTTATCCTTCCAACTTACGAATATTCAATACGTTGGAACTGCAAGGATTAAGGGTGATTTTTGCCTGGTCATTATGAATGATTGTCCTCTTTCTTTTTGTCTCAACCCATACACTCTGGACTTTCCAGACCTTTCTAGAATTTGTATAGGCAGTATGGATGATAGTCCAAACCTGAACTTTAAGTTTAGTGCAGATCTTGTGACTTTTCTGTTCCTTTTTTGCAGATTTGCTACTTAAGTGGCAACTTAATTGTTGTACTACTCTTGGTTAAAAGAAAAAGAAAAAGCTTTACAATAGAGTTATATATTACAAATGAAGTTGGAATTCTAGTTCTGAGTCTACAATCCTTAATGACCCTTGGATACCCTCAAAAGCAATTAGGCATATGTCTTAAAGCTGTTATCACGATATGTTAGAATTCGGCTAACATTACATGACCTAAATATTATAATAAATTATATTTTAAAATTTTGGAATTTTACTATATTATTTATAATTATAAATTATATTAAACAAAATATTTTTGAATTTAATTATTAACAATAGAATTGTTACAAAGGTACTCGCCGACTACCACGGGACAAGTACGGACCAACCGGAAAGGCACTTGGGTCTGGTTGGGCATGTTTTACATCGCCGTAGAAAGTTGTTAAAGCTTATGATACTGCAACTTTTAGATTTTGAGGAAGCAAAGCAATTATAAAATTTCCTCTCGAAATTGGGATTTTAATGTTTCAGTTTTTATTGACTCTGTTGTTTCAGAGACTGATCGCTCTAAGATAAGGAAGATTGAAGACACACAGAGTTTGGAGAGTAACAAGGTGGTAAAGACAAAGAGTTCTTTGCCCTAAACCCGTGTGAAGGTAGTGAAGAGGGGGAGTTCTTAATTGGAAAGTGACGTTAAGACGATACCAAGCATAGCCCCTTTATCTTCGTTATCTCCACAAACCCATGACAACAATGGGATTTACTAGAAGACTGAAGATTCCGTAGCATATTAAAATTGAGCTTTTAATAGACCTTATATATATTATTTGTTCTGGATTGTTAAAAAAATAATGTGTAATTAACTTGTTACTTCGGAAACAACAAGAAACCTATCGAGAAACAAAGTTGCCGCATTCCTTTCTTCCAGAATTTCACATGCGTGACTAGGCAACTTACAAAAATAAGTTAATCTTAGCTACAAGTGTTTCTGGCATTCCGCAGTGCAAATAAAGGCTCTGGCCCCATCTATTAAGACTCTAACAATGTTTAAGCGCAAGAAACAAGCTGGCTAATCAAGCATACAAAACAGTCCGCATACTTCTCCTCAGAGATCAAAATGTTTATCAGTTTATAGAACAACACTTCATCATGCATGTTTGGCAATTGCTTATTTTATTAACTTTCCAATTAATTACAGACAAAATTTAAAAATTCACAAAAGGGTATATCTCATATCTAAGGTTGCAACTCCCCGAATAAAACCTTCCACCAGGGTTCTTCAAGCAGTTAAATGCATGGATATAATCCATCTTTTTCAGACACTTCTTACAACCTGATCTAGATAGATCCCTGGTGCACTGAACCAACGCATAAATCTTCGATGACCATCCCAGATTGACTTCTCCGGAAGCAAATAGGCTAGGACTCGCTGAAGCTTCCTTGATTAGCCTGCGGAAAAGCTGGCGTCTTCTCCGCCTTAATTTTGCCGGATGTTGTACTTCCCGAAAGTTACAGTGCTGGAAGTGTGTTTTGTAGTCAACATGGCCAAAAAAATTGTTGTTGGAGTACTTTAACACACAATTGTCATACCAAATGATTGCTGCTCTGTCTAAACCGCAGCTCTTTTGGATTTCAACGGCGGCCGCCTGAATACAACCTTGGCAATCCTGGTTTTTGACGTTAGCTGTACAAAGAGCAATTCCGTAGGAGGTTTGTCCAGGTGAGTTTTGTCCTTGTGTGCTTTTACTAAAACCTGTAAAAGGTGTAGAAGAAGCTAATACGGAAAGAAGCCGGTTCAGGTTAGATTGGTAAGGATCATTGTCTTCGAACTTATTATTTGAACAAAAGTGGAATAGAGGGCCTCCATTAGCAGCTGGGATTAGAACTACAAATGAAAGTAGATAGAAGGCATTGCCCAAATTTGAGAGGACCATTTTTGTGCTTACGCTTTGAAGCTTAAGGTCGTGTACAAATATATACAGCGTCTGTCCAACTTGTAGACGAATTTTTTATATGCAGGTTGATGATTTGCTTTCGACAAAGGCATAATAATTACTGAGACTTGGTATATAGTTTCTTTTGCGCGTGAATAAACAAATGGTGTTAAGTTATGAATCGGTTTATTAGGTTAGAATCACTTAAAAGACAAGAAGGTAGATGAGAAATTGAGAACATATATCTGGTCAAGGGTGTGATCGATATTACTATCCTACTGAATACCTCTAACTCAAACGGAATCTAACTTACGTACCGGGGAAATACCTGAATTAAATTGAATATCAAACAGCCTCGATTGAAAAGAAACAACATATCTGTCTTTTTGTTGACATCACTTAATTTGTTGTTATATACAACCTTGCCTTCTTGTGTGAAGCAATTGAAGAGTTGCTGGTTAACTTACTACTTGGATCTAATGACATTCAACAGCATTTAAGTTCCAATAAATTTAAGTCACGCTCCCTGCTTCTGCAAAAATGAAATTTCTATTATGATCAAAACACTTAGATAGCGTTTGGTTGCTGTCCTTATGGGTGAGGATAGTGGACAAGGACGTAAAAGTTCTATCTTTCGTCCTGTTTGCTTGTTGTCCTAACTCATTTTTGTTCCGTTTTTAGAAGACAAGGACAGAAATTTCTGTTCCTCTCAAAACTGAGGTATAAGAATTCTTGTCCGTCGGACAAGAACATGAAAAGTCCAAAATAACTTCCCTCAACGACTCTGATGAAACCTAAAACAAATCGCAGCTCTCCTTTCCAACCGCAGCTCTCCTTCTCCCCTGCTTCGTTCGGCTTCGTCTCCACTGATAAAGGTGAGTTTTTTTGTTTTCTCTTTGAATCTTCTGTTCTGTTCCCACTTTAATGTACGCATATGATCTTTCATTTTAGTCTCAACTATTATATGGTTATGTATGATGGTAACCATGCGTCGAACTTAACTTATTTGTGCTCCTGCCATGTGATGTTGACTGATGATATGATATACTTTTGACTGTGTGTTGTATACATGTTTATCAATGATGAATGGTTTGTTTTTAAAATATTTAATGTTTACATTTTATGTACGTTTATGAATGATTAGGATATGATTCATTTACAGGTACATCAATATGGGCAGATAAAACTTCTATGTTGTTTTTGTTAGACGTCAAGTAGGAATTTTTATAAATTGGGATGATGTGAAATTGGTAGCTGAGGGCTTTCCAACTGCTAGATTCAAGAGGTTTCAGACCTTGGTTGAAGCAGAAAGTGCTTATGGCATGGATTGAAATAGGCGCAGTCGTCCAAATGAAGAAATTGTTCCAACCGCCAATGAACCGTCACCAATACCACATCAATTTTCACTGCCAACAACTGAAGAACCAAATGAAGTTGCAACTTTAAAGCAAAAAATGGCATGGAGTCAATGATTTTTGCTAATTGCCATTGGAGCCATTTTGGGAATTATTATTAAGAACACTCTTAATAAAATTTAAGGCTTCAATGTAATTAAATCCATGAATGCTTAGATGTTTAATTAAATTATTATGTATTAGAATTTCTTGGTTGTCGGAGTTATTTGAACGTATTATATAATTAATTGTATGAATGTTTAGATGTTTTATTACATTATTTTGTCCTAAATAATGTTAATAATAATAATAATAATAAGATAATTAATTTTATTTCAGTTACCCTATAAATAATAATAATGATGATGATGATGATGATGATGATGATGATGATAATGATAATAATAATAATAATAATCAGAAGATAATTAATTTTTTATAATATTAATAATAATAATAATAATAATAATAATAAC
Source organism: Erythroxylum guanchezii (assembly GCA_025629825.1). Classification (NCBI taxonomy): domain Eukaryota; kingdom Viridiplantae; phylum Streptophyta; class Magnoliopsida; order Malpighiales; family Erythroxylaceae; genus Erythroxylum; species Erythroxylum guanchezii. Next base: position 14,586,769 of record JAOTAX010000001.1, read on the forward strand.
AACAATAATAATAATGAGTACAAAATTTATAATAATAATAATTATTATTATTATTGTTATTGTTATTACAAAATTTATAATAATAATTATTAATAATTAATAATAATAATAATAATAATAATAATAATAATAATAATAATAATAATAATAATAATAATAACAATAACAATAACAATAACAATAATTAATAATAATAATAATATAATTAATTTCATATAATAAAATTCATAATAAAAATAATAACAATAAAAATAATAATAATAATAATAGGTACATAATTTATAATAATAATAATAATAATTAGATAATTAATTTTATTAGAGTTACAAGTTAATAATAACATGATTAACTTGTAAGATAGTTAATTTTTAGGTTTCGTATTTCAATAAATATGCCTAATTTATAATTGTATTTCATCGTAATACACAAATTACAAATACACTTCAAATAAATATTGATACAATTATAAAATAATCAATGAATTACATATTTCTAGTATATTATACTGCAGGGGCATTTTCGTCATTAACTCTGTTTTTTGTTCTATTCACTGCAACCAAACACATTTCTGTCCTCAGGACGGAAACAATTTTCTCTGTTCTGTCCACCACAACTAAACACCCCACTGTCTTCAATTCTTATTCTGTTCCATCTCCAGATTTCCGTCTCGTCCTGTTTCTATATGTTGAAGACACTAACCAAACGCAGCGTTAAACTGTTTTTGGTTCTGTCTGAATCTGTTGAGGTTGCACGTCGTTATTCGGATCCATGAGATTGGCTGACTTTGGCTGGAGGGTTCCTGCAAAACAATAAAGGCGCACCGGGGGTTGACTGCCGGTAGGCCCCTCCGACGCTCAAGTTAGTCTTTTTGGAGAGTTTTGGCGGCTAGTGAATAAAGAATAATAGGGTTGTAAAGTCGTACCTGTGTCACAAGGGAGTAGTACCTTATATATGAAGAGATACCTGTTAGGTTTAGGTCTTCACTTAAGCATGGGAGGTCACCATCTGTGGATGGGTTGTCTGTGCCTGGACCTGAGTTTGCGCCTAGCACGATCGTCCCAACCATAAGCTCCCCCTAGTCCTCGAGTCTGATCATGGAGAAGGGTCGGAGGAGTACACAAAGATTGTGCGGCTCGGTTGTCTGACAACTCACGATAGGTCCGACCAATCGAACGTAGTGACAAGGCCGACCGATCGATCGCAGTGATAGGATCGACCGATCGATCGTAATGACAGGGCCGACCAATCGATCGCAGTGACAGGATCAACCGATCGATAGTAATGACAGGGCCGACCGATCGGACGTCGACGCCTAATCAAAGCACTGGGTTTAATCATTACTGACGGCACGCGTCCACTAGCAAATTTTCAAAATTTGAAATGAAGCGTATTTTTAATCGCTGTATAGCTGTCATGTGTGTCCTTTCAGCCGCTGTATAGCTGTCATGTGCGTCCTTTCAACCATTGTATAGCTGTCATGTGCGTCCTTTCAACCATCGCGCCACTTTAGGTCTCTTACAACCCTAATTCGCCACAGCCTGGATTGTGCCACGTGTGCAGCGTCGGTTCGGATTTCACCACGCGTCCGACGTTGGTTGGAGCACCCATTCAGTTGGTTTCTATAATAAGCGTTTGGGATCGATAAGTTTCCTCCACTTCCGTTTCCGTTTCTGCATTTTTTATTCTCCAGCTTCTGTTCTTTGACTTCTCTCTACTCTTCTTTTCTCCTGCAATCATCGGGATTCCATTTCCTCTGTCGTCTAAACTCCAAATTTCAGCCACTAAACTAGGTACGTCCTTTCTTTGATCCTTATCCTACTGATTCCTTTTAGTAACTATGTCATCAATCAGTCCTAGAGGTGAGGTTAGTCCTAGGGGTGAAACCGCCGAAAGTGCCTTGCACATAGTTAGGCCGCTTGAAATAACGGCGGAAGCGATGGAAATGCCGGAGGTAAGACTAAGTGAGGGAATTGTGGTGAGTGACCAGAAAGATGGGCAAGTCGTTGAAGCACCGCCGTGCGATCCATCGACGATGACCGAGAAGGAATTAAACCGATCAGTTATCAAGAATAACATCCCTGCGTCTTGGTGACCCAGATTGGCCTTTGAGATCGAACGGATTCATAGCAATCTGGGAGGATACTTTGCTGTTTCAGACAGCTTTTTCTCGGTCGGTGGTATGAAGCTTC
>JAOTAX010000001.1:14603943-14649732 GCA_025629825.1 Erythroxylum guanchezii
TTAATTTCATCAAATTTCCTTAAATTCATAAATTGTCTCACTAACTTCTTTCTCATTTAATTTCTTTTTAATATTTCTAATTTTCACCAAAAGTTCGGGGTCCAACAGGTTTAATAGTCTAAGTATTTATGTTTGGGCATTGTTTAAATTGAAACATAAAACTTGAACTTGTAGTTGATTAATTCAAACTTAGTATTAACATAAGAAATTCACATAATTGATATGACAATTCTTTGCATAATAAACCTCTAGGATGTTATATAGGTTAGAAACCCATGATGTAACTCTTATGAGACTTATTGGTGAAAAATTCCATGAGCATAGGAGTCATAGTGAGAACTTGCTTTCTCAATTCATCTGGTATAATAATGCCACGTACTATAATTCTTGTTTAAAGTCAAACTTTGGAAATGAACTTGTAGGTGATTAAATCAAACTTAATTAAGATAAGAAATTCACGTAATTAACAAGACAATTCTTTGCATAATAAACTCCTAGGATGGTATATAGATTGGAAACTCGTGATGTAACTCCCATGAGGCATATCGGTGAAAAATTCCATGAGCCTAGGAGTCACAGTGAGAACTTGCTTTCTTGATTCATCTGGTCTAACAATGCCACGTACCATAATGCTTTTTTAATTTCCATTGATTTTATTTATTGTAAACCAATTTTCACTTTTTTATTTTAATAAAGTTAGAAAAATGATAAGTAGGTGCTTTTTTTACTTCTTAATGCACTTCTTACAAGATATTAGTTGGAAATTTGCTTTATTTGATTGATACTCACATATGTCGTTCATCAATTAAGTCAATATATTGATAAATCATGTACAATTCATTTGTAGGTTGCTTATACGGTATTAAGATATATTAAGGATAATAAAGATGAAAGCTAACCTAAAAATATTCTTCAATGATTGTAAAGTTCTTAGGACTTAGAATGTGGTGATTGACCAACCACTAACATGGAATTGGTTATGATTGAGTCAGCTAATTATGAAACCATATAGTAGGATAGGTTGGTTTCAATTTGGAGAGGAAATGGTTAGAGACTTGTAAAAACTTAGGGTGAAATGAAGGATCTAATGATGTGTAAAGTAAAGATTAAATGTTCAGTAAGATTAATATGAATACTACCATAATGATTATTATATCTTACTACAGTCACTTTTTTAAATAATAGTTTTGCATAAATGAGTAATATTAATAGATCTTAGATGTATAAACAATTAACACCCAATGGTTTCATTAATCCTGAGTTTGTTGAGGGAGTTGAAACTTTTATTTACTATGCATATTCTCAACCTGCATATATGGATGGTCCAAAGATTAGATGTCCATGTAAAAAGTGCAAACATATTCGTTTTCTTCCTACTGATGAAGTGAATCTCCATTTGTTAAGAAAAGGGTTTGCTACAAATTATTTTAAGTAGACACGACATCGGGAGCCATTAATTTGTAGCACTTCAAGGGGTAATAAGGTAAACTCATCAATAAATGTGGATGGGTTTTAAGGGGGGGCTAGATTTAGAACAAATAATGTGGATACAACTAAAAATCCTTACATTCAAATGGTTTATAATGCAGTCAGTTATACCTTTCAGGAAAATATAGAAAATCTTGAAGAAGAACTAAACCCACATGCAAAAAAGTTTTTTGACTTACTAAAATCAGCTGACCAAGAATTATGACCAAATTGTGAGACCATAACTTCATTATCTTCAATTACTCAAATATTGAACATAAAGTCTAAAGGGCATATTTCTGATCGAAGTTTTGATAAAATTCTTGCTTGTACAATGAATCATTGCCTCTTGATCATACAATAGTTGATAATTTTTACAATATGAAGAAACTTATTAAAGGTCTTGATTTTCTAGTTGAAAAAATTGACTGTTGCAAATTGGGATGTATGTTGTTTTAGGAAGATGATGTAGAATTACAAGAGTACAAATTTTATGGTTAATTTAGGTTCAAACCTATAAAGTATACTATGAAACAGAAATTAGTACCTTAGAAGTGGATGTATTATTTCCCGCCAACTTTAAAACTTTAAAAACTATATGTGTAACATCCCGTTCCCATATTAAGAGTTAGAACCCAAAAGTACGATATATGAGGGATCAATGAGAGATTAAGAAAAATGCATTTTTCATGCTCATGCATATTGTTAACATACACGCACGTATATTTGAATTTTTGCACACATTATAATGACTGTATATGCATTCATTGACATATTCCGAGTATAATTGATTCATAAATGTGTTTACAATGTGAATTATGGATTATATGTGCTGCGGACTGATTTGGAGAGTATAAATTGCTGAATTCGAATATTTGGTGATAATATTTATTGATTTAGAATTTTGGTAAATTTTAGGAATAATTTTTGAAAATGTCGAATATTATTGTACTAGGAAAAATGCTACTTGGGCAAGTAAATTAATAAATGGAAATAAAAATAAGAGTCAAACGATATTGAAAAATTTTATTGATGACTTTAGAATTTGTGAGAAAATGACATTGAAAATGTAGAGAAAATTGGAATAAAATTTGGAGATGGTTGGACTAGTTTAATAAGAAAAACTAGTTCAAAGCTTTAGGAATTGGACAAATGGACAAGTGACAAGTGTTACTCATCAAGTCAAGTCTTAAAGCCACGTTTCTTTTAAACTTGAAAGACCAAGTTACTGAATGTTCTTGCCTTAAAATATCTTCTTCGTGGCTTTCTTCTTGGAACTTCTTCCTCTTCACAGACTTCTCACCAAAGTTACACCTTGCTTTTAACTATCTTTTACTACTCCCACTTTGTTATCTCTTTCTTTTGCCATAAGAAAACCTAACTCAATCCACCTTCAAGATGATGTACGTGGGTTGCACGAGAAGTTAGGGCTTCTTGATGTTTTGAAGAATTTGGAGTTTTAGCAAGTAAGTATTATGTTAAATCCTTATAAGTTGTTAGTATATGAGATAAAAATGGTGATTACTTGACATTACATGATCATGAGAAAAAATGGTCATTTTCATGTACACCGTGGATATGTGGATATCTTAATTGTGTGATTTGATGATCAATATGTCTTAAGATGATGTTGAAATGTTTTTTATTTTTTTGAGTTTGAAAGATCAATGAAAATGTGTGTGAAAAGAGTGCAGAAAAATTTAAGAAAAGTTGATACATATATATACTCCATTTTCACTATGTATAGGTGAATTCTTTGGATTTTTTAGAGATGTGTTAAAATGAGTTTAGAGTTAAGGGAATGGTGTAAGGTGATGTCGTGATATGAGAAAGAATGATTAAAAGCATAGTTAGAGAAGATAATGGAGAAGGTGTAGAAAATGGAAAATGCAGAAAAATGAAGCAGTGCAGAAGCTAGGATGAACATTCGTATATGAATGTTTTGTTTTTGATATTTATAAGTAATCATGGATTTTGATTTGTTTTTGAATGATAATGAGTTGAGAATGAAGAGGAAATGGACTAGAAAACATGATTTATGCATAACATATGTTAGATGAAAAATGTAGGAGTTAAAAACCTGGAAAAAAATGAAAGAAGAATTTCTGGAGCATGATAGTTGTAATGCTTCCTCTAAATATGCATTCGTAGTTTAGATATATCTTGACCTGTATACATCCAAATTTGATGATTTTAAGTTTATATTAAACTAAAGACGCGTGGCTATATTTTTCATGAAGAAATCGATTTCGAATTCTGTCTCTAAGAGTTTCAAAATTTGGCTTGAAGTTGAGTATTGTGTACTGTCGTGGCTTGGGAATAGTCTATGGTGCTTTTGGTATAACGTGCAGAATACCAAACCAAATTTCACGAAATTAGTTTCATTAAAAACTTAAGACATAAAGAAACAATTGTTTAGAAGAATGTTTGGCCTAAATCCTTCATTTTCATTATCAAAATGACCGTGTAAAAGTGACCCAAAAGTTTGTTTTGGGAAGAGAGGAAGAAGAAACGAAATCAACTGTTTCGGAGGAGAAGAAGAAAACCACGATCGTGTTTCTGCACGATTGTGACTTTTCTGAAGAGTTTGGAAGCCTGATCGTGACATTTGAAAGAGCATGATCGTGACTTCTATGGTTACTGATGGGAGACAGATGCGAACATCCTTTGATCTTTTGGCCATATCTTCTTCTCCCGACCTCCAAGTGACATGGGATTTGAACCAACAGATTCAAAACACATTGCTCTACACCTCTACGAAAAATTATAGCCATCTTAAATTATTTGGAAGAGATTGATTGATTGAATTGGGATGAAAATGATGAACAATTCTGGAACTTCATATTTGGAGTATTTTTCGTTGAACATGCTTCGGTATTTTGGCAATATATTGATCTATAGTTATCCAAATGAAATGATTCTTAATTTAGATTAAACTAGAGACATAGGGCTACAGTTTGGTATTAGAGCCTAGAATTAGTATCTTACATGGGCATTTTGAAATATATGTTAAGATATATGCATTTTTGTCATGTCATAGCAGACAGTAGCAACTGATCCCTAGTCTGAGTCGCATGTGTATGAGTCACACGCATGAGCATGTGTTAAGAGTTTGAGTTGATAGAATTAGCAAGAAGAGTGATGCTTTTTCAGAACGTGAGAAAACAAAAATTTGTGGATATTTAGAAAGGAGAAATAATATATAGGTAAATATGACAGATAATGATTCAATGTATTTGTATTGGTGGTTATATTATTAAACATGATATCAATATTCACTACAACAAAAATGACATACAGTATCACTTTTGACAATACATTATAAAATACCTATCTATGGTAACATTATATCTTAAAATGTTATGATTCTTAATTTGATACGTAACACTTTATGATTTTATAACATATAATTTATCATTTGCATGAGATATAGACGTGAGTGGATTACCATGGATTGATTGAGGAAAGTAAGGATATAAGTAGAAATGATGAGATTAAAGTGTATAAGCCAAGTTGAAAGAAAATAAATTTTTCTATGACCTTGAAAGGTTGAACTTGGACTTAGAATGGTTGTGTGATTATCGTGATAAGAGTTTATGATTCAGTATGAGAATATATCTATGGAATGGAGACCAGAATTTCATAATGATTATGCATCAATAATTCTAAATTGATTAAGGATATACATATGGGATCTGAAATAAATGACAATAGGAAGATTTGATATAAATGAGATAAAGAGAAAGATGATGAATCAAATGAGAAGAGTTAATGCACCCAATATGGTAGTTGAATCATTATGACATGATGTAACATTAGAAGAGGTAAATTCTGGGAAAAAAATTGGGGTAAAGTTGATGTTAGTATGTGTTAATGCAAGGAAACCCCGATCGTGGCAAAGATAAAGAGAGAAATATTATCTAGGATCAATTGAGATCAAAACATTACTATTGTAAGATAATTGGTGATCTTTTAGAAATAAATCTTTGAATAAAATGGGATAACCTTAATGATACACGCCCAAGCATATGTGACAATAATGATGTCTACTACTTCACCGAGTTTTGGTAACCAAAACATTATGACCTTGTAAGAAATAATAGAAATTGATCTTCTTGAGGTACTAAGAATGTCTGATAAGTAGTTATGGAAAAAGTGGATTGATAAAGGTTACATGAATAATATAGATGATAGAAACAAGAAATCTTCTTTAGAAAAAGAATTTCACCGAATTAGATTAAACAGGCCAGATAGTTTATTCTTAAGAATTATCAATGAAGGAATAAATCAGAAATGATATTGGAGTCCTAATCCTAACGGAGACTCAAGCATAAGATGTAGAATATGGTACTAAGAGTGTATGCATTTTGTTGATGTAAAATATCCAACTAAGTGATTGGATTCTTGAATTTGAGATGACATTAAGTATAAAAGATACAAATCAGATATGATAAATGTGTTACCATCATAGGAAATTAAGATTTACAACAAATCGAAATGTGTGGAGAAACTAGTATGAATGAACAGACATTAGAATAAATCAATGTGAAATCAAAGGAAATCGAATGAATTGAGAAAATCATTCAAGAGAAGAAGTCAATTAGGAAACCGAAAATAATATGAGATAATATTACCTCATTGAGGAATTAGATACTTAAAGAATTACGAGAACAAATTATGGGCACAAGGAGTTTTGGGTTATATCCGTTGGCGTTGACAGTGCCCTGATAATATTATGGTATTGAAGATTAAAGTGATCCAAGCAAAATTGGATCAATTAGTGACTGTGATCATAGAGGATATTTAAAGTGTATTTGAAAAGTGAAGAGAATATTTTTGAACATTTGAGATTAATCTTACATATCATGGAGATAGAAACAATTATATGCCAAGTTTAATGAGTGTGAATCTTAGCTTGATCAAATAAAATGTTGAGTCGTATAGTATCCGAATATGGCATATTGGGAGACCCAAGGAAAGTAGAGATTATGATGAAGAGAGAAACTACAAGGAATATATATGAGATCCAAAGCTTTCTAGAATTAGCTAGAAACTAGACACTACCAGAAGTTGTTATGGGTTTTTACTGATCTTAGCCCTTTGACAAAAATGTCTGAGGAAAAACGTGTAAATCGTATGACTGATGAATGTAAAGAGAATCTTGAGGAAGTATTGCATCAATGATAATTATATCATTTGGAATTGGAGATTATGTAGTATATAATGAGGTTTCATATCAGAGATTAGGATGAAATCTAATGCAACATAATAAAGTGAATTAATATACATTAAAACAATTAAAGCCTCATGAGCTGAATTAATACATGATTTGAAACTTGCTACAATAGTAATTGTTTTGAGAGCTTGGAAACATTATATGTACAGTGAAACATTTCGGATCTATATGTAAATACATAGATCATTAAATTCTAAGGTAATTATGGAATTAGAAAGAACTGAATATAAGGCTGAGACAATGAATAATGTTACTTGAAGATTTTGATTGTGCAGGATAAATGTCGGCATTCAGACGTTTCCAGAACTTGGAAGCAAATGCTAATCTGGAGAGCACTGTGAGTCAACCTAGATGGTCTTACTTTAAGTGTTTGTTTCTTTTAAATTATGTATTTGAATTATACAATATAAATTATGTACTGAATGATCCTTGTATGTGAATGTGACAAAATAAGTGCTTCTTAACTTACTTGTTAAATGTCGGACCTAGTTCCAAAGAAAATGTGAACATGCATGTGAATGAAAGAATGATTCTCAACTTTAATGTTGAATACCCGACTTAGGTCCATGAAATGTGTAAATTGAAAGAAAGTAACTAATTGAGCATATGAGATTGATGCATTCCATTACATGAATGCATGAAAGATAAAGGCAGTTATGACTGGAGTCGCTAGTGAAAAAGAGTAGCTCAATATGTGATAAGAGCCTCAAGCTCAGTTGTGAATGTACTCAGTATCCATTAAGGGATATGAGACATTATCTTATTCAGCTCGGTATCCACAAAAGATATGGGCTAGCCCGGTATCCATTAAGGGATATGGTCCAGTGAAAAAGGCACTCGGTCACAACAAAGTAACAAATTGAAAGTGAGTCTCCTGTGTACTGCATATGTATGATATGGATGATTATAATGGTTTGAATGATTTATGAATGTGATATGTGTTATGTGATTGAGTGAGCCATCAACGATAGTCACTCACTGAGATTGCAAAAACTCACTCAAAATTTGCAATAAATTTTCAGGCTTAGAAGAGTTACCCTGTTAGGCTAACGGGAGTATAATCACTGCATGCGAGTAAGAGGTAGAGGTCAGGATCAGTTTGTGTCTAAATTTGTATTATCTTATTTTTGTATCAAATTGAGTTTCTTGCAATTATTGTAACATGAAATTTTGAATATTATGTTTTATAATAACCTTTCCAAAGTGGAAAGGTTTGTAAATGAAAATGATCTTGAGTGTAATAATAATAAATGTGATTTTTGATGTTATGAAAGAAAAGAAGGGGCCTGAATTTGATTATTGATTTTCGTATACGGGTATGATAAATTTTAAAAAAATGGTATCGAGTTTCGAGTGTTTGATCGTTTTAGCATGCCATCCTTGCGGGCTTCACATTCCGACATCACTCAGGATGTCGGGTACGTGTCTTGCGAATGTCGGGTGCTACAATATGCCTCTGATGTTACTCCATCTCATATGAGATGGCATCATGAACATGAATAAGAAGATGGAATAATGAGCCATCCATTGGATAAATGCGCATGTAAACATTTCAATAACACCCATTATGAGTTTGCAACTGAAAGTTAAGATGTTAGGTTAGGATTATCGACAGATGAATTCCAACCTTTTAGTCAATCCGGCCAACAATATTCATCGTAGTCAATCATAATTACTGCTTATAATGTGCCTCTATGGATGTGTATGAATGAGGCATATATGTTCTTAATGGTGATTGTGCCAGGCCCTGGGAATCCAAAGTATAAAATTAATGTATTCTTATCGTTGGCAAATTCGCTTGTCGATGGAAAACCTTCACATTCTATCAATAATTTCCATTGCTAAACACCCATTTTCTTATAGTGTTGTAAGTATCAACACTTTACACTTATTTTCTAATTTTTGTACTTTGACGTATAAAATTTAAAATGAAAATATACGATGTCTTATGTCATTAATGGCAGTGTTGTTGAGTTAAATTTTTTTGTCTAACAAGGGTAAATATCATAAAAATAGAGAAAATTAGGTCGAAATTTTTGTAAATTGTAGTTCACTTATATCAATTTATTCTGATGCAAGAAAAATTTATAGGTAGGAAGCTTACACCATGCCAACTCTTTTTGCATACGCATACCAAGAAGCATGATGGTGTAACCTTCGTCAACACTAGATGTAAACAACTTAATGTATGTAAAATCTATACTTTAAAATTAATTCTTAAAAAGCATCACTTATTAACATAAACAATTATAATGATATAGCCAAATATAAGAAAGCATTGAACTACAGTCTCAGAACTCTGAAATTGTTGATAAGATTCAGGCATATCTTGATGCAGTAGGTAGTAGGGATGGCCGTGGAAGGATTTTCGGCTTAGGTTCATTTGCAAACACATATTATTCGCAATCCTCCACATCCACTACAGCTGGATCTAATAAGCGGTCCGCAACAAATGAAAGAGTCCTTCAGCTTGTGAGCACAACAAAGAGGCTGATGGAGTGCATAATTCAGCTCTGTAATGAGGTAGATGAGTTGAAGGTAAAGACGACAGGACCTCATCGCAATAATCAGAGCATCCGCCTTCACCACTTACATAACTTTTGCATAAGTGAATGTATTTGATAGTCTGCTACCTTTAAGTTTTTATATAAATTCTTAATTTACAGTTATTTTCAAGATACTTATTTGTGTACATTATAACTTTTTTATTATACCATTTAGGATAATGTTTACTTTACATTTTTCAATAAATGTTATATTATTTATAGAAATTAATTGTACAAAAAAATCATAAGATTATCAACAGAAAACTCGGGTAGGAAGAGAGAAATGGTGGTTGAAATTTGTTATTATTAAATTTTCAAACTAAAATACAATATTTCGTCGCTAATTAGCAACGGAGTGTTATATTCTGTCGGTAAATTACCAACAGAATATCTCATTCCGAAGGTAAGTTATCAACATAATATATCACTCCGTCGTTAAGTTATCGATGGAATATAAGTTACTGATGGAATAATATATTATGTTGATAAAAGTTTAGCGACGAATAATATTTTCCATCAGTAAATTTAGTGATGGAATGTTGAATGTCCGTCTGTTAATTTAGCGACGGAACTACAACTTGTCGTCGGTAAATCCATCGACTGAATACTGTGATTCTATCGACAAATTAGCAATGAAATATGCTAAAATTGTTGGTAAATTCACTTAAATTTATCGACGGATGCACAAATTTTCATCGCTAAATTTGCAACGGATTCTAAATTTATCGACAAATTTAGAATATTTCGTCACTAAATTGTAGACGGATGTATGAATTTCCACTACTAAATTTGCGACTGATTCATTATATCTGTCACTAAATTTTACTTACGACTGTTTCTCTGATGACTCTTTTGTTGGTAATTTCCGTCACTAATTTTATTTCTTCACAAAAAAATTTTATTTTTCGTTGGTAATTTCTGTTGCTAAAACCTATTTTCTTGTAGTGTAAAAATAACTAAATATTAAATAAAAGTTATATGTAGATAATTTTACGACTTAATTAAAGTTAAGCTTATCGTAATTAATATATAGCATTATTAATAAATAATAATTTTATTATATTATTAAAATAATCAACTAAATAATTAAAAAATTATAAATAAAACATTTATTTGTTAATATATATTTTAATTATTAAAACTAAAGTTATTTAAAATATATGCATCTTAAGATAATTTAAGTTTTAAAATGCATCTATATAATTATTTATTTCAAATATATTTTTATTTTTAAAAATAAAATTAAAAAATTAATTAAATTATCTTGTTCATAATTCTTATTAAAAAGTCAGTTTTATGATTTTCATAAGTTACGAAAATAAGAAGAAGTAAAATTAAAAGTAAAAATCAGAAAAACAAGTAAACATATTTTATTATATTTTAAAAGAAAAAGTAAAAATAATATAAAAACAAGTTTTTAATGTTTATCGATTCTTATGTATAAATATTTTTATATTCGTGTAAGTACTCACTTTATGGGCAAATTGTAACATCCAATTAAAACTTATCGCCTTAGTTAGGAATGACATTGGAATTTAAGAAATTTAAAGTAACGGCTAAGGGAGTATGTCTTTGCTTTTCTTCAGAGTTTAAAATTCATTGGACTAGGAAAGAAGGTAATTGTCACAAACATATCATTTTCAATACCAAACATCTTTTAGGAGGATTGGAAGATATCTTTGATTAGGTTAACTGGGCTTGGGTTAAAGCCCAATTCAGATAAATATAATTTAACATTAATTTTAAGTTAACTCAAATTAGTTTTTTTAATTGGAGTTAAAAAATTTTCTATATTAAAATTAAAACTAAAATTAAATTAAATTGAACTTAATTTTAAATAATATTTTTATCTTATCTCTATCCAAGACATTACTCAAAAAAGTTCTGTTTTAAATGACAGCTAAACAGTCAACTAACTTTTTAAAAAAGCTCTTTTTAATAAAGCTCTATTGATAAAAGTTCTACCAACAAAAATTTTACTAGTATAAGCTCGTTCAAACAAACACTACGTCTACTTGAGCTACTGAGTTTAGTCTACTTGAGCTACTCACTTTAGTAGACTCAGTTTTATCGAAATTAGATTCTTTATTTAAATAAATTAATTTTTATCTTATTTTATTTAATTTTATTTATATATTTATATAAATTTCACATAAATATATAAATAAAATTAAGTAGCACCTAAACGGATGATCCAACCCTGGCTTCGTCGCGTCTCCGTATAATCGAACATATGCCTTAGTTATCACAAACAGTTTCAGCCAGAATCATTCACAGTGAAATGGCAACCCTCCATCTAGAATAGAATCATAAACGTAGGCCATAACTTACGGCTTTTATGGTGTTTACAGGTTCTTGACAGAAACAAACTGCACTTACGTTTGACTTAAACTGTCGCATCAGTTCCCATAAACCAAGCACATTGTCTTTTAGTTGAACAGAAATAATAGCCCTACGATCTTCTGACATAGCAGAATCTTCTTGCCACTTGGATCAGATAGGATATAGTAAGTTAATAACATACAATCGCGTGACTACAACGCCCATATAGGTAAAGAATAAACATTATTATACATTAGAAAGTTGTCACCAAAATGTCTCAATAGATGAGCCCCACCAGATGGGCCACTTTGAAAGGCTAAAAAAGCACAGGTAAGAAGATTTTGCAAGTGTTTGAATTTGTACATTCTGATGTGACGTGTGATGGTTTTTTAATCGATAATTATAAATTTATTTAGTCAGATGTTAATTAATATAATAAAATATAATGTAATGTAAAAAAAATTTATAATAGAGCATAATATAATATACTAAAAAAATTATTCACAATAAATAGAAGGGTTTATAATAGAATGTAATAAAATATTATTTTGAAAATAAATATAATAAAATGTGATATATAATAAATAACTATTATATTCTTTATATTAAAATAATTATTACAAAAAATTTATTATTTTATTATTAACTATTTAAAATTTATTATTAATTATATACAACTTATAGAAATATGTTATTTTCCATTATAAAACCCTTAATCAAATAAGCCTATGTCACGTGAGAAGAGGGGAGTTTCTTTTTCCAATTAAGGTTGTTCCAACGTGCACTTTATTACTAATGAGCACACTTTAATTAATAATATCCTAATAATGGAAAATATATTTTGTAAATACATATGCGAAGTGATTAATCCATACCAAATTAAAAGGATTCAATAATTTTAAAATATATCTAATTCGCTAGTTGAACTACATTGCCAACGTTACGCTGTAGTGATGAAATATGCCTAAGGATTGATATGATTGGATGTAGCAAAAGAAGTGCTTTCTGGTACGTATTGGTATCCAAAATTTCTCATACAAATTGCTGTTTTTCGTGCTGAGTTGCGTCGAGACTTAAAAGGCTGATGAATGAAAATCGTAATTTTGACGTTAATCTATAAATAAGATGCAACTATTTTGATGAAACTTTTGACTTTTGCCAGTCCATGTCTTGTTTCGATGTCTAAAGTTGAAGATGTAATTATTATTATTGGACATTATATAAACGAAAGTATAAAGATTAGTTAATACCCGTTTCCTGTTTTAATATTTACATTTCTTATAATTATCGTGCCATTCATAAATCTTTACCCTTTCTTGAAATTATGCGTAAAACGTGGATGATAAAAATTATAAGGAAGACTTCTGTAATTAAGAGTTTAATATTTTAATTAGGTAAAGGGCTCCTGTACAAGCAATATCATATTATGACACTCAACTAATCTTTTATAAAAGTCCGGGTTTTAAACGACTTTATATTATAAATTTAATATAAAGAATTGGAAGGACTAAGTAAGATGACAAGGCTGTATAGTATACGGTAGAATGACTTGTAACTGCCGATACCGAAACTTTTGACCTCCAACCCCTTTTCTTATTTTTTAGCCAGTGGAGAAAAGTCGAAAACGTGCCAGATAAGACAAACACTCTGTATTGTATGTGCACACATGTTGAATGCTATAAATAAATGAACGCAGCGCTGAAAGAGTAAGACACTGGATTCCCATCTAGCTCCGTTCAGGCTTTGATCTTAGAGATATAAGGAACATATAATACTGGTCTATTTCTTCAAGGGCATTGCTGTTTCATAGAGGGTGAGTTGTTAAACTCTTGTTTGCTTTTGTTTCCTTACATAAGATGAGTGCAATTTGGTTCTTTGCCATTTCATTTATTCCTTTCCATTTTGGCGTTGGTTTGCTGACTGGGGTTTGCTTCTCCAACTGAAGTTGGGTTTTTTGACAGTCGTGTTTGGTGCCAGATTGATAGCCACTGAAAAGTTTGTATCTTTTATGTATTTGTAAGAAGATAAAAGAAAACGTAAGCTATGAGACTAGGTTCAAGTTCAACATCTGGGAGGCCACAGTTCATTTCCAGCACCGGAAACCGAAGCTTTTCCTGTGCGCCACTCGTCGAAAGTTCTGATGCAAATCAAATTGTTGTACCCGATGTAAGCTTTCTCTTTGTGGGTATAAATTTTCGATTAATGCTTTTTGGTTTTACGATGCAACTTCTTCGTGCGAGCTGTCTGTGGATGGTATGATATCTGTTTCTTTAAATTAAGGCCTTGCTTTTACTATTTTGTATTCTTGCTTACATAAATGTGGTTCTTTGTGGTGAGAATGTAGTGATTTTTTCAGTATTATAGTGAAACATGAAAATATAAGTTCTCCTATTGTTATTAAATGTTCCCATCAAGCGTTCTTTCTGTTTGTGTAATAGTCGAAAATTCCATCTTGAGATTCTATATTTAATTAGTTTATCTCTTGATATCTATAGTAAAGAGAAGTGTTTGATTGATCATCTCCGTCATTTTTGCAGAGGAAAAGCTGGAAAAATTTATTTGCATACATGGGTCCTGGGTTCCTTGTTTCGATTGCATACATCGACCCTGGAAATTGTAAAAGCAAACTATTTTTTTGTGATATATTCTTTAATCTATGACCATTTACCTTCACGACTTACTGTTCTTCCAATAAACTTGCAGTCGAAACTGATTTGCAGGCAGGAGCCCAATATAAGTATGAGGTACCATCCACATACATTTTTTCCTGTTTTAATTTTTATTGCTCACGTAGTCTTCTTCTAGATCTAATCTAGGAAACTTGATGCACATTTAACTTCTTCAAAGTTTGGTCGTGTACGCTTAATCCAAAAGAAATAAGAGGTTTTAAGCATCACAGGATGGATAATATTCAAAGTAGTTTACAATGTGGGACAAACAAATATGTAAATCTTGTTCTTCAAAATAAATTTCCCACAATTTTCTCTAAGAAAAGTAAAAAAAATTTATGCCAACATTTGAGGACGTGATATCGGCTGGATTAGTTTAGTGTGAAGGGACAACTAGATGGATGGACTAGGTGCTTTTAGAGTCCAACACACCTTAGGTTGAACAATGACATTGTCATTCTCTTTGCAGTTGCTCTGGATCATATTAATGGCTTCATGTGCTGCTCTCATCATCCAATCTCTGGCAGCCAATCTAGGGGTTGTGACTGGCATGTGATACTGTATACTTGTCAATTTTGTTGCTCATGATACTGTATACCTTTCAATTTTGCAACACTCGTATTGATACAATTTTTTCTCCCAAATTTCAATTCAATGCAGGAAAGCATTTAGCTGAACACTGTAGATCTGAATATCCAAGGGTGCCTAACTTCATTCTGTGGATTCTTGCTGAGATTGCCATTGTTGCATGTGACATTCCTGAAGGTTAGATACTTCTTCATTCGTTTTATATTGAGCATAATATACACTGTAATTAGCTGAATGGAAAATGCAAGCTTTCGTAAAAATCATATTTTGGTTGTGTTCATTTCCCTGTTTATAACTGGGTAAACTTCTAATAAATGTCACCAGAAGTCCTCGTTTCTTTAGTGACATTGATGCTAATATTTTTACTTTGGCAAGCTCTATAAATCAGTTCCTTCTTTTTCAGTGATTGGGACAGCGTTTGCATTGAATATGCTCTTCAATATACCAGTATGGATTGGCGTGCTACTAACTGGGCTCAGTACATTGGTTCTCCTTGCATTACAACAATATGGGGTATTCTGGTCTCTTCATGTTTGCTCAACTTGAATACAGTTTATTTGATTCAACATTGAATTTGTTAAGACTTTTTATGTAACTAATGAAAGAGGGTAATTATGTTTGAGCACATTTAGTTGCTATTAAAATAGAATTTGGCGAAAACAAATGAATCTTGGGATTTGTTTGATCGCTTAGAAATCTTCAGTTTCTTGCAATTCCATTTTGGATGAAACTGACTAGCTTAAGCATTTGTGTTTTCCTTTTGTAGGTTAGGAAGCTTGAATTCTTGATAGCTTTTCTTGTATTTACAATAGCAGCATGCTTTCTAGCAGAACTTCACCATGCAAAGCCTGCACCTGCAGAAGTTCTGAAAGGGCTTTTTGTTCCCGAGCTTAAAGGAAATGGAGCTACTGGTCTTGCTATTTCACTCCTTGGGGCAATGGTTATGCCGTGGGTGTTTCTTATTTTTATAACTGTCTCTTCCAATTGGAAAGCATTCTGATCTTTGTTGACTTCTTTACATTCTTGCAGCCACAATCTATTCCTCCATTCTGCATTGGTGCTTTCCAGGAAAATCCCACGATCTGTTAGTGGCATCAAGGTAAATATTTGATTGGGTAAATTCCATTGCGACCAACTTTTACAGCTGGATTAGCGTAGTCTTATCACAGTTGATGTGTTGACTACTGATCTTCATCCATATAATAATGTTAAGATGTTCCTTTGGGCCCACAACTTCAACATGATGCCCTTGATGGATGGAAAGTAGCTTTGATAGTTGGAAAGAATCACACAAACTTAAGTGAAACCTTGATGTTCACCTCAAATCTAAATTCTATTCTTTCCTAATATGCATGATAGATGCTATGACTTTCCTAGTGAAAGTCTTTCTCATGATGTGATGAGGTCTGCTTCAAGAGTTACAAAAGAGAATTCAGATAGATGGGTGATCATTTTCCAGATTATCACTTTGGATGGTGCTGAAAATTTTGTTTCAATATATGATGAGGTGATAAAATATGTGATTCTTGCTCGCAGGAGGCTTGCCGATTTTATATGATAGAAAGTGGCTTTGCTCTTATGGTGGCGTTTCTTATTAATGTGTCAGTAATTTCTGTAAGTGGTGCTGTTTGCAATTCGTCAAATTTGACTCCTGAAGATCAGGCAAAGTGCAATGACTTGGACTTGAACAAGGCTTCCTTTCTACTAAAAGTACGTCATATATTGCATGTTGAAATTGTCTGTTCAACTGTAACTTTGTTCTCGATAATACTTGGTTATGGCTTGACAACGAGAGCTTGATTGTATAAAAAAGTACCACTCTTATGTTGGAGCTTCGTGATTGTGATTTCTTGTTTTCAGAATGTTTTGGGTAATTGGAGCTCAAAACTCTTTGCAATTGCTTTGCTGGCATCAGGTCAAAGTTCCACAATAACAGGAACTTATGCAGGGCAGTATGTCATGCAGGTAACTCTTTTGTGTGTTGATGCTGTTCTTGACTTTAATCAACGAGTTTTACTTGCCATACTAGCCACTACTTTGACTTTTGTTATGTTGGCACATTTCCTGGTCGAGTATATTATATGTTGCTTGTTGGTAAGATCTACTGCCTAGACAACATGCTTTGTACAGAATATATTGTGTACAGTTTTCCCCTGCTTCTCATATTATATTCCTTTTGCATGCTGAGGACTTTTTCCCTTCTTAACGCAAGGATCCCTCTTTGCCGTAGGGATTTCTTGATTTACGATTAAGGCCATGGTTAAGGAACTTTCTTACTCGATGCTTGGCTATTGTTCCTAGTCTAATTGTTGCAGTGATTGGTGGCTCTTCTGGAGCCGGAAAGCTAATTATTATTGCTTCAGTAAGATATTTTATCCCTTAGTATCGTTTGACATTTTTCAACTTCCCCAGTGATGTTTGCTTTCATCTATTTACTGTCCTGCAAAAGATTCCGCGAGAAATCCTGAAGACAAAAGCTAGGCTACTAATTGTCCCTTAGTTTATACTAAGCTAACTTTGACTGCAGATGATTCTATCATTCGAGCTACCTTTTGCTCTCATTCCACTTCTCAAGTTCACCAGTAGCAAAACTAAGATGGGAACACATGTGAATTCCAAGATGGTATGGTTTTGCCTTTTGAATAACAAATTTTGATTGACCAATCAAACTGCGTGCACTTTTTGTTTTTCTTTTTTGCACAATTACATGATTAACTATTCAACTTCCATATTTGATCTTCTGAATGTTAGTACGAAAACGTTGTTGCATTAGTGCCTTGTGTATTTTTCCATGCAAGAGCAAATATTCTTCTTCGCATAACATGTGATTGCCATATTAACGTGGATGCAGATTGCAGCTCTCACTTGGGTCATTGGTTCGCTCATCATGTCTATAAATTTGTACTATCTGGCAAGTGGCTTCATCAAGATTCTTCTCCACAGCCATTTGAAACTGGTGGCTTCCATCTTTATTGGAATATTTGGATTCTCTGGAATGGCAGTGTATCTGACTGCAATTGCATACTTAGTATTTCGTAGGAACACGGAGAGTACAAGCCTTGTGCCACTAGCAACTGAAAGCCGACAGGCGAACGAGTCAGGAGATGCACAACTGGAATGTCTTCCCAGACCAGACATAGCGTCCATGCAGTTGCCTCGCAGAGTAGGGAATGAAGATATTGAATGATGAGTTGTCGGCTTAATAAAATCTTAGGAACCAATAGGGCTAAGCTATTGCGATTGCAATATAGCAAAATAAAATCTTAGGAACCAATAGGGCTAAGCTGGTGCGATTGCAATATAGCAACGATTAGAATAATATGAAACATATCTCTCTTCTTTTAAGGAATCTTTTCGTTTTTCTCCGGACTTAAACAAAAAAGCAGTCCTTAATCCTCATGCGACCCCTCAAATCCTCTGGTCCACTAACTTTAGACCAATCCTGTGTCAACTCATCTCAACCATTCGTTTATGTGGGTCCTATATAAATGAATAGTTGAGATGAGTTGGCACAGGGTTGGTCCAGAGTTAGTGGACCAGAGGATTAGGTCCCCTTATGCAAGCATTAATCTCAAATTTGCATTTTATTTAGAAAAAGACAATGGCCTTGTTTGACAATCAGCGGATTGTATTAGCTGTTAGTTAATTCTATCAGTGATTAGCTAACAACTGATTAGATTAGTTGATTTGACCAGTGGATAACATTAACTGTTTATTAAAGATGTTTGATAAAATTAACTTTTTAGTATTAACTGTTTAAGTGTAAAATTAATTATGAGGGTATGACGTAAAAAAAAAAGAATTTATAAGACTATGATTAGATATTTAATTTTACAAAAGTTTTAAGTTTTTAAGTCTAATAAAAAACAAAGAACATTCTTAAAATTTTTGTCACCATAATATATTTTTTATTTTGTAACCAAAAAACTTATTTCATTAGTAAAAAAATACTCTCAAGTTTTGTAACTAAAAAACTTATTTCATTGTAAACAATTTTATCACTGTAGAATACATGCATGATTTTTAGTTTGAATTATCCATAATATCACTATAGCATAATAGCATAATTCAAAAATTACGAAAGGAGGATATGATTAGTTTTTACCTATTAATTTTTGGCTGATCATCAAAAATCTCCTTTTATAGAGCTTTTAGAAATCAGCTTATTGGGATTAAATAAGCTAACCAATAAGTCATTTATTAAATACATCAATAACTTTTTAACTTGGTCAAAATGTTAATTTTTAGTTAATAAGCTAAAAAAACAGGTTATCAGTTATTTGCTAAGCACTTCCGATAACAACTTTATGTCATAATTTTGAGCTGTCTTTCTAGTTGTTACACAACATTTTAATATAGGTGGTAACAATGATTGATTAGACGTTAGTCTTAAATAGTTATAATGTGGGTCTTATTTAAACGGTGCGACCTATTTTACTTAAATGGCGTCACTCTTCTTGTGTGAATCTTTTTTTTTCTTTAAAGTTCTTGGGGTTTGTTTCATCATCTTCATTTGTTTCTGCAACAATTTCTATCCTCTTTAATTACTTGTCCACCAAGTTAATCTTTGGAAATTGTTTTTGAAGCTTAAATATATATTCTCATGATACATTCTAACTTTAACCATCTAACCATTGAATCAACAATTGTGTTGTTGAGAGGTTGTTTCTTTTGACCATTCTCCTTCTTAACATTATTGAAGAAACATGCTTTATAGTGGTGAGTGCCTCTAGTAATGCTGCAGAAGTTCTTATCCCATTTGAGCCTTCTTAAGTTGTGATACATGAAAGATTGGATAAATAGTAATTCCTGTTGGTAGCTCCAATTTATAAGCTACATTTTCCACACGTTTCAGAAACTCGTAAGGGGCGTAGTACAAAGGTGAGAACTTAGGATTGACTATCTTTTGAAGGGAATGTTGTTTATAAGATTGTAATTGCAATAAAACCAAGTCCCCACCTCAAACTATCTCTTTGTCCTTTTTAAATTCGCTTGTGCCTCATTCTCTTCAGCACTCTTTGGAAATATAATCGAGTTATCTCTGACATCGCTTCTCTGTCTCTAAGAGGTTAATCTACTTCAGCTATTTTTAAATCGCTCGTAAGGTATGGTATACACATTCGTGGAGGGTAATTATATAAAACTTTGAATGGTGTTGTACTGATAACTTGTGTTATGTCGTATTATACCACCATTTGGCCGGAGGAACCTACTCACTCCATTTGTGGGGTGTTTCTTCGCAGAAACATCCAAAATCTTGTTGATCGCCTCCATTTGACCATCTATTTGCAGATAATAGGCTATCGAATACTTCAAGCTAACTCCTTGCAACCGAAATAATTCTTACCAAAATTTACTAAAAAATATCGGGTCTCAGTCACCGATAAAAGCTTCAGGAATTCTATGTAACTTAAATATGTGATTGAGAAATAATTCTATGATGTCTCGAGTTGAGTAGAGATATTTCATTGGTATAAAATGTGCATATTTCGTAAAATGATCAACTACTACTAAGATTACTAAGTTTTCCTTAGACGCTGGCAACCTTTCGATAAAATTCAGGCTAAGCTCCCTCTAACTCCCCTTGGAATTTTTAAGGGTTGTAACAGCCCTGGGTATGAGGTAGTATCATATTGTTCTTTCGATATATAATACATCTCTTAACATAATTTCGGATGTCCTTAGCTAAGTCTTTCTAGTGAAACAAGTTTTGTAGCCTTTTGTGGTTGCTAATGTTCTCGAATGTCCCTCAATTGCTTCATCATTACTCATCTTGATTAAGTGTTCTCTGAGTGTGTCGTTTGAACCAATCACTAGCGTACCCTTCCAACGAAGTAAACCATTTTTCCATTCATATGCACTCGAGGTAATTTCTCTTATTGTTAATTTCCTTATTGGATCTTACACAATATAATCTTCTTCCTAGCCTTTTTTTGTCTCTTCCATTAATCCTCCACGTATTTGTGACGTTGACATCACCAACATTTTTGAACTTGTAAGTCTAGATAAGGCATCTGCCATAAAGTTCTCCTTTTCACAATGATATTGAACTTTAAAAGCATACCCCAAAAGCTTAGGCAACCACAATTGTTGAAATGGTGTAGATATATGTTGCTCCAAAAGATATTTAAGGCTCATGTTGTCTATTTGAACTATAAAGGATTTAATATTGAGATAATGATGCATTGTTTAATATGCTTGATCATAGCTAGAAGATGTTTCTTATATATTGATAACCCTTGATGCCTTAGAGCTAATTTAGTACTTAAAAATTCTATGGGATTATTTCTTTGCTATAATATAACACTTACGCCTGACCCGTTGACATCTTCCTCCACCATAAAAGGTTTGGAGAAGTCTGGGAGTGCTAAAACTTGTGTTGTTGTAATATCTCACTTCAAATTTTCAAAAGCTTCTTTCTCTTTTTATTGCCAACTCCACAACAAAGTATTATATTTCTTCAGTAGTTCTATTAAAGGTCAAGCAATCATTCCGTATCCCTTAATGAATCTTTTATAGTAACCAATGATTCCAAGAAAACCTCATCTCTTTAATATTCCTTAGTTTTGGCCATTCTTATATCGCTTTCACCTTCTTCACATATGTAGCTACTCCTTTTTCAAAAGCAGAATACCCCAAATATTCAATCTATCTCACTCCAAACACACACTTGCTCCTATGAACATATTGGTTTTTTTTTTTCAGTGTTTTCCATTCTTATATCGTTTTCACCTTCTTTACATATGTAGCTACTCCTTTTTCAAAAGCATAATACCCCAGATATTCAATCTGTCTCACTCTAAACGCATACTTGCTCCTATGAAGATATAGTTTTTTTTTTGTGTTTTCATTGTTTTACTTAGGTGTTCCATATGTAACTGAAGTGATTGACTATAAACAAGAATATAATAAAAAATTACTAGGATGAAATGCCTGAGAAATGACTTAAACAACACAATCATCAACCTTTGAAATGTGAATGGCACATTGGTCAGACTGAATGGTATGACAAGAAATTCATAATGTCATTCGTGCATCTTGAAAACTGTCTTAAGGATATCCTTATGTTACATTCAGATTTGATGATAACCTAATTGTAAATCTAGTTTTGAAAACTAGTTAGCCC
Organism: Erythroxylum guanchezii; assembly: GCA_025629825.1. Classification (NCBI taxonomy): domain Eukaryota; kingdom Viridiplantae; phylum Streptophyta; class Magnoliopsida; order Malpighiales; family Erythroxylaceae; genus Erythroxylum; species Erythroxylum guanchezii. Next base: position 14,625,898 of record JAOTAX010000001.1, read on the forward strand.
CATGTAATTCTTCTAACAACTCTTTAATTAGAGGGATTAAAAACTTATCTTTGATTGTATATTTGATGAGTTCTTGGTAATTTACACACATTTGCCACGGATTATCCTTCTTCTTGACCAGGTCTATTGGCGATGCAAAAGGTCATAAGCTATGTCTGATGAGACCTTGATGCATCAACTATCTCACTGATTTCTCAATGATGTCTTTTTGAGCTCTAAAATATCTGTATGGTTGAACATTAATGGCTTCCACTCCCTCTTTGAAATGAATATGGAGATTATGTATTCGGTCAGCTGGTAATTGGGTTAGTTCCCTAAATACCATAACAAACTCTGACAATACTGCATTAATCTCATCAAAAGCACCCCATTGATCTCCCTTCTCTTTAATTGTTACAGCTGACACTCAATCGAGTATGTTAACTGCATCATAAAGAGTTGTCCTATTTTTGAACGTCTGACCATTTTGTGGAAACCCTTGCTTGATACCACCTTGGATCCTCCATCAAGATTCTCGTTTAATGTAACCACTAGTTTTTACTAATTGAACGTCATAGTTCTCTTCTTGAAATTGCATAAAATGTCATTTACCCCACCAACCATTATACCTCAAGCACAACATTACATCCTCCTAACGACAACACCAACTTTGTGATCTTGATCTCTTGTTTGAGACCCTTAAGAAAGAACCCTATTAGATACTCTTCAGATAAGGACAGGTGATTGGAATGGTGGTTAAATTAAGCGTAATACTGACACTAAACCTTCATGTTTCAGCTCCTTGAAATCTCCCACTAGGTCATTGAAAATCTACATATCAAAGCATTGCATAAGCACACTTGTGTACTCATCCCAAGCAACCACTTCGAGCTTGTTTCTATTTCTTAAGTAAAGTTGATACCATTCTTGAGCTTATTCTTCCATATGAAGAATCCCTATGCCCACCTTCATTTCTCTAGAGTAGGTCCAAATGGATCAATTACTCACACCTTTATGGCCATAGTTTGATTCGCTCTCTATTGAATGTTGGAAAATCCATCCTGCTCAATCTTGTGGGGATCACATTTTCATCATTCTCTTGAACGAGATTATTACCTCGATTCATATGATCTAGAGTAGTAGGAATAGCTACTCCTAGTTCCTACGTAAAGATAGATTTGAGCTCCAACTTTTCCTTCTCATATTTGTCTGCTTTGTTTTGTGATTCTAACAAAAAGTTTCTCATTCCTAGTTTGCGCCTCTATCAAAACTTTAACATTTTCTTCAATTCTATGTAACTCAGCTCTTTGTGTTCCCATCGCTATTGAATTTTCTAAAATCAAATGCTCTAATACGATATTGTTTGGTATTTTTTATTGTATGTGTATATTATTTGAATAAAGAAATAAAATAAGTAAAAGAATTCTAGAAGAGCCATGAGAAGAATTAGAAGAAGACAATAACAACTTTATAATTTTGGGCTGCCATTCTAGTTGTTACACAACGTTTTAATATACCCTGGTCTTGGATAGTTATAATGTGGGCCATACTGAAACAGAGCGTCTAAACTATTTTACTTAAATGACCAACTCCACTTGTGCGAATCTTTTTTTTTTTTAAGTTTCCCCTAGTTTACTTCATCGTATTCATTTGTTTCTGCAACACTTAACACTCCACCTTGCCAATTTTACAAATAAAATATCAAAAACAATTTAGCCTACATGGAGGAAACAACTGCATCCTAAGAAAGAATGTTCAATCAGTTAATGTCCAACAAAAGTATGGGTCTCTGCTGCTCTTTGTTTATTCACAAGAATGGATTGATAACAAATGCAATTGTCACTTTTCCAAATAAAAAAGGGGGGCATTGTCTTATGTTTGTATATTACTCGCCAACTTCTCTTAATTTGATAATTATATGATCATTAAAGGGTATTTGGAAACCTTCGAATTGAATTCATTAATGAATTGGATTCAATTACATTCACAAAATTGAATTTAATTCAATTTACACTATTTGAAACAAACCCAATAATATTAGAATTGAATTCAATTACACTGTTTGGAACACAATCAAAATGAATTTAATTATTTCCTATGACATTTTTACCCTTGACTAAAAAATAATCTTATTAAATAATAAACATTCACACTTACATAAAGCAAGTTATGATCATGAATTTCATTATAAGTGATATCATAAGAAAAGTTCATTATTCAAATGAAAAGAAAAAATTGATTGCAAATGACATTACGCTAGACCAAGCTATGAAGACAATAGAAAACTATTATAATTTAGAAGTTTCAAAATGCATAAACTGTAACACTCCATGTTAGGGGTTAGAATATTGAGGAATTAGTAGTGTATAGTATACTTTGCATATTTGAGTATTTACTTATATATGCATATGTATTTTTGACTCATACAAATAATTAAACATGCATTCATTGACATTTTCGGGGCGTAATTGGTTCTCATTTCGATTAAAATGAGGATTGTGATTTTGAGGTGTCAAAAATCTATTTGAAGCGTATTATGATTATTTCGGTATTTTTGAGAATTTAAGGATGTTTTCTAAAAATTTTGGGATATTAAGAAAAATAGACAAATGACATTGTGACATGTAGCACTTCATTTTGGGTGACAAATGGCTGACATGCAATGGAGCAATGTGTCAAGGAATTAAGAAAACACGTGAGCACGTGGTTTTAAAAGACAAGATTCTGTAGCTTTGTTGTTCTTCAACTTTTGCTTTGTTCTGTATTCAACACTGAAACCTTGTTCTTCACTGTCAAAGCTGGGATTTTTTCTGAAGAAGCAACTATGTTGTGTTACAGTTTTCTGGATATTTTGTAAATAAATTTGATGATGTTATAACACTGGAGATGAACACATGCATGACTTGTGTATGAAGCTAGTTTCAGTGACAGTGATGAGGAAGATGAGTTGATATTTTTAAGCAGTGATAGTGTAACACCGATTGCATGTGGTTTTGAAGAGAAACTTAGTAAAGTAGACCATAGTAGAAAATGGAAGAGTAGAAAATGAAAAGATATGTATCAGATGAAAGTATAAAAATTGGAAAATTACAGTAGAGAGAGGAAGTAAAAAAAAAAAAGAAGTTTCGGATTTTTGTAGTTTGGAGAATAAGTTTGAATATGACTTGTTTAGAGATTGTATTGGTTGGATATAGAAATGCAGAAAAGATGATTCATGTATAGATGTTTTAGTTGGAAAGTATAAGAATGAGAGATCTGGAAAAAAGGAAAAAGATGAAAGAGTTGTTCGGTGAAGGAAGAGCACGATCGCGACATGCGATCCTAAGCAGTGAAACTCGTGATCGTGCCATGATTTTCCTGAAGAGTTTACCCTAAACGTTATTTGATATTTTCATTATAACTTCTTCCTCCGACGTCCAAATGACTTGATTTTTGAACCAATAGACTCATAAGACATTGTTCTACATCTCGACCAAAAATCATGGCCTTCTGAAATGGATTGGTTGATGAATTTAAGTTGAAATATTGAGGAAAAGTTTAGGAAAGTTGAAATATTAGGTGACAGTGATGAGGAAGATGAGTTGATATTTTTGAGCTGTGATAGTGTAACATCGATTGCATGTAGTTTTAAAGAGAAACTTAGTGAAGTAGACCATAGTAGAAAATGGAAGAGTAGAAAATGAAAAGATATATATCAGATGAAATTATAAAAATTGGAAAATTACAGCAGAAAGAGCAAGTAAAAAAAATGTAGTTTCAGATTTTTGTAGTTTAGAGAATAAGTTTAAATTTGACTTATTTAGAGATTTTATTGGTTGGATATAGAAATGCAGAAAAGATGATTCATGTATAGATGCTTTAGTTGGAAAGAATAAGATTGCGAGATCTGAAAAAATAGAAAAAGATGAAAGAGTTGTTCAATGAAGGAAGAAGAAGATTAGAGGTCGCGATCGTGCTCGATCCTAAGCAATGAAACTCGCAATCGTGCCATTAATGTTCCTGAAGAGTTTACCCTAAACATCTTTTGATATTTTCCTTATAACTTTTTCATCCGGTGTCCAAATGACTTGATTCTTGAACCAATAAACTCATAAGACATTGTTTTACATCTCGACCAAAAATCATGACCTTCTGAAATGGATTGATTGATGAATTTAAGTTGAAATATTGAGGAAAAGTTCAGGAAAGTTGAAATATTCGGTGACGGTGATGAGGAAGATGAGTTGATATTTTTGAGCAGTGATAGCATAACACTGAATGCATTTGGTTTTAAAGAGAAACTTGGTGAAGTAGACCATAGCAAAAAATGGAAGAGTAGAAAATGAAAAGATATGTGTCAAATGAAAGTATAAAAATTGAAAAATAACAGTAGAGAGAGGAAGTAAAAAAATGAAGTTTCGGATTTTTGTAGTTTGGAGAAGTTTCGGATTTTTGTAGTTTAGAGAATAAGTTTAAAGTTGACTTGTTTAGAGATTGTATTAGTTGGATATAGAGATGCAGAAAAGATGATTCATGTATAGATGCTTTAGTTGGAAAGTATAAGAATGAGAAATTTGGAAAAATGGAAAAAGATATAAAAGAGTTGTTCGGTGAAGGAAGAAGAAGATCGGATGTCGCGATCGTGCTGCCTAAGCAGTGAAACTCACGATCTTACTTTCCATTGATTTTTCTGAAGAATTTACCCCAAACATCCTCTGATATTTTTATTACAACTTTTTCATCCGATATCCAAATGACTTGATTCTTGAACCAATAGACTCATAGGACATTGTTCTACGTCTCTACCAAAAATCATGGCCTTCTGAAATGGATTGGTTGATGAACTTAAGTTGAAATATTGAGGAAAAGTTCAGGAAAGTTTATTCTGGAGTTTGGAAGTTTCATGATTCAACCTCTTGAGAATCTACGGAGCTAAAAGAGAACGAGGAAAGGAAAAACTTGTGGGAGGTGTCGATTCCTAGAAAAGGTGTTGTTGTCCTTATTGAAAGAGTAATTTTCAACGTGTAAAAAGAAGAGGTAAAATCAGTTTGTAATTCAATTCTCGTAGTTTTATAGCTGAATTGAATTTATAGAGAATGGTAGGTTTCAATTATGTATGTAAATTAAACTTATCTTTTCTTTTTTTCCTTTCCAAACAGTTGAATTGAATTCTATCGTTCCAAAGAGGGTGTAAATTACTTAGTCCGAACACTTAAATGGTTTGATAAGAAAGATAAACACTTGCAAGCTTCCTTGTCATCAGTTCTAATGTTTCTTGGCTCTTTATATTGAATAGTTCGTCGCTGCCGCCGTACCAACGTTAGCTAGTGAACACCAAAATCTGACATCAAGATTGAATTTTTACAGGGTCTTCTTGCGGTTCTGGGATTGAAAGGATACCCTTTTCCTGCAAGCTCTTGACAGTTTCATATAGGCACTGTTTAACTGGTGTAAATTCCATTCCAAGGTCCTTGAGCTTCTGGTTGGTGAACTTGTAAGGTTTTGTTCTTGGGTTTTTCTCATCTGAGCACCTGCAATCGTAGGAAAATACATCAGTTTAGATTCTAAACGCAGCAAGTACAAGGAAACGATGATTATATGGAGCTTTGGAATCCAACTTTTTTTTTCCCTTGTGGTGGGTATTGAACTGATACAAACTAAAACAATTGATATATAACATAAAGATGTCAGAAGCTATTCAACAGAATTTTTCAAAAGAAGATGAGATCCGTTACATGAAGTTTTGTATAGTACTATATATAGAAGAAAATACGTGATTCTGCTACTCTTCCACCAAATCTTTTTTTTTTTCACGGAATAAATCTCATTGCTTTTTCTGTCATTATTTGGTAGCGCTGGTGTTCCTGCAAGTCAAACTAACCTAATATTCCCAAATTCTTACGTCACCATGGAACACAAGCTTCCAGATAAGAACTGGCAAAAAGTACAGTTGTTCAGATGTGGGGTTATATGCTATCCTAAGGCCTACTTACTTGTGTTCTGTTTCACCCAACTTTCCCAAACCACGCATCCAGACCTAGTAGCAGTTAGCAAGTCTTTTGGTGTAGTCTTAATCTGAAAATATATTGAAGTTTGGTGAAGGCCCATGAGCTCCACTAGTTTTCTCTCCTATCGGTTTGTTCTAACTTTAAAAAGTTGATTCAACTTATGCTTGATGTGGATTTCAATTCTACCCACTCTAATGTAGGTGGGGTTATATTATATTCTTCATGGTCAAAAGTGGGTATACCAATAATAGCACAACCACAACATGATAGCTAAAAAAGGACTTTGGTTTGTTTGCCAATTCCGAGTGCTATGCTTTAATAGCCTCATGAAAAGGGGAAAATTAAAGGAAAGGGTAGGTATTCTCGGAGCTCAAACATCACTTGGCCATATGCATCATTTGTGTTGAAAACTTCCTTTATTACTAAGTATGAAAGCGTAGAAAGATGAGCAGCAACAGATGTGACACATCCACCAACCCCAAGACGACTTGAACCAAAAATGACGACGAAAATGGACATCACATCTTTCTCATGCAATAGTCTTTTTCTCGTCCAATATTTTTAATGGGAAAACAATGGATGTCTTTACTCATTCATGCACATGGAAAATACCATAATTAACAATATGTAATCCTAATCACTAAATGCCACTTGGTCCCAATTTTACGCATCTTTTTGTTGGTAACTTTGAAGTATGGACAAGTGTTGTTAGTTCTGTATATTGAATCGCAAAATTCACCATTAAACAATGACAACGATAACTTACTTGGTGGGAATGGGATATTGCGGGAATAACTTGGCAAGAATTTCAACCAGTTCGCCACGGTGGAGTACGCTCTCGGCGCAAAGATAACGGCCAGAGGCAGAGGGTGTCTCAAAGACGAGGATGTGCGCCACTGCCACATCTTTAACATCAACATAGGCTTGAACAGAGTTGGCATAGGTCTTAGTGGAACCATCAAGGTACTTGAGAATGTGAATAATACTAGCATTGATTGTGCGTTGTAACAAGGGTCCAAGAACAAGAACAGGATTGACTACCACTAGGTCCACTGCTTTCTCTTTCGCCATTTCCCATGCTGCCTGCTCTGCCACGGCCTTTCCATAGCAGTACCAGTTCTGCAAGTTCCATTTTGTACTCCACTCATTGATACATCCAACATCGAAAGAAACCCTTTAATTGTTGACCATGTTAACAGCTTTTGCTTTTCATTCTTGTGCTTATTATAGTAGCCAATTCTGACCCCGTATTTTAAAACACAGTTACTTCTTCAGAAACTTTAAGAAGCATATTTACATATATACATTTCATTCTTAAAGTCTTATAAATATTTCTATATTCCATATACTTGATAATGTTGTACATTACCACGTCTGATCACTTTTTTTGGTGTGTTATCTAACCTTAGTGTTCTTGCAAAACTCGAGATCGCTCCAACAGGATTCGTCGACGACAGCATCAGGACTTCTGTTGGGATCCATGTACACTGCTCCGATGGACGAGGTGAACACCACTCGCTGGACTTTGGCTTCAGCAGCTGCAATTATTACATTCTTTGTCCCGCTAACGGCCGGCTCCACCATTTGTTCCTATAAGGGAACTAGGACAAATTAATTATCAGATGAATACAAAGCCATCAAATCTTCACATTTGATCAGAATAATTTTTCCCCTTATCTTAGAATCACATATGAACAATGATAAAAGTTAAATTATTGATCACTAGATGTGTAGTTTCTTACTAGAGGAAGGTGGCCAAAGTTCTAAAGTGTAAGGGCTTAATCTCTTACTCCTGAAAATGATATCCGTAAGATGAAGCCGACAAACAAACAACTAAAGCAATGATTGCATTAAGGAACAAGGACCATCCACCTGTACTTGATGGCAAGGAAAAGATCGAAACTTTAGCCTTTTTTTATAAAAAGAAATCTCAAATCTGGACAATTTTTGGTTGGTAAGTGACAAAAGTTTCTTGCGTGCTTTTATTTCTTCTTCTTCTTCTTTACTTATAATTATTGCATTTTTTATTTTAATTCACAAAAACTTGCTCCGCCATCCAAACAAAATCGAAGCAGAAACAACATACTGGATCATCAGTGACTGGGGAGGCAGTGTGAAAAACGCCATCACACCCACTAATGGCTTCCTTGAGACTCTCATAATCAAGAAGATCAACCTTGCACAGAGTTAGTCTTTCAGCAGCTCCTTCAAGCTCTCTCAAATGAGCATTCTTTGGATCATCTGTATATAACGAATAAATCCAACAAAGAACTCCCTCAATATATGTATATATAAATATATATAGCAGACCAAATTCACTTCCCAAGAATTTAATACAATACCCCATGTCCAATCCATTTCCTTGTATCGACTTAGTCCAGGTATAGTTATATAAAACGAGTCTTCTGTTACAAAGTTGTTCTCTTTTAAAAGAAGAGAAGAACTAACCTGGGTTTCTCATGGTTCCCTTAACAACATAACCTTTTTCGAGAAGAAGCTTTACAATCCATGAAGCGATAAAGCCGCCGGCACCGGTGACACAGACGGTCTGGCCTTGACCGGAAAGTGATGAACTATCAGCTGGCATAGTTGTACGTATATTTACGTTCAAATATAAAGTTACTACGATGATCTTTTAGTGTTGATAGGGAGACGAGCAAAAGAAGAAAGTTAGAGACAAAAGAGATGGAACTATTTAGGTTGCAAGGTTGCATACATTTATAAGGAAAAATGGCTCACCTAACCCCAGTAAATAGCATGGGAAATGAGACAAAGTCCCTACTTCCAAAACAAAGAATAAAAGGAAGAAAAAAAAAAAGCCTTCTTCCTATCAGCCTATATTGGTTCTTATTATAAGGGGTTGAAGTTCTTGAGGGAGTGAAAAAAAGAGATAAACACTAAAGACAATTCATGACAAGAAGATGTCAACTAATCTCCACATGTTTACGACAATCTCTACATGTAGATGACAATGCCAGGTGAGGTGATTGGTCAAGTTTGTCTAATCTTTCAACAAATCCAAGCTTTGATATTTTCCAAATTCCATTTACGCAATTAATCTTAATTAAATGGTAAGCGATATAACAAATATCGGTTACAGAACAAGGACGCAAATTCTGGTTTCGTCTCAGTTAATGCAATTTCTATTTTTGGTTTCATGACAACCTTTTTGTGAATTTACTAGTTACTACTCCACGACTTCCTTCTTTAAAATAAAGTAGTCTACGACCTTTGCCTCCCGCAAGAAACCTACCCGATAGAAATTAGTCTGAATATGGATAGTTTAAAGGTGTCTTTCCATAATTGGAACCCTCCTAAAATATCTCACGAGAAACTAAAAATAAAAATAAAGTAATCTACGAGTTAATTTGCACCCAAGAAGATTGTTCTAGTGCACGTCCTCATCATTTTCTATTAGAAAATTGGAACGAAAGTCGATCTCATGCTTAGTAAAATAATAATAAAATTTTTTATATAATTTTTTGAAAATTAAGATCATTTTAGAATTCTATAATATTATTAACATATAAAATATAATAAAGCATGAATCATAATTCGTACTTTACTGTAAAACTTGATCATCTCTTAAACTTTTTTAAAGCTGACTTATTTCAATTGCCATAGTCACCCAAATATTTGACTACTAATGATATTTACATAATGTATCGAGAGAACTCTACAATTATTGTAGAAAGGGTCAGGTAAAAAATATTAACTCCCTAAAGCTTAAGTCTATTTATATAGGATTTAAAACTTTTAGTGATTTAATTGGAATAAGATTCTAATTTTAGTTAAACTTTAATTAGAATTATAGTTAATTCTAATTGAATACCAATTAGGTCCAAATAAGATTAAATATCTCATATTAATCTGTATTTGTTAAATTTTCCATATTTAATTGTATAGTTTTTCAAACTTTATAATTAATTACAAATTTATTAAAAAATATATTCTCTCTTTAACCCCTTTTTTTTTTAATATGACCCATTATTTTTTAAAATATGTTAGTAATGAATATATATTATAACCCTAAATCATATTTAGAATTAAATAAACTAAACTCCTTTAGTTCATATTTAATTATCTAATTAAACAATTTATATCCATAGATCAAAGTTGAGGTCTATTAATACATCATAACCACTCAAATATTTAGAAATGTCAAAGTAGTTTTGACTAATATTTTCATACATTTTTTTTTGCGTATGATTAAATTCTTTTATCTCACAATATTTTAATTAGATATAGAGCATAAAATTAATGTCTATACTATTTGAGTCTAACCATAATAGTTTTTCACTATTAGTAATTGATTATATTAATAACATTTGAAAACTATTTGGAAAGTGTCACTCTATTTTGGCCAAAGATTTTCCAAATTAATACTATTCCAAGATGATATAATATTCTTTCTAATCACTTCAGAGTGATGAATCTTATATTAATAACTCAATTACTTTCATATAGTTCATGTTATATTCAATGACTACCGATTGAACTTTCATTGATTACAATAGGTTATAAGTAGTATCAAAATATATCAATCTCTGTATGAGATATCTAAAGATTTCAAGTCAAAAGATCACTTATACAATAATTGCAGTGATAAATTTAATAGTAATAAAAGTAATCTAAATAAAATTTGCTTTTGGGATTAATTTAATCAATTTATTCTCTAACAAGTATCCACATGTTTGTTTAAGTATCTTTATAATTTAGTCTATGAGATCGACTACTTCCTTTTTAAGGAAAAAAACGTAATAAGTGATAATCTTTTTAATCTCTATTAATGTCCAATTTTAGTATAACATCGACTAAGAATAATTTAGAAATAATACATAAATTTAATATAAATCTTATAATTATGATTTTATCATAATTTTATTGAAAATGAACTTTTATCCTGTATAACTTATCATATATATCTGAATATGTACAAGATAAAAAAGTCTTTAAATAATTATGTCACTAAATTATAACCAACTAATTGATTGTAAGACATAAACCAATAATCTCTTGCTTATACTAAGTCAATCACTTAAGTATTTTATACCTTATCATCATATCATAATCATGTTTTTCCTGAGAGAATTTTACAAGATTTTCTATAGTGAGTACTTTCTTAAATCTTACAATTTTTTTAATCTTAAATATCATCATAATTAAGAGCAACTGCCTAAATACACACTTAGATCTTTAATGAAATCTTAGCTCCTTTTGTTTGCTCAGTAGATCTAATGTTTCATAGTACATTACTATCTGAACAATCCAAAGAGCTATATTAAGTTTATTAAAGAACTTATTGATCCAAATAATTGTTTACACTAAATGAAAAATTGTATTATAGCTTAATTTGTAATCAATGCTACATTGAAACATTTCTAATCTCAAAACAACATTATTCTAAGTAAAATATACCTTAACTAGGATTTACTTCTAAAGTTCATATCCATATAACCTTTATCTCAAATATCAACTCATATATAAAATAATGGATATCTTAAATACTTCACATACTAAACACCTTTAATAAGTTATCTATGTACTTGAACTTAGAATAGGTAAACAACTTATGTATCTATCTTTATAGATATAATTCCTATAATTAAGTTGTTACCTTTTCATATTCAGTAAGATTTGTTCTTAAACAATAACAAATTTAACAATTAAAATGAATTATTTTATGCTATTGGCAATATGTTGCCTTTATATGCTCCCACTAAAAAAAGATAACTATACTCCCATTATCCTTCTTATAGACATGATAAATTCACATTCATCTCTATAAAGAACTTTTTGAATTCATTATAAAAGTGAATTTTTAATGACTCTTAGCTTTTCAACTATACATCAAATGTATCAATAAAGACATTAGTTCTAATTAGATGTATTATTATGAGAGTTAAACATATTTAAATTTTATCTTACTATCACTAATTATCTTGAGAATCATTTTCAATAAGTTTGAACTTATTCAAATTTTGTCTCACTCGACAACCTATCTTGAGAACCACTCTCCTATAAGTGCTTATTGAAATAAACATTTTATTCAATTAGTATACAAAATTATATTCAACCTTTTAGATATCTCATAACTTTCTATTATCCAATTCAGTTATAAACTTATCAGACATTATATGCTTCAACTAAGCATCACATTCCAAAATCATTTACTTAAACTCTTTTGAAGTCTTAATATTTCATATATAATATAAAATCTTGTTAGTTGATTTAAATTAGAACTACAGAAGGTAAAACATTGTATTAGGCATAACTATAGAAAATAAATATTGTACAATGTAATATCTTATATTGTTTTTTCTCCTTACACAAATCTATATTGTTATATAATTTAGTTGTTAAGGTATTCACTAGATAATCTCATTCCCTAAATATAACCAAAAAATTTTAAACCTCATCACATTAATCTCTTCAAAGTGCTCTATTATGCTTAATGCTCAATTTCTTCTTAGATTTAAATATTTTAAAATTTTAAATCAAAATTTTATTTAATATGTAGACTCTATCATATAAAGGCATTAGTAAATTTAATAAAATATAAGTATCATTCTTTTATGAATTATTATTACATCTCATATATCATACGTATAAGATTTAACAGTTCACTACTATTATATCCTTCACCAAAGTTTGATTTTGTTAAGGGTCCAACTCCATTTTGAAGACATTTTTTATTAGTACCATCACATTTATCCTTCAGGAGAATTGATGAATTGAAGTTGTTTCTAAAAGACACACCTGTGTTGGGGTTAAACATAACTTTGTCAGTGATGGACACAGTCGTATGTGTAACCATATATATGATCGTGTATGTCCCTGTGACCATATATGGTTTGAATCACGAGTGTTAAGGTCAAACACGTCTATATAGAGATGAACACATAGGTATCTATGGACCGTATGAGTTTTTATAGCCATTTATCTTTACAACCATCAAGTATTAAAGTGGTTTTCAGAGACATGGTTACTAGACACGCTTGTGTGCATAACTATGTCTGGTATAAAAACATTAATTTTTTATACAATGCATAAAAGGCAAAAATTATAAGCATCATTAAAAAAATATAAGTAAGGTGTCAAAAAAGAGGGGAAAATCAAGGAGTGAGAGAAAAAAGAAGGCTTTCTTATTCTATAATTGGTATTCTTCAACTACAAGTTATCTTTGGAGGTTTTATAATTCGAGATCAATTTAAGAGTAGTATTGATTTGGAATATCAATTTTTACTCTACACTAAAACCTTTTTGGATTATTTATACTTGTATTATGGTTGTTTTTCGAGTTAGGTTCAATAGCTTGGAATTTGAACTCTTATAAATTTGCTATTTGATTGGTGAATTTACTTGTCAATTTAGCCTATAGTTTTTCTCTATACTGTAGGGTTTTTCATGTAAAGCTGGTGTTCTATTTACTTTTCCATTATGTATATTGTTTGGGTTAATTGTTTATTGAATTAATGTTACTTAAAATTGGTTGATTGTGTTTGTTGATCTTATGGGTGTTATTGTTTGGAGCCTAACAATTGGCATTGGAGCCTAGGTTATAGAGAGTGGTAATAGTTTTATGGTCAAATTGACATCGATCAATTACTCGACATAGGGACCCATAATGGAAGATCTTTTATATTGCAAAGATCTCTATGATCTAATTGATGTGGACAAAAATACAAAAGACAATATCCATCTAAACAAATTAAATGACAAACAAAGTGTACGAAAAGAAGAAGTGGAAAACCTTGGGCATTACTAGATAGTTGATTAATAACAATATATTCAACTGTATGTCCTAAGAGACCATCCCATTTTAGTTGTATAAGAGATTGGAGGGTCTTTAGAGAGAAAGATCAACCATAATGAGGCCTTTTTGATTAAAAGGCTTATGCATTTGAAGTTAAAATTGAAAAATTAGTGTTTAAGCATCTAAGTGATTTTTAGGATATTATCAACAAATTGAAAATCATGCAAATCATTCTTGATGATGAGCTATAAGCTTTATTCTTATTGAGTTCCTTTTTGGACAATTAGGAAACCTTGGTTGTGACCTTTAGCAACTCTATTATGAATAATGTGCTTTCCTTAGATATGATCAAATAGAGTATGTTTAATGAAAATATTAAGAGAAAGGAGATGGGTGTTAATACTGTACAGGCTATTGTGACAAAGTGTTAAGGAAGCAAGAGTAGATGTCCTTAAGGGCGTGACTAGTCTAAGAACCTCTAACAAGTTTGAAGGTTATTGTGCAAAATATGGAATAAGACAAAAGTAGACATAACTTGGTACCTTATAACATAATGGTGTTGCCGAGAGGATGAATAGAACTATCATGAAGAAAGTTCAGTTTATACTTAAAATGTCCAAACTACCGAAGATGTTTTGGAGTAAGGGGTCGAACCAATATCTACTTAATTAACCGAGCCCTATAAACTCCCTTAGGTTTTAATATTCTTGAGAGAATATAGATAGGGAAGACCCCTTTTATTCACATATAATGATATTCAAATGCAAGGCTTTCAAAAATATGTCAAAGGATTAGAGATTGAAGTTTGATTCAAAGACTACTTCACATGTATTTGTTAGGTATGGTGACAAAGAGGCAGTCTCTACGACCTAAAAAAAAAGAAGGTTGTCAGAAGAGAGACATAATCTTCTATGAGCATGAAATGCATACAAATTTCATTAAAGGAGGTAAGACTGCTTCTATAGTTTATCTTATGGTACTATTAATGTTTTTCTTGTCTTGACTTTAATCAATCAACTTACAGGTGAAAGGGGCTAAGAACTTGAGCAAGCATATGATGTCACTGATCAGCTGCAACATAATGGTGATAAGCCAAATGAGAGAAGATGATGTAGAAGAGGTTTATACGCATCATAAGCTAGGGAAGCAACCTAATTTGGTGTTTCAAGATATCAAAGATTAACTAGAAAGAAGAAGCTTTCGACTAGATATCCAATTTTGGAATATCTCCTAGTTACTATTGATGGGGAGCCAAAGAATTTTCAGAAATTCGACTCACATAAAGATAAGGACTTTTGGCTCAAGGCAACTCAAGAAGAGATGAATTCCTTGAAGAAGAATGAGACGTATGACTTAATGAAGCCTCCTAAAGGCAAGAAGGAATTAAGAAATAAATGAGTGTTTAAGATCAACAGAGATGGTGACAAGCTGGTGAAGCATAAAATAAGATTATTGATGAAGGGATATAACCATAAGAAGGATATCAATTTTGATGAGATTTTTTCATCTATGATTAAGGTAACATTTATTTGCAGTGTATTAGGACCACATGACTAGTTTAGATCTTAAACTCGAACAACTTAATATGGAAATTGTTTTCTTGCATGTCATATATATGAATAGATTTATATGGAGCAACCAAAAGGTTCAAAGTCTAAGGGAAAGAGGACATAGTCAGCAAATTAAAGAAGATTCTTTATAGACTCAAATAGGCACCTAGGGAGTAGGATCGGTAGTTTGATTCGTCTATGATTAGTAATAACTATAAAAGGACTTTAGCTAACCTTTGTGTGTATTTTAAGAATTTTACTAGTTGTAACTTCATTATTCTTCTCCTATATGTTGGTGATATGTTAATAGTGGAATAAAATGTTGGCATGATTCGTATGTTAGAGGTGGACTTATCTAAGTCCTTTAACACGAAAGATTTGGCTCTTGTGAAATATATTTTAGGAATAGAAATCATCCACAACAGGAATACCAGAAAGCTATGGTAATCATAAGAAAATTATATTGAACGGGTTCTTAAAAATTTCAATATGAAGAATGCTAAGTCAGTTAGTACGCATTAGTAGCCCATTTCAAGTTGAGCAAGAGTAGTTATCCTACTATTGAAAAGGAGAAAGATAATATATCTTCTATTCTATAGTCCTATGTTGTTGGTTATTTAATGTATGTCGTGGTATGTATGAGGCCAAATATCGCACAAGCTATTAGGATGGTGAGTAGATATTTTCTAATATGAATTTTTTTTACCAGGAATGGATCTTTATATAATTGTGGGTCAATTCTAAGTGGAGTTTGTGTTTTGGTATTAGCGAGTCGATTCTAGAAAGGTGTACAGATGCAGACATGGCTTGAAACCTCGATAACAGAAAGTCTACTTTAGGTTATTTATTCAAATTTACAAGGTGATCCAATTCTTAGCGATCCAGGTTATAAAAGTGTGTAGCCTTATCTGTGATTAAAGTAGAGTATGATGCAACTTTAGAAGTAGGAAAGGAGATGCTTTGGTTAAAGTAATTCTTTTAAAAATTGGATGTGAAACAAGATGAGTATATGATATTTTGTGACAGTAAAATTGCCATGGATTTGAGCAAGAATTCGAAGTATCACTACTACACTAATGAAATTGAAGAAGATTCATAGGGATAAGAATGATGCTAATATGTTTACGAAGTTGGCTCCTGAGAGCAAGCTTGAGCTTTGTAGTAAGCTTGTCATGATGACTTTCATGTAATTACTAGGTTGTTTTATTTCTCCTCTAAAATGGGCTAGAAGGGGAAATTGTTATGGGCCCAACCCCATTTTAGAGACATTTGTTTGATCAATACCACCACATTAGTACCTCAAAATCCTAGTTGCCTTTATGAATAAAAAGGAATGAAGATTGGGTGAAATTGAGGAAGAGAATTGATGAAATAAAGTTTTTTTTTTCTAAAAAACATGCTCATATTAGGGTCAGACCTGTCAAGTCAGTAGTAGACATGGTCAGGTGTGAGACCGTGTATGTCCTTGTAATAGTGTATATATTGAATAATAAGCATCGAGGTAAGACACACCCATATAGAGATGGATATGAACATGTTCATAAACTGTGTGAGTTTCATGATCATGTATCTTTGCGATTGTCAAGTATTGAAGTGGTTTTTATGGACACAGTTACTCGATTCACCTCATGTACATGATTATGTCTAGTATAAAAAACATATTTTTTGTACGAGATATGAAAGCCAAATACGATGGCTATTATTAATAAAAAAGTGAGACCCTTAGAAAGGAAAAGAATTAATGAGTGAGAGAGAAAAATGATACTTTCTTATTCTATAATTAGTATTCTTCTTGTAACTAACCATTGTCTTCCCATCTTTGACAACAGTAGCTCGTTTATCGATCTTATCTAGTGACATCTCCATGCCACTGCCAAAAAGAAGCTAGCAACATTGTTCCTTACTCTCCAACCTAGCCCACATTAGCAACCAACAAACGCCACCTCTCATTAATCGTAGCCTTCAAGAAATCTCATATCTTTAAATAAAAAATGAAGAGGGGATGTTGGGTTTATGGGTCTTATTGAACTTTTCTAGATTTTCAGGTTTCCTATTTAGACTTGTACGCTGACTTATTTCTAGCAACAAAGACAGGAAGTTGATTTTAGTTTTTTGTTAGCACATAAAACTTACTAGTGTTATGGGCTTCTTTTTTTCTTTTTGGAAAATGTAATTGGTTATACTAATAGACAAGGGAATAAGCTCTATAAATAGTGTCTATGTTTTGGCTACAAAAACAAAGAACACCCATATATTATATGATCAGGAAATTTAGGAGTAGATTATTAAATAAGTTAACAAATGTATCCCCACACATTATGACGTTATAATTACATATAGGACATTATCCTTCAATTCCCAAAGCAAGTGGAAGGCTCACTCCAAAACCTACATCCAGCTAGTGTTCATCAATGATTTCTTCTTGCATATTAGCGAAGCTAGGAAACATACATGCTATTCTTTTGTTCTTTTTGAATTTCACTTTGCATGTTTATTTGGAGAACCTTAACTAACCTTTAACTATGTCTTCTGGGTGGAGCACCATGTTGGAGGTGAAAGGCTAAGGGCATAAGATCATCCTAAGAGTCTGTCCTAAGAACAGTGAGTGTTTTTCTTCCCTGAATCTAGTTAGATTTATACTCCTTTGCATTTGGCTCAACTCATTGATAAATGGATATTTGACTATGTTTTTACATCCATGTTTGATGTATTTTGCTTGATATTTTATACTTTTATCCTATATTTGGTGCTTAATTCACTCCAAGTACTTTCATAGATTATAATTACCTTCACAGACTTAAAGAAAAAGATTTTGGACGAAAATACGGCATAAAGTGAAGATTTGATGCAAAAAAGTTAGGTATAGTTTTTAACATAGATGGAGAGTCCAAACCTATATGTCAAGTTGTTCGAATTCGTTTGGACCAGCAACCATTTGTTCAAAATAAAACTTATTTCTCCAGAATTGGCAGCCTAACCATTGGAGCGTTACATGGACATATCTGAGGCTTTTAAGATCCAAATGAGGTGATTCAAAAGCTCAAATTCAATACAATATCCTGGGCCATAATTTCTATGCACAACTCAAGGCCTAAAAGTGTTGTTTTGAGGGGTTAAAAATGCTGAGAGTCAGATACGAAGTATATCTTGGCCCAGTCTGATCTTCCCTTGGTTTTTGGCCCACAACTTTAGCTACAGAACTTTGTTTTAAACAAAAAAGGATTCGTTGGAAAGCTGAGAAGGAGCTACAATTTTTATGAAGACATAGTGACCTGAATATGAATATATAAAGGTAAAAAACCTGAAGGAATGTGAGGCTATGCATCTGCCAATGTACTTCTACACGACCGTGCACTTTTACGATTTTTAGAGTTTTTGGTCATAGATGGTCTGATATATGGTCGTGTAATAGACTGTATAAGTTAAAAAAAAACCTAGTTTTCAATATAAAAAGACATTTTTGGTGGCTAAAGAAGGTGGGGGACATTACGAGGCGATTTCTAGATGTGGACAAAAGGGACAATTTTGGTCCAAAGAAGCAGAAAATACAAAAAAAAATCCTCAAAAGATCCATCGAAATGCAAGATCAAACCTCTACATCACAAGAATACTCGATAGAAGATAATCAAGGAGATTTAAAATTATGAACCTGTTGTTTTCTATTTATTTTTCTTTCAATGTATGTTTGATTTCGTGTTCAATTATGTATAACTAAATGTCCAGTTAGTATTTAAGTTAGATGAACCCTATTTTGATACCTTAACATGTGTTGATTTTTCTATTAATGCAATTGATTGATTGATATTTTGCGATCCAATTACTTGTTTTATTTATGTTCTAGTGTTCTGAAACATTAGACCATAATATGATTTCATACATAGCAATTGAGAAATCCTAGGTTTAAATAAATCCATGGTAATTGGAAAGAGTTGATTGCAACTTTAGAAATAGGATGACATAAATCTTCCAAATTAGGGACAAACCTAATAAAGGGATTCATAAAATGGTAACGCAATCCTACAAGATTTAACCTAAGTACTTTGGTTAGAAACCTTAGGATTAGTTGTTAATAGACTCAAGGTTAGCTACTAACATACCATAGGAGTTTCTATGGTTCAATAAATCATCAAAACAATTGTGTGATAAAAGTTCAATCTATTAAGGGTTTAGGGCGATTCGAAACCTTGATAGTAATTATTCGATATCAATAATTTCGTAGTGCTTCCTGAATTCTCTGTTCAATTTCATTTCCTGTTTTATTTTAATTACCCTAGTTTTAGTTTCTTTTCATTAAAAATCCAAAATCAATCCCTAAGCTAGATGCTAGATAATAGGGGAAGGGTAAATACCAGTATTCATATTCTCTGTAGGATTTACCTGTTCTTGCTAGTTCTAGCTACAGTTACACTGTGTACTTAACCTGTGTATGGTTACATTCTCCGTTGGTGGATGCAGATAACAAAACACAAAAATCCTGTACCTCGCAGTGTTTGGTTGCTGACTCAACTTATTTTTATTCTGACTCCAGATGACAAGAACATAAATTTTTTGTTTCTTCCAAAACCGGAAGACAAGATTTCTTGTCCCTGTGACATAAACAAAACACATAACCAAATTCCAAAAATACCCCTTCCCTTATTATATATAATTATTATATATAAAATAATATATATTAATTATTTATAATTATATTATATATATATATAATTAATGATATATAATAATTATTATATTATATAATTATTATATATTAATTATTTTATCAGTAATTTCTCATAATTCACAATTCTAGCCTTACACATAGATAACGAGATGTTACACTCATTTTATTAAATTTTTATGTTACTCATTTTTTAAAATTTCTTATTTATAGATATAATTAAATTACTAATACAAATCATTCGTTTGAAAATAATCAATGAATTACATATTTCCAATCATATTATACTGCAGGATTACTTTAGTCATTGACATTGTTTTTTATATTCTGTCAACTGTAACTAAACACATTTCTGTCCTCTAGACGAACACAGTTTTATCTGTTTTGTCCATCACAACCAAACACCTCATTGTCTCCAATTTTTATTCTGTTCTGTCTCCAAATTTTTATTTCGTTCCGTCTCAGCATATAGATCACAGTAACCATACGCAGCGTTATGATTATTACAATATTGACTATCACTCATATAATATAGCTAATAGAGTTTTTGGAAAATAAGAGTCAGGAATATTGGAGAATTTGGGTGTTTTGTTATAACATTAAGAAATCTTATTTTTTTTATCTTATGTCATCTCCTCTATCACCTATGAAAATGTTCACCTAAGTAGTTTTTTTTAGTCCATCAGTTCCTAGTAGTAATGGAGCTATAATCATATACTCCTTTGAGGTTCTTACTAAAATTGAGATCTTTGGGTTTTCTAGTACCCATAAACATATGATTATTCTATTCCCTCTAAATTAGATATTTCAAGCTCCCTAGGAATAGCCTCAGGGTTAAAAATCCTCGACTATTATTCCATAGCCTTTATATTATCCAATATAGAATATCTCCCTAAAAAGAAGTAGGACAAGAGATATGGAGTAAGGAGAGGACTCTATTTCATAAATGAGCAGAGAATTGGCATTGAAAAAAGATATGATCTAGAGTTTCCATAACTAGAAAGCAAAGGAGGCATTTATTATCTACCAACCATAGTCTACATTAAGTCCTTTATTAATAATTTACCATGAATTTCTAACCATAGTATGAAATCCATTCTAGGAATTGCTCGAGAAAACCAAATGAATCGATCAGGCACTTTAGGAGCTTTAGTTCTAAACATTTCCTTATATGATCTATTGGAAAAGACTTTTGATCGATCAGCAACTTAATAAGTTTTATCTCTGTTAACTGATTTGCCCAACAATCTATGTAGTAAACTATGTAATCTAGTTCTAACTAAGATTTTTATCCTTAAATGAGAGAGGGAGATATTATTGATTAATGCATTTATAAGACTCCAATTATTCGATTAGAAAAGTGTTTTAAAACCATCGTGAAACTTAGTTCTGAACTGAAGCCAAACTTAATCCTTAAGTTTGAATATATTTTGCATTGTCCATGGGGAATATTTTTGTTAATTGTATCAGACATCCATCTAATCTGTAAAGATTCCTTATCTATGAGCAGTCTCTAAATACGTTTAATAAAATTTTATTTGTAAGCTTTAAGGGAGTGATCCAAGTCCCTTTTCTCTTTTAAAAAGACAAATAGCTTTTCAATCCACTTTGGCTATATATGAAGAATTAGATGAAGTTGCCCCTAGAAAACTCCGAAGACACTTCTTCATAATCTTGATTAATGAAGTAGGAAGGGTAATGAAGAGAATTTACCATTTTATTAATGAGTTAAAGCCTACTCGCAAATGAGAGTGACTTATTACACTAATTATCAATCCTTTTTTATCCTTTGTAATCAAAAGAAAAAAAAAACTGTAAATGTAGGACTTTTATGGGATATTGGAATTTCCAAGTAGGTAAATGGAGATTGTTTCTCCTTTGAGCTAGAAACTAAAGAGAATCAATTTAATAAATGAGAAGCGAAAGTTAAAATGAAGAAGCAACTTTTTTATTTATTCATAGGCCAGGTATGTTCCTGAATATCTCTAAAGAATTAGTTAGCGCCTATAGTGAATGGCCATCTACCCTCAAGAATAGAAGCAAATCAACTGCAAATGCTAGAATATGAATGCCTATCCTTTTACATTTTTATGATATTTAAAAGTATGCTAAAGTCTAATAGAATGCTTGATGAGTCTAGAAAAGATCTCCATTCTTAGAGGGGAAAAAAAAAAGAGGAGAGGGGATCCCTTTTCCTAATACCATGTGCCCCTTTGAAAATAGGTGTTGGCTTTCCATTCACCAATATGCTATATGCTAGGGTTGTGAGGCATTATTGAATCCATCCTAACAATGTAGTTAGAAAACCAAAAGCTTGCATAGCATTTGTAATAAAGCTCCAACTTAAAGAATCAAAGGTTTTCTTAAAGTCAAAATTTTTACAAAAGATATAGGAGAATTCTTACTTTCGTAGGTCTTAAAAAGGTCATGTGTGAGAAGATATTATCACTAATATCCTTATCCTTAATATTAGCAGCATGAGATTCATTAATAAGAGGTTTTATAACATTCTTTAACCTAAATGAATGAAGTTTTGAGATGACCTTACAAATTAAGTTGTCGAAACTAGAATCTCCTAATGATGAAGGATTATGAATCTTTGGAATAAAAATATAAATGTCTTACTAAACTCACCTTGGGTGAAGAAGCATAGGATAACATTTGTAATGACGTCTTTGATCAAGTGTGATGATTTTTGGGGAAAAAAAATCCATTACACTATCAAGACCTCGGGTTTTATTAGGTTTAATATTAAAAAGCTTTTATTTCAACATCACTTCTAGTGAAGGGAAGAACTAGAGATAATGAACTATTCTATGGTAATTTTTCTACAGTGAAGGAGTTAAGGAGAGATATAGAAGAAGCTGAATCATCCTTGGTATCTAAGGAACTAGTGAAGTAATCAAAGTCTACCTCTAAAATATCCTCTTCGGAGAAGACTATTGTACCATCTTCCAATCGTAGGGAAGTAATTCTATTCTAATTCTTCATAGCCTGAATAGATTTGTGAAAAAAATGCTTTATTACTATTTTTATCCCTTAGCCATTATATTCTTAATCTTTGTTTTTGTAGAGAGAATTTGACCTCCACTGCCTTAGTATAAGTAAATAGATCTTCTTTCTCCTTACTTTAAAGAATCATATTAGAGGGATAAATATATAACCACTATTGTATGCTTTAGACTTTGTCAAAAAAAAGTCTTTCACTAAGGCATTAATGTTTGTTAATATGATCAGATTCAGTAGCTAAAGTTTATGTTTCATTATTTTGAGCTTTTCCTTACAAATGAATGAAGGAGTGCCATGCACATTCACCTCAAATCCCCTCTTTATTGCCTCCTTAAACCCTTCATTCAAAACTAAGTATTTATTGAATTTAAAATTAGAATTATGTTTCATACCTAGTTCTAAGTTTTTGATTTAGATTGGTGAGTGTTCTGAAAAGAAAAGGTTACCAAAGATCACCTTACAATTAGGGAAATCGGAAAGCCAACTCGAGTTCCCCATGACCTTGTCTAGTTTTTTCCTCTAGAACCAAACATTTTGTTGTTTATTTCTCCAATTAAATAAAATACCTTCAATTTTTAAATAAGTTAGCTCAATGTTTAAAGCACACTTAGCCAGCTCATCTGATAGGTGTCTAGCGTAAAAATTCCCTTCAACTTCTATTAGGCTTAGAACATCATAATTAAAGTATCCTATTACTAGTTAAGTAGTTCAAACATATATATATATACATATATACATATATATATATACATATATACATATATATATATATACATATATACATATATATATATACATATATACATATATATATATATATATATATATATATATCAATTCATATGCAAAGTTCATCAACTCACATAGGTTACTTCTTCAATTATGCAATTCCAA
>JAOTAX010000001.1:14654076-14690401 GCA_025629825.1 Erythroxylum guanchezii
GTCGGAGAAGGCGATCGTCTGCTGGTGCGTCGGCGATGGCGGTCTGCTCTGCTGGTGCGTCGGAGAAGAGGAGAAGAGGGTCGGCCGTTGCTGGGAGAAGAGGGTCGGCTATTGCTGGAAGCAGACGAGAATAGGTTTGAGAAATTGTGCTGTGAGATTTCAATTCACGTGTTTTTTGGCATGAATTCAATTTACATAGGCAGATAGATTTCAACTCACACGTGGGTTGAATTCATGCGACAAAACACTGTACCAAATAAGTGCCCAATTGAATTCAATTCCTTGCTTTCCAAAGAGGGTTAAAACTCTTTTGAGTTGTGTTTGTTCGTCAATTTGCTCTTTTTCTTATTGCCAAATGGTAATCTTTTGGTCACTTCACCTTTTTATTGACTTTAACCTTTCACTTATTGATTGATTATACCATTAATTATTTTATATTTTTATTAGTTACATATTGTCAAAAGGCAATTAATATTTATTATCTTACGATTTTTTATAAGGGTTAATAATTTTTCTAGCATATAATTAAATATCTGAAAATTTAAGAATTCATTTAAAATTAGAATTTGCTAGTTATTTTATTTAAAACTTATATTTAAATATAAATACAAATAACTACTTTGCTTAATATTTGATTCAAATTCTTATTATTAACTGAAAATAATTTATATTCACAATACATATACATTATTTTAAACTTAACTATATTTAATTGTTTAATTTTCTCGACAAAATATAACTATTTATTTTAGGACTAAATTATATTCATTATATCTATAGAATATAAAATAAAAATAAATGCTACTAAGAAAATAACTCATTGTATAATTAATTATTTTAATTTACATAAAAATTTTAAAACGTGTTTAATTCTAGTAATTCTAAAATACAATCCTAAATAGGTATAAGAGCAAATAAAAAAAATTTCTTTAAAAGCTATCATCATAAAAAATGGCTAGCTGGAACAAGTAGCTTACAGCTACAAAGCGTTTTCCCCATGCCTCTAGTAAACTGGAAATGCTGAACATAGTACATCCAGACATTTTAACGCTAAAACTAGCCAAAAATTGCACATTTCCACTGAATGATGCTCAGTCCTCAGACACGATGATAACACACGGGTTAAACAAATAGAAGTCAGAATGAAATGGAAATACCTTAAATTATTTTATTTGCAGAAGAACGATAAACAATACCATGGCTTGTTTATCCCTTTCTTCCTTCTTGTTTTCTTTTACCTAAAGACATACCTTGAAGGTAACTACACCAATCTTTCTGTTAAAGGTCTGAAACCAAAATTTGGCATCCGAAGCTTCATGAATTTGACAAAAAGGAAGGCCAAGATTCATCAAATGTTAACCCAGCTACCTACTTTAGGTCACGTCAAAGACTAACAGGTTTGCATGTACATCAGTGTAATTATACATCAAAGTGAAAATAGGAACTTTTGTTTGTCAAAACCAGAGAGACTAAGACACTTAACCTGTACAAACTCACTTACAAAAATTTCCTAGCCCTCTACCAGTCTCCTGCACAAGCATTAACTTCTAATTAACTTATTTCAGAATTTTGGCTATTGATTAGAGAACACTTATCCTTGAACCCCACGGGGTTCATTTTCTTTGAAGCTGAAGTCATCACATTCCATTGTCTCTTGTTTTATCTGATTAATGGCCAATCTGCGCATCTTCATCTTGTCTGCCGCTCTTGAATCTGTATCTGACCTAGACTTTACACTCTTCGGCCCATGAACATGATTGCCATGAGAGTTTTGAGTTTTGAGTTTGGAGAAGCTGGCAGCTCTATTCCTACAAAGTCATCGCACTTCAGTAGCCATAACATACTTCAAGTAGTTAAAACCTTTCGCAATAATGGAGGTACAAAAACCAACCCTTTTGAGGATGCATCAGATTTTGGTTGTTTTGGTGATTTTGGCTTGAGTTTTCGTTTTCCCTTTCCATTGCTAGCATGTTCAAGAACCAAAAGAAACAAGATCATATGTACAAACTAATAGGAAGCTGGTGATAAGCTTAATGAGCAAAATCTACCTTTCATGACTATATGGCAGACAAAAGGAGACATTGCAAATGAATCCCAAGTACTCCAGTAAAAGGTCTCATTTTCTATGATAGTATCAATTACATGTCAAAATCAAAGTGTGTGTGGGAATGGACTTACATAGAAGATGATGCATCAGGTTTTGGAATCCCAATTTTGAAGTCCTGCATATATTATTGGAAATTACAGCGTAGCAAGTTTTGATATAGTAAGTTTTAAACGGGAAAAGAAAAATAAAACAATGTTAAAACCAAAAGGGGAAAATGCAATGTTAAACCAAAAAACATACTTCGTCCAGCAAAACGTGGCCCTCCGTTAGTTCCCAATCTTCTCTTTGGAGATTTAGTGTCTCTTCATCACCATCAGTATACAATACCTACATAAGAATAGTTGAGAACTAAAATAAATAAGAGACAGTGCATGCATCTGGCCTCAACAAAACTGCATTACCGAACATAAAATGGGATTCAAGGTCAAAATCAAAGAAATGACCCCTCTTTATTTAACGTGAAACTGAACCAGGTAGAGCCATCTCACGCTAATATAAACAATAAAATTTACTCAAAGACTAACACCTCATACTCCTCCCACCCTACACTTGCCATCCAAAATAGGAAAAGAAAGAACAATTTGTTAGATGAGTTAAAAGCATCCAACCCTGTGCTTCTTCCGAATAGGATCATATGAATCAACAACTCCTTCATAATACCTGCAGAACAAGAAGCAAATGTCCAATTCAAAATTGAATGAAGACAAATGATATAGTTCAAACACTGGCAGACACAAAATCTTAGGATAGGTTAGAAGGCCATAAAGATATCTTACGTCTTGTCCAGGGGCCACCAAACCTTTATTTTACAACCAATTAATTTCTCGCCAGAAGCCTGTGCAAGAGAGCCAAAATCCTGTACAATAGAACGAGAATGCAAATTTAATGAACTAAAGGAGATAGACTCAGCTTCAAGAGAGTGAGAGCAGCAATATATTAAAAAAAAAAATCATTTCAGAATTTGAGTCACACAAGAAAAAATGTCAGCACATGCAGGCAGTGGTTTGCAAATTTTAATCACCATTGAAGTTACAACACTTCTATTCAAAATATTCTTCTTAGAAGCAAAGAGCCGCATGATCCATGCTCAATCAAGCCTGGGAAGTCAAAAAATTAGTTGATCCTTTGGGAGCTCCATAACAATGAAAACCATCAATCCTCTATCAAAGTTATCAGACGCAAGAATTTCTGCCTTGATGTGGCTGAAATCATGTTAATTTTGCGGTTGTAAGTATTTATAATTTAGTCAATGATACAGAATAAGAAACTGTATATTTAGCATTAAATTCCTAAGTTTTTGCTTTTATCTCCTATAAGTAGTATTTTTTAATGTAGTAGTCCTAAGAACACAGTGAATATTGAAACATTTGTTTCAGCTTGTATAGTATCAGAGCAGGGACTTATTCTTTGACTTTATCAAGAAAAACATTAGTTCTTTCATTATGTCAAAACCTGGGGTTCTAGATCATCAAATATTTTTCACTTGTAGCGAAGTTAAATATTGTGAGAGTGTTGCTTTCTATTGCAGTTAATCTAGATTAAACTTTACATAAGTTAGATGTAAAAAATGCCTTCATAAATGGAGATTTAGAAAAAGAGGTGTATATGGAGCCTCCCCCAAGATTTACTGAAAGGTTCGGAAAAAGGATATGCAAATTAAACAAATCTTTATATGGGCTGAAACAATCACCAAGGGCCTAGTTTAAAAGATTTGCAAGATTTGTAAAGTCTCAAGGTTTCTTATAGGGACAGTCTGATCATACTATATTCATAAAAACTTCTGCAAAAGGAAGGACAACAATTCTAATTGTGTATGTAGACGACATTATCCTAACTGGCAATGATTTTGAGGAAATTGAAATTCTTAAAAAGAATCTCACAAAGGAGTTTGAAATCAAAGACCTAGGGTATCTTAGATACTTCCTAGGGATAGAAATTGCTAGATCTATAGTAGTCAACCAACGGAAGTAAATCCTGGACCTTCTAGAAGAAGTTGGGATAAGTAGATGCAAACCATCAGATACTCCTATAAAATTCAACTCAAAGTTGGATGAAGTTAAGCAAGGAGTTCCAATAGATATGGGTTGATATCAACGACTGGTAGGAAAGCTAATCTCTTTATCTCACAGCAGACCAAATATTTCCTTTGGTGTCAGTGTAGTAAGTTAGTTTATGCATACTCCCTATGAAGAACACTTAGGAGCATTGTACAAAATCTTAAGATACTTAAAGGGGACTCCAAGGAAAGGATTATTCTTTAAGAAAAGTGATCAAAGCAGAGTTGAAGTCTACACTGATGTAGACTGGGCAGGGTCTCTTACAGACACAAGATCAACTTTTGGGTATTGCACATATTTATGGGGAAATCTATTAACCTGGAAGAGTAAAAAACAAATCGTGGTTGCTAGAAGTAATGCAGAGGCAAAATATAGGGCAATGACTCAAAGAATTTGTGAAATAATTTGGCTTAAAAGAGTAATGGAAAAACCTAGGAAACCAGTGGAGCACCCAATGAAGTTGTTTTGTGGTAACAAAGCAGCTATCAGTATTGCCAACAATCCAGTTCAACATGATTAGACGAAGCGTGTGGAGATTGACAGACATTTTATAAAATAAAAACTTGAAAGTGGACTCATTTGCATACCATTTGTACCTTCAACACAACAAGTTGCTGATGTCTTCACCAAAGGGCTACTAAGACAAAAATTTAAGTTCTTTTTAAGCAAGTTGGGCATGATCAATATCTATGCACCAACTTGAGGAAGAGTGTTGATATTATAAAAATAACCAGCTATTAGCTAATTCTCTATGGATAATTACTTGATATTCCATTAATTAGTTGAGATTTTGTCACTTAGAGAATAAATAGATTCTTCCTAACTTACAGAGGTAATTAAGGCTGTATTGTCCATATATTCCTTGTACTATTCACAAAAAGATTAAGGAAAAATTACTGTCTTCTTTCATCAGGTTCACATAATTTGAGGGAGTTTTAACTTTTAAAGAATTGTCGAACATGTTTTCTTATGAGTTGATACATGTAATGTAGTTTTTGGAGCACCTTATGAACAAGAGTCATTGATGCCCAATTTCTTTGCAATATTAAAAAGTATTTCATTTCACTCTAAGCCATTGAATATTCTTCTATATGACCTTCCACAATGTGCCGTCATGGTGAGTCAAAGCTCTGATACCAAATTGATGTAGGACAAATAGAAGAAGTATTAACAAGTAGCTAGAATCGCGAAATTAGGAGATATGGTTGGTATTAGGCTGCTGGAATTTCAAGTTTCAGAGCTGGATTTCAGCTAAGAATGTTGAAATTTCAGATTTGGTATAGTTGGGCTTTTAGGATTTGATTGCTGGAAATTTAGGCTTAAAAGTTCATTATTTAATATGGCTGAAATTTAGGTTTAAGAGGCTAGAATTAAGGTTAGATTTGCTAAAATTTAGTAACACAAAGAATGAAGGGTAAGAAACCAAGAATCACTCCTAAGGTCTAAGAATCCCTCTTAGAAGAAAGCATCATGCTTTTTAGTTAGATAGTCAAGCTTGAAAAAAAAAATTCAGACTTGTTAATCTTAAAGGGCTGAGTATACACATATTTATAGAGAAATTATTAGAACCCTTATTCAAGTAGGAAAGGGTTCCTAACAGATTTAAATCCTATTCTAACAAAAATCCTATAGATTTAAGTTCTAAACAACTACGTTAACATATCTAAAAATAGAATAACATATTTAACTCACTATTATGTCTTATCTAATAAGGAATCCTAACATAACCTAAATTTAAGTCCTTATCTTTATTGTCAACTCAATTCTTAATCCTCATCCCACTAAATTAAGGCTTTTGGTTGACTAATTTTTTCTTTTTTATTTCTTCTATAAACTTTAAGCTCTTGTGCATGACACCATCACTTAAAATTATCCCTTTTTGATAAGTGGAGCAGATTTAGTGCTTGGAATTAAGTGGCTTGCTTCTTTAAATACAGTGTAGGCCAACTAGAATGAGATGTTTCTAATTTTTAATCTTAATGGGAAGCGATATAAGCTTCAAAGGGCGACACAAAAGTCAGATGTGGAGGTAAACTTTCAATATCTCTCTAAAGAAGCCAAATTTCCAAGTAATCCTCCTCCTAAAATTCAAAAATTGCCGCAAAATTTTGAAATGATTTTTGAAGGATATCCTTCCACCTTTATCACCACCACCACACTCACTCCATTCCTCTACATCCAAATTTAAAACCACCAAACATCTGTCCATATCGTTATCCTTCCTTTCAAAAATCTGAAATTGAGAAGCAAGAATCAGAGTTAGCTTAAATCAGGTATTATTAGAACTAGCACCAGCCTTTTTGCGAGTCCCATTCTCCTTGTTAAAAAGAAAGACAACACCTAGCATACGTGTATCTACTATAGAAGCCTAAACCAAATCAACATTCTAGACAAATACCCAATCCCAAACATCAACGATTCTTCTTGACAAATTACATGGTGCCTCTTTCTTCTCAAAGTTGATTTACGTTCAAGTTACCACCAAATACGTGTCAACCTTGCAGACATCCACAAAACTACTTTTCGCACCGATTCGAGCCATTATGAATTCACTGTGGTGCCCTTTGGCCTCACCAATGCTCCATCAACCTTCCAATCAGCAATGAATGATCTATTCTGACCATCCTTGCAAATATTTATTCTCGTATTCTTTGAGGACATCTTGGTATACGGCCCATCTTTCAACTAACATCTTAATCATCTACACCTTATCGTTCAACTTCTCCAAGATAACCACTCCTATGCCAAGGCATCTAATGTTTATTTAGTCAAACCAAAATTTCTTTTTTTGGGCGTGTGGTTTCAACCAAAGGAGTTGCTGTTGATCAAGATAAGATTCAGGTAGTTTTGGGGTGGTTGATACCGACTACCGGATTTGTGTGGTATTCGGTATCAATTTTGTTGGGATTAACAGGCTACTACCGCAGGTTTGTGCAGAGTTGTAGATGATAGCCCAACCACTTATTGATCTCACTAAGAAGAATACTTTTAACTAGTCTCCTACAGCAAAGAAGGCTTCCCAAGAACTCAAGCTATCTTGATTGTTTATGTAATGTCATGAAGTCCTAATAGCATGGAATTGGAAGGTTTGAGAAAAAGCTTGTTGCATATTTTGAGATGAAAGACCTCAAAAACTAAATTTTTTTTGGAATAGAGTTTGCTAGATCCAAGGAGGGATATCTTTGTCACTCAACGCAAGTATACACTTGACTTGCTTCATGAAACAGGATAGCTTGGATGCTAAGGTGTTGAAACACCAGTTGAGCCTAACCTAAACCTTCAACATTCAAAAAAGGAAGGTGTGATGAATATATATCAGTTTCAAAGATTGATTGGAAGATTGATCTACTTATCTATACAAGTCTAGAAATAGCATTTGCACTAAGCTAAGTTAGTCAATTTTTGCATTCACCATGAAAAGAACACTTTGAAGCAGCATACAAGATACTGAGGTACCTAAAGGAAACCCCTGGTAAAGGACTGTTTCAGAAAACAAGGACATCTTCAAATAAAAATATATACAACTGCAGATTGGGCTGGAAGCATCATTGACTGAAAGTCTACTTCAAGTTATTGTGCCTTTGTTAGAGGAAATTTTGTGACTTGAAGGATTAAAACATAGACATAGTAGCTAGAAATAGTGCTGAAAAACAGAATTTAGATCTTTGGATCATGAAATCTGTGAAGCTAAGCGGAATAAGAGATTATTGGAAGATTAAAAAATCCCAATTATATCACCAATCAAAGCGTATTGTGACAACAAGGCAGCAATTGCAATTACATATAATCTTGTTCTTCATGATGGAACTAAACATAAGGAAGTTGACAAGCACTTTATCAAGGAAAAAACTTCAGAAGGGACTGATTTCTATGATTTATATACATATTGCTGACCAAATAGCTTTTCACAAAGGGACTTAACAAGAAACAATTCAACTACCTAATTAGCAAGCTGGCCATGGAAGACATATGCAAGCCAGCTTGAAGGGGAATATTGGAAGTAGGAATTTTTGCCTTGATGTGGCTGAAATCCTGTTGATTTTACAGCTGTAAGTATTTAGATTTTAGTCAATGATACGAAATAGTCAACTGTATATTTAAAAATTTAGAGATTATTTAGTTCCTATGTTTATATCTTGTATCTCCCATAACTAGCACTGTTTTATATAGTTTTAAGAACACAGTGAATAACTGAATCGTTAGTTTCAGCTTATAAAAATGCTTTGGTCAATAGTTCACAAAGAAAAGCTTTTCAAGGAAAGGCAAAGATCAAATATCTAACAGAGACGTCAAAGATTTGACTAAATGAAACTAGCACCTCACAGAATTGGCAATAAATAAAATCAAAGGATTGATACCATTTCCTTCCTTGGAGTACGCTTCCTCCTAACTAGAGTTTTGGGCGTTTCATCAGGTAGATTCTCATCTCTATTTGATGATTTAGTTATCTGCATAGCGATAAAAAGAAGATAAAAAAAATATGTGCCCAACAAAACTTGGAGCTCTTGATTTTGTAAGAGAAACTTGCGTCACAAGGATGCCCATAATGTTTATATGTACCTTATCAAGTGTCTCATTAGTATCCCCATGAGAAGTATCATTCACATACATCCTAGTTGTGTTCCGTCTTTGGACAGACAAGCTGCCTTTACTCATGCTCTTTACCTGTACGTCAACTGTGTCATATAATGGTTTTTCCTTTTCAGACTTCACCACTGGTGCTATATGGCCTGGGGTCAGAGAAATCCGCTCAACATTCTTGGCAGAATCTCCTGCTTCCCTTGAGAACTTTCTTCGTTTTACCTCAGTTCTTTCTTTAGATTGCTTTCCTAGAATAACATTACCAGACTTTGGAGATTTCTCCCCACCCAGAGAACTCAATATCTCACCCGTTGATAAAGACATGGAACCAGGTTCGTTCACAAATTTCCCCTTTCTTTTCCGACCTCTTTTTGAAAGACTTTCCTCAAGAGGGCTTTGTTTTGGCAATGAGGATGAAGCACCAATTCCATTAGTTTTTGGTCTAACACTGGCAGGTTCTGCACCACTCATATGCAGGGATGAAAGAGCTGCCTTCTTGAGAACCAGATTTCCAGAAGGTGAAGTGGCATGAATTTTACCTTCATGAGTTATTTTATAAGTTTTCCTTCCTGAGCGAACCCAAGAATGATCATAGCCTTCTTCTGGATTCATCAAAGAATTAGGTTTTCTCCCCCTCTTCTTTGCAGAAGTCTGTGGCTTTACTCCCAACTTCACTACAGGTTCAGCATAGCCACCTCCTTCAGTAATAAAATCTTGGGCAAGAGAGCCACGCTTCAGCATGCTTGAAGAATTATCATTGGCAAAGGTGTTAACCTTTCCTGTTGAGGCAGTTACCACCCTTCCTGTTGAATTGGAAATTCCATCTACAGCTTGAAAATTTTCTCCAAGACAGGGATCATCTGGTGATGAGCCTTTAATCATCTGACCAACAGAGATTTGCGTTTCACAAAGATGATTTAGTCAAACCTTAGTTCAAAGAAACTAATGTAATAAGACAACAACTGCCAATTTGTTTCCTGATTGCTCAGGAAAATAGTGATCATCATTCAACAAGTGCAATCCTTCATTTTCAATATTTTTTAAAATTACTTAAGCCTTGCTAGTAAAGATGTAAATGAAACCAAATAGGAAACAATGTGTGATTTTACTAGGGGAAAAGTTTGCAAATTCTCCAAAAAATACAGTGCAACGGAGGTGTTAAACTTCGAGGTGACTGGGACATAGGACCGGCCATGACAAGATTGTATTAGTTGTACATCAGTAGTAGATTCCTATTTGGATTGCCTTATTTACACTAGTATTGTTTGTGAAATGCAGAACAGTTTTGCACTACATGTCATCTTCTCCCATTACATATTCACGGGGGAGAACACCTACAATTTATAGAAATCAGGGATCTGATCCATCTCAAGCAAATCTAGTATCAAAAAAGAGAGAAAATGTTAAGACTTTATTCAGAAATGAGGTAAACTTTTAGTCCCGTCTGTAAACCAACGATGCATAGAATAAAACCAATATGTTTCAACAATTACTAGGTTTACAATAACAGGAAAATACCAGATGTTTCTCAGAATGATTAACATGATCATGCTTAAGGGTATGCGACTCATCTTGGCATATAGAATCGACTATGGGAGTGTATTCATCCAAAGCTACTCCAAGAGACCGCACTGCTTCCTTGAGGTAAGGTTTAAGTTTGGTAAAACAGTTTGATAATACTTTCTCTCCAAGCTTCCATGCGATGGGAGAAGCACTCTGAATCACAACATATGTCAAATCAACAGCCACCATCAGGATGACCAATATAATGTTAAAGTAATACATATCAGGAAAATGCATCTACCTGACTTTCTTTTCTTGCACTGGCTAATAGAGGGGCAATAAGATCCATCGATATGTCTTCACTTTCCTCTATCACCCAGGTCATTATTGTTTCCATGGCAAGCAATACGTTATGTGGATGATTGGGTCTTCAATTTCATGACACAGAGAAAACATAAATAGGAAATGATATCAAGCCCTGTACCACTGCTTAAGCACTATAACAAGCACGAAACTATTAAGCATAGGTGACCAAATCTAAGCAAAAGGAAAATGGGGAGAAGCCTAAACTTGCATGGGATGTATGAATACAAAAAACCTATTATAGATTAATAATGCTGGGACCATACAAAATTTATTAATTAAAAGAGATATTAATTATTTGAGAATTAATCTAGGCTATTAGATCAAGTTGGAATGATAATATAAAGATCATTAATTTATCGACCATTAATTTATAAAGATTTTATTATACTTTCACTATATCAATCTAGGACATGAATGTCTCAAAAGTCTAAGGATCACTTGAAACTATCCCAGAAAAAGCCCTACGAATAAATAACCCACATCCATATGCATTCTTTTGTCATGATGTTAGTAAAACTTTCGTTAGGACTGGGAAAAGAACAATACAGTGCTCAAACACCCTTACTATAAATGTTCAGTAATAAATTGCCTCGGTTGTGTATTTCATTGCTGCACTTGGCTTTACAGAACTTATCTTTTCCTTATAAAAGAAAAAGCATTTTGCACTATGTACTCCTATTTAATTTAGGTGCAGAGAGTCAAGATAAAGGAAACCCCCAAGGTGAAAATGAAAGAGTGTCATTATCTACTGAATTACAGAAACTAAACAGTTTTCAAAACCTCCAGTGACATGGAGAACGTACATGTTTCCCTTACTCTGTATGTTTTGGAGGTGCAACCATATACATGGAATGTAAAGCCAGAATCATATTATACTCATCGTGTTTTATTGCCGCTGATGACTAAATAATATAGATATCAAATTCTATGTTTAACAAATGAAGCAATAGATGCTCTAACAAAACTTCATAAAAAGTCATCCCATGCACTCTTCGAGGAAAGGGGCTTCTGGTTCTGTCAGTACTTGATAATCAATTTGGTGAATATATAATAAACATTTTAACAATGTAATCACAAAACAAATATAGCCGGATAAGGGGGTCCAATTGCAGTGTAATACATAAATGTGAGACAGGTCACAGAGATAAACTTTTGAATGGACTAAAATTTTATTTTCTGATCTAAGACTTTCCATTACACATATTCAAAATTTTATTTTCTGATCTAAGACTTTCCATTAAACATATTTCTAATCATATAAACAACACCACACCTGCAATGCAAGATAAATTTGACCAAGTGAATGGCAGTTTAGAGGGCTCTTACCTTACTGTTTTCAGAAATTTCTGGAACATTTCCACAGTAAGTTCATGCAACTCGAGATCCAGCATCACCAAACAGGAACGTACCTTTGCCATTGTATCCAGAATTGAAACTGCCTTTGCATAAGAATGACCAGAAAAATAGGACAATTTTTCGAAAGCCGCTATTATCAATTGAAAAATTTCCTATACACCAATGAGAATGTAAATCATATAAGAATCCCCAAGAACCAAACATGAATCCTGATTGAATCCATTTTATTATTGAGAGTACCTTCATCTGGTTGTCATTATAAGGAGCATCTGGCGCTGTTATTCTTGTTATCTCACTAAGGCAGGATGCAACTGAAACCTTCACAACTGAATCTGAGTGCCTCAAAAGGGAACCAGATATTAATGCTTTCATTGGTGGCAGAAGGGCATCTTGCATCGATCTTGATGGTGCCTGTTCCACATATATGAGCAAGCGCTCTAGTTTCTAAAAGAAAAAAATGAAACAAAAGAATGGAATTGTCACATTATGACTTCTGGAAAAACAAGAAGGAAAGTGAAATTTGTACCTGTAGCAAAATTGGAAAAGAAAAACTCAAAATGCAGTAGAAGGCATGCACAGATAAGTTTACAAAAAGATGATAACAAATATTACGAACAAGTTATAATAAACGAAGCACAGAGACACTTTATGGAATCTGGAAAGCTTCATTTTACCAGGCCAAAAGCAAGAAGATGAATCTGTTCAAGATGGAGCTTTATTTTACATCCATTGAAGAATAAAAGGGGCACTCGTATCCATCATGTGCTAGTTGGATCTGCTGTATGACTTTTTATACTATGCACACCAGTAAGTATCTTGACTGCACAGAGAACTTTGAATCACAGCTATATCTCAAGTTTTTTATGCCACGCTGTCAATGTACTTAGAATTGACTTGATGATAAGTTCAGATAAGTCATCTTGTTTGCCCACTTCTGCTAGTACCCACAACTTCTTCTCATTCACATAATTGATTTTCTTATACTGTTTGTAAAATCACCAAAAGAAACCTAAATCTTACCCGTTTGAACATTGACAACAGAAAACTCACACAAAAAGAATGCATGCATAGGAACACCAAATGCGTGCGGTTACTACCCTTTGTGAAAAGTACATTGCCCCAGCAATCACTGACTATAGAGTGACTGGATCATACACACAAGAATGCTGTAAAATAAACCAACCATGCACCGGAAAATGGAAGAATACTAGAATCGCAAAAGCACCAATGCAAAAGCTAAAATAAGAACATAAAGCCAGAAATGTGGAAGAAATAAATCCAGAACAGCAATCGCAAATCCAATTCCATGGGCTACAATTCAACTTCAATAAGTCAATACAAAACAGAATCCACAACAAAAGGCGCAACTACTTGAACACGTAATTCAAAATGGAGGTACCCAATTAAAAACGAAGAAGCAATCAGGATAATGAAATATTAGACCAGAAAGTATCAATTGGGTAGCTACATTGATTCTATAAACACAATCACCATATATAAAGCCTCCATCCTTAATTATAGATAACGATAAACCATAAAAAGAAGTTGAAACGTCCAAATTTGTTTACCCAACAGGTAAAATCTGTTGTAGTTTAAAACTACATACTTGATCAATTCAAGTTCCAATTCCCATATTCTGATTAAAAGTAAAGACAATCATTGAAAACCCAAAAAGTTATAAAGAGACGTAGATAAAAGAGAGCGACAGGAAAGGGGCATTACATCAAGATGATTAAGCAACTCATCGGTGGACGACATAGGGTTTAGAAGCCTGTTCCCAGCATCCTTCAACTGCTCCTGAATCTCAACCTCATTAATAGACATTTCACACTTTGAGAGGAGAGCTCGAAAACCCTAAAACCCCAGAAGAACAATAACTAGAAACTATCACTTTTACACACTTCTCTGAGCTTTTTGCATGCCTTCCTCAAAAGACAAAAGCCACAACAGAAGTCATCCTGTTTATAACTCCAGGAGCATAATATCACTTCTTTTGTTACAACTCAGCACACCTAAGCGAGGTGCTTCTATCAATGCGTAAAGCATGCAAGGGGAGGTTACTAAACAGCAATTTCAGATTTGCCCATGAATTTACTAAAGTACAGCGTATTGGGGTGGTCTCGAATTCAGTGGCAATGCTATCTGTTTTGACCGGGTATATATAGAGTATATAGGGTCCTTGTAGTCCTATGACATTGGAGGGGCTTTTAGCTCTCAGTCTCAGTGGCTGGTGCTTCATTTTTAGCCAAGTATCGCACACATGGTACTCATTTTAACTTGTGAAAGTTACATGGCAGCCCTTGAAGAAGTTGTGTTTCCTTGATAAGTCACATTGCACGCATGACGCATGCACTGACAAGGTAACACTTCTGTCCTGTACCCGGTTCGATGGTACTACCCTTTGGTTCAGCTTATGTCGTTTAAAGTTGGCAATAGAGTTTAGGGGAGTTTGCAAACAAAGAACAATATAGTCAAATACTGTAAAGAGACTTCCCGAAAAATGAAGCATGTGGATGACATGAAGAATTCTCCCTTTTGTGTAGGAACCAACCAAATAGCTGCTTTCTGGATCATCTATGCAAGTTCAGGGTGCAAGGACAAGTCCATTGCTAATATAGCGTAGCTTTCCCAAAATCCTTTTTTCAACTAATAGTCGATATTCTATGAAGTGATCCATAATTCCAAATCTGTCCTATTTTGGAGAATAATTGGTGAATAAATTGTCTGACACATCGTTTTTGGGATATATTTCAGAAGGGGACATCTTTCGTTGCGGTGGATGAGACCAATCACATCCACATTCCAAGAATAAATAAGTAATAATTCAGTAAAACATAGTTAAAATAAATGGTTCTCAACAACAATTTCACAAATTGATCGTCATCTCAAAAAGCAAACATCTCAAATAGAAAAAATCCAAAAACTCTATTTGATGAGTTGACCAACAAATTAAGAAGCAAAACTCATAACAATGTTCTGCTTCTCAGTTAGCTTTGATGTGTTGTTGAACAACATTAAGACCTTCGCTCTCTTCCCCAAAATCCTGCAAACCAGTTTAGGAAGTAGAATTAGCCCAACAGGAGACACGAGAATAGCCAAAACAACACCTTAATTTAACTCATACCTTCACGACGACACAAGAGCAACCAACTACCTTCCTGGCCTTGCCCTCAGAATCAATCTTACACAACTGCAAGTAGGATCCAATAATATAGTTCCGTCAACTTTTACACACAACTCACCACACAGTGATCATAAGCATAAATAAATAAATGGTTGTACCATAAAATCTGTGTCACCATGCAAACTTTGCGTTGAAGAAATCCATTAATGACCTATTTTACGACTAAATAAGTTTTAAGAAAAGAAATTAAATATGTAGACGAGCCCTAGAGAGGATTTTCTTGAGGCACCATACTCATCCAAAATGACAATATATATTTTCAGATGCCTAACGAGTGATATGTAATTCAAGCAAGAACGATAAATGGTAATAATACTCATGACCAATCTAAAAGTTGGTGCATTGTAATTTGAATATATTCAATATTCATGTGTTAACACAGGTTAAAGCATGAGGCAAAACACAAGTGACTCCTCAGACATGGATGCCATTATATTAAATCAAAAAAATATCAGAACTCTCATTACATATCATTGACTACATCAACCTTGACAATTCTTTCTATAGTTTACCGTCTATATTTTGCCATCAATTTGAAGGTACAACTGCATCGTATATATTCAAATATTTAAATCTAGCAAAGATGCTTAAGGTAAAGTTCATCTCAAAGGAGATATGTCTATCTAGAAACATGATCCAGGAATTGTAAACTTGAGACATTAGAAGCTCTGTAAAGACGTCTACGATAACTCATGAATGAAATCACGAGTCAATAAGCTGATAAGATATACTTACACCAGCCCACTCGCCAAGGGTCTTGGCACTAGGAACAGTTAATAGGCTCACACCATGATCAGCACAAAGCCCTTTGACCAGTTTAACATAGTCAGGTTGATTGCAGTCCTCTGCCAACACACACAGCTGGGCAGCATGCTTCTCAATCACTTTTGCACCTTCATGAAGACCTTTGGAAAGGCCCCCATGAGCCAGAGACTTTCTCAATACAAGCTGCAGTGCAGTCATCAGGTCCATAGGCTCACCAAGTGGCTGAGCAGATGCGTCAACAGCAATAGCACCCTCTTCACTGCAAATTTGGAAGTTAAATCAGGACAAGACACATTTTTTTCTTCACAGAAGTGATTAATGCTCTATTTGGACTTGACTTTTACATATATGCCTGTTTCAATTTATCATAACAAGCAATGAACCAAAATTTCATAAAGAATGACACAACACGACAGTTGGTACAAGATACATAGACATTTCAGAAATTAGAAAGAAGGACTAGTCTGTTGTTAATCAATTAATCTTATCAGTCGAAAAACAAACAACAATGCTGAAGACTAAGGCAACTCAAAGACAAAACCAGGAAAAGCAGTGTAGCAGATTATCGTACCCTCACCTCACCAAAGATTTGACAGTGAAATATAATATACTTCTATTTGCAATGGTGTAATCCTAAATTCAAAATCACGTACCATATAGATTACAGGAAATATAACAATTAATTTTGGACAATCATGCATCTAAAATTACTTACGCTGCCATTGTTCTTGCCAGTTAAGCCCAACTACTATCTCGTTCCTGCAGAGAGACATCGCTCCAAATCAAATCTCGAATAACAACAGCTCTAAGATTTCCAATAACAAGCAATAATCTTCTTTCTGAACAGATAACTTAAAACAATCGTCATTACAGTTGATAATACCACTTACCAAAAACCCTTTAACCGATAAAGATTGTTACTTATCAATAAAAATGGGCACAAAAGTTAACTATAAAGTCTAATGATTTTGGATCCGTTGTCAGTCATAAAATTAATGGAGGCTTGAATTGAAAAACACAACAAAAGGAAATCTTTAGAAAAATTTAAGCTTATTTTTTAACAAAGTTTCACGCAAAGAGAAAGAGAAAGCTGGAAAAAGAAGAGGGAGACCCTATAGCAACGAGGCAAAATGCGACTGCGAAGGAAAGGAAGGGAGGCTCACAGCTTTGCAAAACCCTAAAACACAGAAATATGGGCTAAAAATGGGTCCAAACACACCGAAGTGAAAAATGGTTCCCAAAATAAAACCATAATTTTAGTTTGGGCCAAATTTATCCACTGTTTGAACCCAAAGAAACTGCCCAAGAAACATTGTTTTTATAAGATGTTTTACTTGTTTTCTGGAGTCGGCATCCCATGTA
Source organism: Erythroxylum guanchezii (assembly GCA_025629825.1). Classification (NCBI taxonomy): domain Eukaryota; kingdom Viridiplantae; phylum Streptophyta; class Magnoliopsida; order Malpighiales; family Erythroxylaceae; genus Erythroxylum; species Erythroxylum guanchezii. The sequence continues at coordinate 14,671,358 of JAOTAX010000001.1, forward strand.
TGTTTGTTTGATTGGTAATTTATATATTTAAAAAAATAGAAAATGGGACATAATTTGCAAGCAAAATGGCTGCATAAGGAACTTTTCGCTGGTTGTTTGCTTATGGATTATGGCTATTGTTCATTCACCTGACCTAAGAATGTTGGGATTAGATTTCTCATATTACTTTTGTTGTTGATACACATTCTTATTTGGAGTTTGAATCAATGTTATAAATATTGTGTTAGTATTGGTATCGAATTTGATTCTAGTACGGTATTGTACCGATACCGATTAATCTCAAGTATCGTTTCGGATAATTTTTAAATTTTATAAAATAATTTTTAAATTATAAAATAGTACTTGAAACTTTGCTTGCAACAACTGGAGTCTTCACTCGGAACAATTTGATTGCGTATTAGGAAATGCGCCAGCAGAATTTCACGAGGAAGAAGCAAGAAAAGAGAAACTATGAAGCTTGCGTGAAGGTTGATAGAATCACATTTTCAGCCATTTTGGTTTGATTGGTTTTTTCCCAGAAGACTTTGGTTCTTGAGGAAAAGGGGCCAGAACTTGTATCACAGGTTCGGGTTCAGATTGAACAGGCTCCCTTGGTTCACAGATAACATCCAATCCTTTCAAAGACATAATTTATTAATGGAGGGAGGGACCTGACTTGATGGCTGTATCATCTTCATCCGAACAGCAATCTAAGAAACATACAGAAAGATATAAGCGAGACAAGCTGAGGGACACATAATGTAAACGTAAAACTAGAATCGGGAAAATTAATTTTACCAAGGCACCTATAATTAGAACGTATTCAAATGATTGTTCTTTGGAAATATTAAAATGGCATAAACAAATTACAGAAAATTAGGACAAGAAACTAAAAGAGAGGATTGAGAAGTTCGATGTTGGGAATCTTGAAAATTAGAATGTAGTATGAAACTATCAATTCTTAATTCAATTCAACAACTTTTCAAGAATAAAATGAAACTTTTTTTTTTGAAGTAAAGAATAAAATGAAACTTATTGAGAGGGGGAAAAAAAAAGAGCAGTTGGGCAGGCGCCAGGCGGTTCGATGATGGAGACGCCATTGGTGCGATGGCAGGCGGTGGAGGGACTCGCGGAGCGGTGACAGCCGGCGACTACTGTGCAGCCTGTGTGAGGGAGAGGCGATGCTGGGGTGAGAGAGCGAAAATAAAAAATGGGGGACTTTCAGAGATTCAGAGTTCGGCAGCGGGGGTGGGTTGGTGTTTGTCAATTATTTTTTTACAAATAAGTCTCCTTTTTTTTAACTTTTAAGGTATTCAAACCGTTTTTTTGTCGGTAGTGACCAGTACGGTACCAAATCCATAAAGTTTGGTTTGAATGATTTGTTCAAATGTTTTAGTTTTGTAGTCACAAAAGTAAAGGAAACTAAGGCTCCAGCATTTTGGAACTGTTATTGCATACCAATCTAATCTTTGTATTCTAATCAGTTGCCAAACAGCTTTAACATTTCATTCCATGTGCAAACATTTTTAACCTGTGGCAGTTCTCCTTGTCAATTCCAGCAAGTATAGGAGAACTTTTATCGATCAGGTTATCGTAAAATCTGACGAGGCATAACTACTGGTTTAAGCATTAGATCTGCATTTCGAACCAAGGAACAAGAACTATAACATTGTCAGCCAAATTGCAACTGGAAAAGTCATGGGGCGAGACAAAACGGAAGCATTATGGTTGTTCATAAGAGTGAAACTAATAGCAGAAAAATATTCATAAAGTTAAAAGCCTTGTTGACAAAAAAAGTGTACAACAGATTGAAGGTGCAGAGAAACACATACAGTTGAATGAGCATCTTTAAAGTCACTTTTTTTCGCTTTTAACGTTTCATATCTACTCTTCACAATCAATGAACATCCTGTCCATTCTCAACACCTAAACCATACAATACACCAGCATATTTCTCCAAGGAGCCGCTAAAGAAATTATCCTTCAGTTTCCTGAATGTATATGCAGTGAGTAAACTATCTGAACCCGCTTGATGGCATATGCCAACTCTCTCCACTTCCAACAACTCTGCGAGTTTGTTCAACCCTCCATGAAGGCTATTGCAGTACCTCATCAAATGCTTGATATCATAAAGGGTCGGGAAGTAGATATTAATCAAATTAAAGAACGCCACTTGCGTCTCTGGCAAGTTTTGGCGCGTTAAGAGCTTAAGCAAGTAGCCAAAATCGTAACCACTGTGAAACGTCACCCAATGCACACCATCATTCAAGACAATCCCTGAAGACATCAAAAGCTCACCAAATCGCATTGCATCAATACCCATTTCATTATTCTTCTTGAAGTCTATCCCACTTTGCCGCAACAGCTCAATGGAATCATTAGCAAAAACATCCTCATTCACGTTGAATTCACAAAAATTGAATTGCCAAATGCAATACTTGTCAGTTCCACAAGTCGGTAAATTCCCTAGGTCATCCGAAAACGTGAGACCCAATTGAATCAACTTCAACATATCCACATTTTCCTTCAACGTTTTGTAGTGATAGTCATTGCTGTTCTTAAAATTGCCAACCGGACGCAGGACAATGCCTGGAAACTCCGTGTCCATTGCAATATAAGGGTAATCATCGACAATTTCACGGATAAGAGTGAATTCTTCTTCGATGTTGTCATTCCACACCTCGCGAATCTGAATTGAATCGCCTTTAGGCAACAGCGACATTAAACCCAACACAGAAAGCGAAACGACACAACCCCAGGTCTCCAATCAGATCGTGCATTCAGTTTAGCAAACCCTAAAACAATTAAACTCAAATGTTATCAAGAAATCTGCGACGAAAGATTAAAACTTTAACGACAAATCACCATCTACAAAGAAAACCCTACACAAAATCTCAAATTTAAGGGATAACCCAAATCAAATTTAGGCATAGATCTAGAGAAACTCGTAAAAAACCAGAAGACATCAGAAAACGCAAAACACAGACATATTTATAGGAGAAAAATTAGAAGAAAAAAAAAGGAGATATATACGGAGAAATGGAATCTGACCTGGACTTTGATAGATCTGAAGCAGAAATATCAGATCTTGACCAGCAAATTCTAGAGAGAGAGACAAACATTTAGAGAGAGACAGAGACACCTCAGAGGCTTCGATGTATGTCGTAAATATCAATTTTAATTTTAATTTAATTTTATTAATTAAATTATATAAATGAATGAGAAGGAAAAGAAAATATCGGCGGCTCTCTTCCCTCTTTAAGTTATTTGTTTGTCGGCTAAAAAAAAAGAATTTTATCGTAAAAGGGAGGGGATTGATGCCCTGTAAATTGTGTTTCATAATTATCCATTTGTTAGAATGAGTGAGAGTTATAAAAATTAGATGAAAAAATGTTTATATGTTCTATTAAATCTTCAACTTTTTTTAAGATATAAATATGTGGATAAAATTTAATAAAATAAATTAACTAAAATAGAAGAGTTAATATATTAAGTAAAAAGATAGGCAGATAATTTAAATCTTTAAAAAAAATTTGAGGCTATTTAAGTATAAGGAATATTATAATTTGAAAAAACTCTTTTTTTTTAAAATTTAACAAATAAGACATTCTAATCTAATTCAGAAACAATTTCAAATATAATTAAAATAAAATTTTAATTAGAAAGCTATTTACTAATATTAAAGTAAACCACTTTAAAAATTAAATAAGATATTTTAAATTTAATTATTTATTTAAAGATTTGATTCTTAATTATTTAAAAATTATTCCTTAATAGATTAGAAAACTAATTTTTAAATATAAAAAAAGTTCACTTTTCTTAATTAATAAATAAAAATTTTTAATTTAATCAGATTTTTTATCAAGACATTTATTATTCAAATTAATAAAATAATATTTTTTAAAATAAAAGCAGTCTTCATTGAACTAGTAATATAGAAGAACTATGACAGTTGATATACCCTTTTTTGGTATAGGACCTTCCATAATCACTAATATTAATAGTTTAGCCAACGAGCCTTAAGATGATCCAGACTATTACCTGTCAGTCTTTACAAATCAATTTTATATCGCATAATGAAGTCTTAAAGAGAAATTCAAATTATTCCTTTATCTTCTATGTTTCAAAAGGATATTATTAACGGGATGACATTGTATCGTATAAAGAAGCTCCGTCTTCTCTCTTCCCACTCTCCGCATGCCTTATTCAATCTCTCCATGCAATTGCTGATCTACTGTTCTTTGTTGTTGTATACTAGCTAGTCATTTTACTCTCCCTTATGGTCCTCCTCTTTTCATCATAAATAGCTACAATTGAATGCTATTTACAAATGAAATGGACAACTGAAAACTTAATTGAAAGCTAAATGTTAATTATTTTTGTTATTTGCTTACTAAAAATAGGGATGATACTCTTCCTAATCAGTCGGAAGGAGTTGTAGTTATGGTTGGCAATAAGCCAAACTAGACCCAAATCATATATAGTCAGATTTAAAAAAACAGTTTATTTTAGCCCAAGTTCAAGCTCGATTAGACCGGAATAACTCAGCTCAAGCACAAGCTTAATGAAATTCCCTAAGCTTGAGCCTCGGTCATATCAGACCAACTCCAGAGTGTCTTAACTGGTTGTGTTTGCAAATTTTTACTCACCCACTTCAACCTGTGATGTATGAAAGTTAATGGAAAATACGTTTATACAATGATGTCCTCTAGACAATGTCTTAGCTCTCTCCATTGAATATAGTTTTTCAATTCCAACTGCATATGATACTCTTCGTTTACTATGTACCCCATACGCTACTATTAATTATAAACATAAGAAGCATAATAAGTAATCAAAACTCTACGAGCTTTTCCTCAAAAAAAAAAAAAAAACTCTACGAGCTATTTGACAAAATACTTGTCAAACATGAACACGAATTTGACAACTAACAACGATAAAACAAGCCCATGAATAACCAAAATAAAGAAGAAACAAAGAAGCATAAATATATTTTTAAATGAAATATCGAAACATAAACCATTAGCAATGGAGAGACTATCTACTCACTGAAATCTTATTAAATGGATGGGATCTCATCTTACTGAAATTTTAGAATGGACCTTGGCAAATTTGTTTATATATTGCTTTTATTCTTTAACATAAACTTATTTTTAGGACCTTTGAGTTAAATGGGAAAAATGAAGTGATGATAAAGGAGAGAAGAAAAGGCCAAGATATGGGTTTTTTTTTAACCTATCAATTAGTGAAATGGAGTAGTTTAATTAATAAAATTAAAATGATAGTTGGGCTTTAAGCAAGGTCAAACTATGAAGCCCAAGCCTAAATTGAAACTCAAATTCTTTTTAAAACTCAATCTTAGCTCCAAACCCGATCAAGTCAAGTAAAACTCGTCGAATCTGAGCCAGATTAGGCCAAACTTTTTTTGTCATCTTATTTAGAGTCATATGAAGAATGATTTCTTTTTAATACGGATGTTAAATTCCTTTAATGAGTTTTTGGACAAATAAAAATCTTGCTAGAAAGGTTTATATTGTTCTAGCTATAAGGTAACATCTCATTGATCATTTAAAATATTAATTATTTGACTTGTTTAATTTTTATTATCATTTATTTATAAGATCATGGATGTTTTATTTTCATATAGGTGGATGAAGATATGAATAAAAAGGAAAAATCAATTATTAATCAATTGAATGTTGATAAGAAAGATTAAAAATGAAAATAAAATTTAAGTTAAAAGAGGAAATAAAACTACAGGCTAATGTGAATGAATTTAGAAGTAAGTTAGATGGCAAGTGTATGAAGGGGTTGGTAAGGTTAAAAAATGAATTGATAGAGTTGAAGTTTCTATTAAAACACATGATGCTCAAGACTTGAAGATTATGAATACTTCTTCGTTATTAACAGTAGTCGATGTAATGTGAGAAACTATATTTGTAGCTTTACTGCTAGACAAGTTATAAACCCTTAACTTCCTTAATTTTAGAGTTACACCGTGGTAATTGAAAACTAGTAATTTGTTAATGAAATAATTAGGTCTATTATATAATTTTTCTATTTATTATGATTAAAAGATAAGTATTTAGTTAATGTTATAGGAAATAATACATTGGAACATACATTCAACAGTTAGTCTATCTTTGTTCATTAATCCAAATATTAATGCATTCTAAATTTGAATTATATTATCGTATATTTATGTCAACATGAGAATCCAACATGTATATGAAAATGATGTTCAAATTTATATCACAAAACATAGAATACGTATGTCTTCAACTAAATAAAAAGTTTTGAATTTGATAAAACACAAAAATAGGAGACTATTCATAAAAAAATTTAAAACTACATTCACTAAAACTTCACTTTTAAAAAAAGTAATAAAAACATGTTTATGCCATTAATGTAAGGTCACAAAACATTAAAATTGCATTCACTTAGTTTGTAGGTATCTAGAAAAATTGAATGGTATCCAAAATGATAGCATCCATAAATTAAAACATTCACATGCCATTGATTATTTAAATCCAGGTTATAAAACCAAATCAATGGGTTGTCTTCAATTATGATCAAATTTAGCTTACATTCATTGAACATGGTGACAACTTTCTCCTCTTTTCATCTCTTTCTGCATTCAAATCTAAGGAACTAATGATATGATCACCATTTCAATGCAACTCTCTAGATTGAAAGTTTAATTCAAACTAGGAAGTAGATTATTAGGATAATTGCCCTTACTGTTTGGAAAGATTAAAAAATTTGTATAATTAACTTATCTAAATGGAACTTTCTAGTGAATTGAAGTGCATATGAAAAGTAAAAAAGTTATATGATACTCAATTGATCCAAATGATTTATTGAAATATACCAAATATTATGCACTTCTTCTACCTCTACCTTTAAAACAAGGCTATCATGAACTACTAAACTTTAACTTATATGATTATTTTGAGCTTATAAGATTATATAAAGTCATAAAAAGAAAAGTTTGTTGATTTAGTGTTTGTGCCTCAGCTATGTTATCTGATGTTGATTGTTGGATTCTAGTCTTATATTTTTTGCTAATGCTCGAAGAACCTAGGCTTTATGTATAAAAAAAATTAAGGATTAAGGTTATAAAAACTTAATAGATTACTAGTGCATTCAAATTAAAGCCTCTCTTTCTTCTGATGGATTCTTGTAAGATCTTTGGTTATGGTCTTTTTGTTCATATTTACTAGATACGATCCTTATTATAAATCTAATTATTTCTTTCATGTTTTGATGGCTCAAATATCTCCTTCTTCCTATTTTTCTTTTGGCATCCATACATTCTCCTTATTATTAGAGGTTGATTCACTTTACATAAGACTAGAACCTTGGACCATTTAGTGGATGCAGAGAAATACTTATGAGCTTGCATATAATTCTCATTTCCATATCATTTTGTATATATTCTTCTAGATTTTCATAATTATGATAAATTGTATCCATTATAAGAAAAATGGTATTCTTGTTATTTTCCAAGATTTGCGTGTATAAGTACCACTTGTATTTTTGTCACAAAACCTATCTAACTTATGCTCAACCTCATATCCATCAACACCATTCCAATTAACAAAATAATTAAAACTCTCGTTTTTCTCTCTAACATTTTCATTATTCTTGGAGTAATGTTAGTATTTGACTTCTCAATAAAATTTGTCTTTATATGCATCTTTTTCATCACCATTTCCTTATTTGATCTAATATATTAATAACTAACCTTACTTTTCTTCCAATAATGATCTATTGAAGATCTCACTTATATTCACAATTAACTCTAAACAAGATTTGTACCATGATTTTTGGGTATATTACAATATGCCTTTGATAAGTCTTAGTTTCAACTGATTAAGCACATATAATTTGTCATTAAATTTAGGCTCAAATGTTGATTTTACACATCTTTAGAACTAGAATTTTAAATCCTCCCAAAACTATATTTATCTCTAATTAATATAAATGTTTCTTGCATATATTCTATGCTCAACCTCCAGTAATAAGACTTAAATGACCTTAATCAACTTCTAGTTAATCGTTAAATATAAATGTAAAATAATTAAAATTAATAATAGGTATCTCTAATTATAGTACCAAACTAAATTATTTGTGCATAACTTTTGTATGTCTGGAATGATGGTTAAGACACTGCCATTTGGAGTTGTAGATCTAAAATTAAAAGCTCCAAAAATCTTTTTTATGTCTTTGTGCATTTTCCATCAATTACACCCTAAGCAATAAGAAATATTTGATTGTTTTCATCTCTCCCCATTATAAAGAACAACTACATTTGCAAATAACCTTCAAAAAACACCCATCTAGGCCTTAGTATTGGTTTGGATCCTTTAAATTAACCCCTTTTACAAGAAGCATTAAAATAAACATAGAATCTTTGGAACACCCTATTACCTTCCAAATTATCTTTACCAATTTTAATTTCCTAAATTATTATCAAGTTATTGGTTTTTATTTCCACATCATACCCCAACAAAGTTGTAAACTCAGCTACTAGTTATTCATCTATGTGTAGGGTCATAACTTTTTCTAATAAAGTTATTGTCATTTCTCTTGATGTTTATAAAAAGTAAACAAAGACAATTTGCCACCATTTCAATACCATCTAGTTTTCTCATTTTTTAAACTTTAAAACCAAACTCGTTACTACTAAATACTTCACAATTTCCTTTTTAAGTTGCTTTACATTTTTTATATTCAAACCCACCTCCCATCTTTCTAAACTAACTAGAGAGCTAAGCACTAAATGTAATTAGTGATTAAAACACTACCGATAAAGATGAAAAATTAGAAAACATAATAAAATCATAGATGTAAAACTAAAGAAACCTAACCTTTAGATGCATTTCTAATGTTATCTACCAACCCATCAACTATTAATGAGTTTGCTTATGAGAAATTAAAGGAAAAAATGAGTGAATATGTAGTTTTATTGCTAAAGAGGTAATACAAGTAACTTTTTATACAAAGGATGAGTTTGATACAGGAGGCATTTGAAGCAGGTATTTTTTTTATAAAGGATTTAAATGATAGATATATTATTAATGGTAAAGAAGTAAAAGTGTAATCAAAACAATCATATGATTACCTTTAATGCTCCAAAATTCTCCTAAACGTGACACTTTCAATTTTTTTTTGAAAAAAAACGAATTGTATTAAGCCTTTAAGCCAAACAAAATAATCAAAGGTACAATAGAATTGCTACACTATGATGAGAATACTCCTAAAATGGAGATGATCAGATAGTTACAATGCTAAGTTATAGATTGCAATATTGTCACCCTTTAGCTAGTTAATAATTTACAATTTCCATAAATTATTGATGTAGTTCACGTCACCAAACTTGTTCTTAAATAGGTTGATTTGTAGTTTGATTTTTTACATGTGTTCTCTTTGGAAAATCTCCTTGCTCTCTTTGTGTCTTTGAATACTCTTTTATTCCTTTCATTCGAAACAACTGCCACAATAAATGACAAGATCACATAAAGCACCATCTTTTAGTGATGTTTGTAAGTCAAACCATAGTACACCAATCTATAATTATATTCTAGATATTTGGAGCATTGTGGATGTGACACAAATTAAAAAGTGAGTTCTAGCTTTCATTGGTGAATTCACATTGAAAGAATAGATGTTATATGTTCTCTTTAGCTTTTTTACATAGAGTGCAACAATTGGAGATTTGCAGGTATTTAGAGATTTTGCCAACTGTTAGGAGCTTGTTTTTCATAGCCATCCACAAAATTATTGATGCTTGAAGGTTGAGCTATTTGAACCACACTACAGTAGTCTAAGGGATATAATTAGATCTACCGCTCAAGAATCTTCTACAAAAGATGTTTATAAAATTTCCTGTGTTAGAGTGCTTCCAGATTATACTATCATCATCCTCATCATCATCATCAAGGTGAGAATGTATTATTTCTCTTTTAATAAGTTTTAGAATGGGATACTTGTCAAATTTATATCTATTGATGAGAGCATCAACCACTGTATTTTCATTGTGTATCATTGATTTCGTGTATATGTGGAAGGATGATTATGCAGTGGTCCAATTGATAGCTAGTTATCATACCAAAAACTGGTACTCCTTTCATTACCAATCAGGTTGATGAATTCCAACCTAATTTTTCTTACGGTTAGCATAATGCTCTTTATAATCAAAGAAACTCCAAAGGTTGGATTGTAATTCTAGATGTTATTGGTTCCAAGGTAGTAACCATGTACCCATTTGGACCACAAGGACTTTTTTTTTTATCATTACACAATCTCCAAAGCTTCTTTATCGACAAGATTGTGTTTAGAATTTTAGGAGAAATGATGTTGAGGCCCTTTCATCTTTTGGTTTGCAAATCTCTGCCTATTTGACTTTAGCCTTGCCTCTGGAGTTGTTAGTGCCAATTCATAGAAAATTCCTAAAAGTCCTGTCAATATGTTTGTTCACAAAAGCTGGTAGTACCATATGAGTATCCCAATACAAGTTTAGATATGTGAGGACAGAGGAAATCAGTTGCACTCTACTAGCTAATGACATATTTTAAGTCATCCAATTGGAGATTCTTTTGTTGATTTTATCAATAAGGAAAGCATACTCTTTGCGCCATTCTATTGTTCAAAATAGGAACGCTAAGATAAACTATAGGTAAGATCATCAATTTGAAACTAGTTATAGATTTTATGCTATGCTCTAGATGATTGGCACTCTTGGAGAGAGAAAAAAAGAAAGTTTTGGAATAGTTAACATCTAAACATGTAAGTCTTTTGAAGATCTTAAGTACAGACATTAAGGCATTGATGGATAAAGGATCAACATTTGCTAGTACGATTAAGTCATTAGCAAAGTAGAGATTTGAAAACTTGAACTTCTTACACTTTAAGTGATATTTGAACAATTTGGTTCCCTTAGTGACTATTTTAATAATAGTTTGAAGACCTCTATTGCAATAGAAAATAATTAAGGTGAAAAAGGATCACCTTATCAAATTCCCTTTATTCTTTTAATGGTCTTAGTAGGCTGACCATTAATCAAAAAGCTAAAAGAAGGGGTGGCAATACATTGCCTCATCCATTTGATGAAGATTTAGGGGAAATCCATAATAGCTAGAGTGCTGATGATGAAGTCCTAACTGATATTATTAAAGGCTTTCCTTAAATCAATTTTAAGGAGACAATTCTTCCTACATTTCTTCCTGGAATAATTCTTGATCAACAATTAAATTAACAAGATAAGATTTTATCTCCTATTACTTTGCTTGGGGTGAAAGGCCCTTGGGTTTGATAAATGAATTTGGGAAGCACAACCTTCAACCTATTAGTAAGGATTTTAGAAATGACCTTGTAATTTGTATTGCAATAGGCAATGGATTTGTAATTAAAGAATGTCTTCAACTCAACACCCTTGGGAATTAGAGAAATGCTTTTTTTTGTTAAGCTCAGATAGAAGCACTCCATTCTTGAAGAACTCTAGGATTGCATCAGTGACTACTTGCTTTGTAACATTCCATGTTTTAATGAAAAAATAGCCATTGCAACCACTAAGTCCCGGGGCCTTATGAGGATTTAAAGACATCAGGGAATTCTCTATTTTTGGTGTAGTTATAGGCATGTAAAGAGATTCCATCTCTTGTATGTTTAGACTTTCATTTATAACTTCCTTTAGGAAAGGAAATGTGGAAAAAAAGAGTTGTTGGGATCATTTATCAACTTGGAAAAAAAATTAAAATGCTCCATCAAGTAATAGTTGTTGACTATTTAGTTTTTAATCACCATCTTCTAGATAGATTATTTTATTTTTGCACATCCTGGTAAGAACTGCTTTATGGAAATAGGATAAGTTTCTATCCGCTTCTTTGATCCATTTGATGTAAGATCTTTGCTTCATTAGTGAAAATTCATAGTTGATAGCTCTAGCTAGTTTCATTATTACTACTTTCTTCATTTCTTAGAGAATTAGAGAAGTAAGATTGATGTATAACTCATATTGAATTTCATCAAGTGCCTTTTGGCTGTGCCTAGTAGATGGTGAGGGTTCCCTAAATTACTCAAAAATAGACTTTTCATTTCCTGCTTAATCAACCTGATTCTCCTTACATAAATAAATTTTTTTAATCCTCTAATAATGGGAATTATCCCATTCCATTATGCTTCTTGGAAGCTTGCTATATCAATCAGGAAATTGTTAAACCTGAAAGGCTTTCTAGGCAATCTGAAGTTGTTTTAGTAATCACAATTGAATGATTAGATAATTTGTTGTTCTCAAACAAAGTGTAGCTGGATGGGAAAATTTGAAACCATAGTTGATTCCCCAAACTTTTGTCAAGTTTCTTTCAGATAAAGGATACATTAGATAGATTTTTTTTTCTGGGTGAAAAAGATTCCACCCGAGGGAATATCCAAGGCTTGAATATCTCTAAGGCATTTTCTGAAATCAAGTCATAGAGTGATTATAGATCTTTTTCCTTCAATTTCATTCACAATGATGACTGAGTTAAAATCCTCAGCAATCAACCATGGGGTACTGATGTTTTTAGAAAACTTTTTGAGTGTTTTCCAAAGTGTTAGTCTTTAATAAGGAGTGTAATGAGCATAAATAAAGGAGATGTGTATGATTGAATCAATTAACTCTCACCCCCCCATGTCCATGAGTTGATCCAAGGCAAATTCCACATGATCTTGCACCACAATACTATCATAACATAATATGATTCTTCTATTGGAATGTTGTGAATGGTTGCTAGCTTGTTAACGATGTACAAGAAGTGGCTTCAACATATTGCAATTATGTTGTTTCATCCTTATTTCCAAAATACCCTAGAATTTGATCCCTTATCATCAGCTTTTTATGAGGGGCATTGCCCTCTAACATTCCATTTTAAGATAATCATTTGCAAAGATCCACATATGGGGGGATTTTTTCTTCCTATTGGATCTTCTCCTACTCATAGGTTTAAAATCAATTTTGTTGTTAGCCATTTGATCTATGTTTTCCAAAGGTTCCCCCATACTAGCAGTTATGTCAGCAACTTCCTCCTCTAAGTTTTTTTGTTTAGCCAAAGTGGTGCTAGGTTCATTCATAGGTCTTACTTCTTGAGGAATGCTTGATTATTGATTTTCCTGAGATATGAATTCACTGTCCTTTAGAGAATCATTCTCTGGATTATTTTCTTCAACATTATTTTCAATTAACTCTTTATATTCACCAGTCCTGAAGACTCTACCAGTAGGTTTCCACACACTCTTCTAACCTATACTAGGCTTACAAACATAGTTAACTCTTACAACATCTTCAGTAGGTTGCATATTCTCATTAAGTATGGTTATAAGAATTACATCTGGAAGGATGGTTAAGTCATTTACTAGTATGCATAATCTAGCACAGTTTATCCTTTTTATTTTAGTAGTTGTCTAATCTATGCATATTAATTTGCCAATGAAACCTGCCAAATGACTCAGCCCTGAGGTGGTCTATTATTCTAGAGGTACTCCAGTATACATATCCACACAGGTATATGCTTATACTTAAGGTCATTGATATTCAATCCTTGTTTCCACATTTGTAGTAGAAGTGGCTTATTGAAGACATGCTAAGGTCCTGCTTCAAGGATCTGCTTTGCTTTTTCCTTATATGTGAATCTAAATAGAAAAGCATCAGCTACATTGACAAGTACTTCTTGCAGTCCGTTCTTCCTCCAATTGTTGAAGGCCCACTCCTTCATGACATGAAAATCCACCTTTTTGTTAAGAATGAATCCTACAATAGTGGCATTCCATATTTGAACTCCAACTTTCAACGTCTCCAATGGTGGTGATACTATCCAGCTTTCAATAATGTCACTTAGAGGGTAGTAGTTGAGCTTGGAATCTGGATTGTGTTCTTCCATAACTTGCACATAAGTTTTCTTCAAGGAAGTTCCAAGGGGTGGAATCAGTATAGGGTAAGGCTGAGGTTGAAGGTTCAACAAGTAAGGCGGCATTAGGGGGAAAAGAGTCCTCAGTTAGTTAATAACCAGAGGATAAAAACAATAATAGGAGGGAAAACAGTAAATATGGGAAGGATGAAGTAGTGAGGGGAAGAGTGGATGTTAAGAGGGATAATGCAGATGGAAGTAGTGAGAGATGGTAAGTAAGAGAAACAAAATTCTAAATCTACAGGATGTCTACAATAACTACATCGTGTTCTCATCATTCACAAAAATTATTTGTATAAACATAATGATCTCAAAATGTAACAATCAAAAGTATATACAATAAAACAAATGTACTTAATTTGATATGTTGGCCTCACCTAGATTCTACGCTATCAATCACATGCACTAGAGTTATCAACAACTCACTATCTCCTTAAAAATATATAATGATAAAAGATTAGCTGCCTACTTGGTAATGGTAACTTGATCGTACCCCTAAAATCAAATAACTCAATATATAGTGAAAGTAGTCAAATGATAAAATATACAAGCAATATTAACCTACCCAGAATCTTAGTATTATTAATTATCAATACTAGTATTATAGTTATTACTACCATTTATATTTTACCTCTTTATTAGCTAAATTAGTTGTGCTATGTTTAACCTAATAGGCTGATATTTAATGATCTATCGGCTTATCTCTACTCATCGTAATCACCCACTAAGTGGAAATGTAATCAGATGTGTAAATCCCTCAATTTAATCTAGTACCATGGTATCACTCTAGTACTTAACCATTGGCATAAGATATCCCTAAGATTGAGGATACTTTGGTATCACTTAAGTACCTAGCCATTGACATTCTTTTCTCATTACAAAATTACCCTTCTAGGAATTAAATTCTAATTTTACCTTTAAATATTCACATGTCTTATTTTGCCTCTTAATTAATCTTAAAATTTGCTTCCTTTTTCTTTTTCTTTTTTAAAAATTGTCTTCTTCTTCTCTACCCCAACGTCACCCTCTCCCTTTCTCCTAACCTGCTCCTTTTCTTATTTTCCAACCACTTTTTCTCCATTTCTTTTCCAGTTTAACAAAAATTGCTATCACAAACAATCACATCATAATTTCAACTAAAAACTAGTTTAGGATGAATGAAAGTCACTAATAAAAGGGATGGAATTTAGCTAAAATTTTCTCTTTTTACCTTTATAAAGTTATATTCCTTTCCAATAGAGTTTTTGGCTGTTAATCTCCAGAATTTCCTCTGTAATCTACTACAAAACAAATAAAATGATAAAATACATAAGAAAAGCTTCACATGTAGGAGAAAGATGTTTTTATACTCTTACCCCATGGAAGTATACTCTTACCATATCAAAAGACATAATAAAGATAACTTGAATTTTAAGTGTAAAAGATAGTTTAAGAAAATGTTAGAGATTCATTTAACAAAAATAAAAGTTTAAGGTCAAATATGCATCTTAGTAAAATTTGAAGAACCAAATTAACTTTTTTTAGTAAAATCATAAAGGTTGTGGATAAGTGGAGCTTATGTTCCTAACTATTATAAATTGATTTGAGGAACAAAAAGACAAAAGGTTTATTTGAACCATAAAATTTTCACCAAAATTTATCTTAGTCCAAAATATTTCGAAGCATTTAAAAAAATCCTAAAATATTTAAAATATTTAATTTAAAAATTAAATGGGAGGAATCATAACTTCTCATCTTAGTTTTGTTAATTTTAGTTTATTATTTTTTGTGGGTTTATTTTACCAATTGGACATCTCAACTAACAAGAGGGACATATAATAACTACCCCTTCTTGCCTATAGAATTGGAATTTTTTAAAAACACTTTTGAGATCATATTCTCTAACAGGGCTAGTTTATGTTGAGATGACATCATCCTCTCATAAGAATAACCTCTTGACATAACTTTGTCTTTTTGTTGTCAACTCGTAAGAGGTGTCCACTCAGGTTTTTAAGTTAATGCATACTTGTATTCATAAGATAACTCAATTTTCTCCCTTACCCTTGAAACTCACTTTAAGTTTTATGTCTAGTTTTGATTTTTGCCTTATTCTTAGTTATGAATAATGTTATGAAATAAAATTTATAGGTTTTAATGCAGAGATAATGGAGGTTATATAAGAGATGATAAAGATAAAAGTGAGGAATTATATGATTGAGAAAATAAATGGTGAGGTTAGTAATGTATTAGTAGTATGGTAGTAACCCAACATATTTTAAGTACCATCTATGCAAGTTTTTTATTTTCTATATGGCCTATATGTGAGTTATTCATTTTTCTTGCTTTTGAATAAAACGACTAAGATTAGTGTATAGTTAACTAATTTTAGCACCAGTTTAAAAGATTGATCAATGTTTATTTAATTACTTCAACTAATCTGGTCCTAATCAAGGCAAATATCTCTTTTATTAACCATCTCTTAGGAAACAACTTTATATTATTTATTTGAATATGAGGGTAAGATCCTATATTAGCATAAAACTTCTTTTTTTAAAAAAATATATGATTTACATGTTAAGGTGGATCCCGGTTCCTAATCTTATTTTAGAGTGAAATCTACCCACGTTTAGAAAAAAATCATCAAGATAGATAATTTATTTTGTCATAAAAAATCAGTTTAGACTATTTATAGAAAAACTTGTATGTATGATTCTAATATATGATTTATGTAAAAAATTATTGGAAATTGATCTATCAATTTAAAAGTATATATCATAAGAATAGTGTTGAATTTCTATGTTAATTAATGATCAAATTTGATAATATATGACTTAAAACAATATATGGATGTAGAACATAATAGGTAACACTTTTGGGACCCTAATTCCTAACTAATATTTACTTCCTTCTAATATGTTGATAGTATGGGCAAGATGTCACCAAACTCCTCACTCAATTTTTTCAGTTGCATTATTTGATTATAGATTTTAATCAAATTGTTTGAATCTCCTTATTCTTCCTATAACCTAACTTGGAAGCACTATGTATAGAAGTTATAAGGGAGTTGTTATAGTTTGAGGGTTGTGCCCTTGAAAGGAAGACACAATAAAATAGAAGCAAGAAAAGTGAACATCACGAATCATGTATGGAAATGGAGCTTAATAATTATATAGGTAAAGAAAGTTTGGAAAGTGGGAAGAGTAATAAAATGGGAGAAAATAACAATAGTGATGAGCCAGCTTAGTGAGTGACTCACTTCTAGTAGTAATAAAACTCAACATGCTCATCAATCTCCCTATAAAACCCTAAGGTAGTATTGAAAGTGCTAGTAGTTAGATTATCCCTTCAAAGGGCAAACCATTCATCTAAACATTAAAGAACAATAAATTGAGTAACACAAGTATACAAAACCAACAAAGAGGGAGGACAAACTGTAAGAGGTTCAGTGAAAAAGATGGGTGGTACATATAAAGTTTACTACTTTGTATGATATATAATCTTATACCTTCTTTTTAAGGAAAACAATGTCAATGTTTTTAAGCAAACATATTGAAGTCCAGTGATGCCATTATCAACGAAATTAATTGATCGACGAAAACTTTACTTGGTTGAAAATCCTAAGAAAGTTAGCGACTACATTAAAGGTTAATAGTAATTTTAGGCTAAAAAATATTAAAAAATGGAACTTCTCATCTCTATATAATTTTTAATATGCTATAAAAAAACAATAAAACTTGGCCCCTAAAAAAGAACACCTAGCAACTAGCACCTTTAGAGCCAAAAACTAGCTTAAAAGTAATCAAATATGAAAACTTGATTCTATAAAACCTTGAAGATTCTAATTAGAGTATAACTTCAGCTATAGTGTTAATTGTTTAATGAAATAATTGAAAGTCTTATGACCTCTAATCTTAATTTTGAGCTACTACCACATTTCCTATATACTACCTACCCCACTACACTTCTCTCTTTATCATCTCTTGCGTAACTTCCATTAACTCTTAAAACCTATAAACCCTATCCCACACCATTGTTTATAGTTAGGAATACAACATTAATTGGACCTAGACATGAAACTTGTACTAGTTTTATTGAGAATAAAGGAGAAAAATGAGTTAACTCATCAACACAAATGGACATTAACTCAAAAACTCGAGTGGACATCTTCAATAACTCTACATTGATAAGAGATAAGCAGAGTGACCTAACATAGATCATCTTATAGTTTAATTTCATCTTAACGTGAGACATAATACTATCTATCTTTTCAAAGAAGATCATGAGCTCTGAAATACTTGGAAAAGTTTTTTCTTGAAAAATTGAAAATTTTCATTTCTATAAAGAAATATACCATTATTTGTAATACATGTACTCAAAAGAAAACATTAAAGGCTTTTGCATAAATATACACAAAAGTATACAATAAAAGGATGTTAATAACGCATTATATGTCACTCATTAGCTAATAATACCATTAGGGAAAGGCATACATTTAAAAAAACTAATTTAAATCTCACTCATCACTATTCACTTCACAAAGACTCTGGATATGTCATCTTCTCTCTAGATGATTGAATCTATCTTCAAGGTCTTCTTAAAAGTTGTAGATATAGACGTCCTCTTTCAAACCATCTAAGAATGACTTTCATCTGACATCTGTAGAGAAAGTTATACTAATTGTCCCGAGACAGGTTCAACATGATTGAGGACAGAACCTTGTTTGATTCTTTCGGCCATAACTTTGTGATCCGATCTCCAAATGATATGATTCTTGTCTCTAAATAAACTATAGACATAGGGATACAAATTGTATGAGAAATGGAGTTTTAATTTTGTCTCTAAGAATTTCAATTTCTGGATGGAAGTTAAGTATAGTATACTATTTTAGTATGGGAATATTCCAAAAATGTTTGGGGTATAACTTTTAGATTACCAAACCAAATGGAATGATTTTTATGTCATTAGAAACTTAAGACAATTGAGAACATTTTTCTAGAAGAAAGTATTATCAAATTACTTCATCTTCCTTAACATAATGTTCATGGAAAATAGACCTAAAGGTTTGGAATTTTGGAGAATTCATAAGAAGAAATGAGAGTTTGGATAATGTGTGATCTTGTAATGTTGGAATAACATTAGT
>JAOTAX010000001.1:14726988-14760774 GCA_025629825.1 Erythroxylum guanchezii
GTTCATCTGCTTTTCATTTGTCTGCTTTTCGTTTTCATCAAAATTATTCAACACGTAAAGTCAATTTTGACTTAACAATTATAACAGTGATCATTTATTTAAAAAGAATATTTTTAACACTTTAAACAGTTATTTTGAAACATATTAGGATAGTCATAATAAGTCTCAAATTTTCCTAAATTAATTGATTCAAACCTTACATCAAAACCAAAACTTACCATCCATTGACTGGGTGTGATAACATTTCATATCAAATCAATGATAGCAATAAGCTTACTGAAAAAGACTAAACCCAAAAATTAAACAATTGAGATAACTGCAATTATTCATCTTAGTTTTCTTATTTATCATAAGTTAAATATGCAATTTCCTAAATAAACTATTTTCTACTTGTACTAATCTTTCATCACAATTACAGATCATTGAATTCATAGATAGCGATAGAATACTCAATATTAAATTAAATTGTTAGATTAATCAACATTAATCATTCATCAAATATAAGAACTTAAAATAAGAAATACTTGAATTAAAAATAGAATAAAAGGTTTAGAACACAAAACCTCACAAGGTTACAATTGGAATATCAAATCCCTTTAAATCAAAATAATTGAGTTTAGCCACACATGACTTTTGTTCTAATAACAAAAATAGAAGAAATACAAAGAATTGAGAGAAAATTAAGAAGAGAATAATTCCTTGTGTTGTGAGGAACGTCCTTTTAATAGGGTTTTCCTGACCTAATCCTAATTTAAATCTACTTTGCAAAGATGTTTATCTAAAACAAATTCATCAAATTCGTACATGATAGGGATAGAAAGAAGTTTTCTAGTTAAACATCAACTCTTCAAGTGATCGATCTTATCCACTGCAGTAATCTCTTCACTTTATCCAAAATTCGTGATTATCATCAATATTGACTCAATTTGATGCAATCTCCACTTTTCATATCCTAAAATAAAATAAACATTAATTTTAATATTTAAGCACCAGAATAAATCTAAAACAAAGGAGATAATATCAAATAATATATCAAGATAATATCTTATCAAATTCCCCCGCACCAGACTCTTGCTTGTCCTTAAGTATACATTAATTCAATACATCAATTATTGTCATAACAACTTCTCATATCCTTTCGTGTTATCCAAAAATATTTAAAAGCTAATTCACATGGAAGGTTTAAGATAAAATAACAATTGAAAGAATAAGCACTCACAGGACACATTGTTAAAACATAGCATCTCATCGATTCCATCAAAATCAAATGAAGCAATACTTGACACCCTCTTAAGGATTTCACTCTATACACTAAAAGTGTTTAAGGTTCATTAAACTCTAAAATCAAAATATAGCGAGTTATTTCCACAAGCTAACTTATGAATCATATTTCCATCACTAAAGAAAAATGAATCTAATGTATAAATTAAAGGGCTTTATAGGGGTTTTAACTTGGCTTGGGTAAGATACGAAAAAAAGAAGCTTTTTTTGCTAAACAAATTGAAGGAAATCATACAAACTTATCCACACAAGTCTTAACTTAAATTAACCTAAAGTTTACTTAATTCAAATGGCATCCCTTTTAATCACTTTTTTTTCTCTCTTTTATCTTTTTCTTTTTTTTTCAAACAAAAGTATCAAAGAGTAGATTTTTAAAAAAATATTTCTCCCCCATTCTATAACAATGCAACGTGAATCACTTAATTTAATTTTCGTGGAAATAGTCAAAATTGTCTACAAATAAGCTCGATACAATTCCTTCAATTTAGGGGCTCAAAATCATCGAGGATATCAACAATAAAAGGGTAAATTTAGCTTGTAATAAGGTTATCATACAAGAAAAGAAAGGATAAAGCTCAAATTGGTTTTCTAAGGATAAAAAGTAAGGTATGCTTGTTTAGGTCAAAAACGGTTGTCCTAAATGCCCTCATCATCTTTATACACAAATATTCATTAAAAATATAGTCTCGACACGTATTTAATAGCAAGTTCTAGCATAAACAATCTATGATTAATAACACACCATAAAAGATATGCATGAGCATAATTGTGATGAATGCTCTTACGCTCAAAGCTCATGTAAAAAATACATCAAGTCTTGCATACTTTCATTCATCAAAACTAATGAGATACTTGAAATATTTAATAAAAACACTAATCATGCTTGTCTCTCTCATGCGTTAAATCTTAAACCGAAAATGTATCCAAACTTAAGGATTTTTCATAAACAACAATCAGAAAATTATAAAGCTATTATGAGGAATAATCAACATATGAATTATAGTTTTATGAGTCTAGGCAAAGTCACAAAGTACATCATAATATTAATACTCGCTCCCCCACACCTAAATCTTACATTGTCCCTAATGTATGCATAAGATACATCTCATAAAAAAATAATTAAAGAAATAAAGCATAAAATAGTGGACTTCCTTAAGCTGTGAGCATTGGAAAGGAGGTGTACTATGGTGTTGGTGCACATGGAGGTATCATGTGATAAATAACTAAATTGTCCTTTTGTTTCTCAAGCTGTCACATCCTTTGGATATTTGAACTTACTTTCGATGGGTACTTATGGTAAGTTCTGTGGTCAATTGATCTTGTGCAGTTAGATTCATAGTAGACTTTTCTTTTATTGTTGTCTTAGGAGTATCTTTGGAACATCTCATAATGAAGACAAGTATAAATAGAAAACTAATATAAAAAGTAATGAAAACAATCTAATAATGATGAAAATTAAAATGAAATGAAAGCATCTAAAAATTATTGACAAGAATGAAATAATAAAATAAATAATTATAAAATAAATAAATAAAACTGTAAAATAATACTAGAAAGTGTGATGGTGCATGGCTATTTGGGTAGCTTGCGTCAGGTGGTTACGTTTGCATGCCTGTTGGAGCTGCGTAAGGTGGTGTTGGTCTGACCATTGAGTAATGCTATATGGATATTCTATCCCTTTGATGGATCTTCCAAAACCAAGGTTTCTTTCATCATCAATATTCCTCTAGGGAAAATCGAGGAACATGTCATAGATTGGTAGCATTTGACGTTAAGGGTCAGCAACTTTACCGGGAAGCGCCTATGGTGTATATTTCGCACAACTCAGTGGAGGTGTTCAGGACCTTAAGTTTCAGAAAGGAAACTAACCTGTAACTTACTTCAAAGCCAGGGCTTGCATTGCAAGGTAGTGGTGATACAAGAATAAGGAATGACACTACGATGCTGCAAACAACCTTAAGGATGTGGAGAAAAGATTGCTTGCGAAGCTAAAATTTGCCTTGGAAAACATGGTGAAGAGTCTTCCAAGTGAGGTGGGCTGTTATGGGGCGTTGCTGGTGGAGTTGTGCGGTGGTGGCCTGCATTGTTTACTCTGTGAGTAGGGCTGTTGAATGTTTGCTTAGTATTGTATGCTAAAAAGAAACACGTAGATTAAGGTTTTTTTTTTCCAAATAATTAATTAATTAAATAAATAAAATCATTAAAATAAATTTAATAAAAATATTTAATTAAATAAAGAAAATAAATAATTAAACGACAGAAAAATATTTTTAAAATTAAAATAAAAATGTTAATTTATAAGAAGACTTTAAGGTTCCATTCTAGATTATTAAATCACATAAGGTGTGATCTCACGTTATGAGATTTAGTATTCTGGAATTTCAAAGCACTAAATTATATAAGGCAAGATCTCGCCTTTTGAGTTAGTATTCTGGAATTTTAAAGTCTTCACTTTAGAACGCTAAATTACATAAGGCGTAATCTCGCCTTATTAGATTTAGTATTCTGAAATTTTAAGGTCCCTTTTTCCCTTAAGCCAATAAATTCAATTTTCAAAAGCAATCAAATGCAAGCCCTATATATAACTAAAACAAAAAAAAATAAAATAAAACTATCAAATCTTGGATTGCCTCCCGAACGTTGCAATCGTTATTGTTGTTATGCTCGATGTGATTTTTTCTCTCAAACTTCTATGTAATTGCAGTTTTGTACTCTTTAAGTGTTGTTACGAGCCCTTTCTCTTACTTTATAATCAACCTTTTTGAAATGATTGTAGGTAATGACTTTTCATCACCTAAATGAACATACTTTAGGTGATTAGTTAACACCTTCAATTCTATTTTCGGAGCTTGCAAAATAGAAAATAAGATTTTCTTGTGAGTTGTAGTAAGTTCAACATTCAAAGTTTCTGAAACTATTAACATTGCAGATAATGATTCTATAACTTCATAAGTTTCAAATTTGCTTGCTCACTTCCGATTTATCCTTAGGTGCCAACTCATCTTCAACACTTTCTTCCTTAAAAATATCTTACACAAATGAATCCATAATGTCCATATGATAGACGGATTGAAAATCATTCGAGTGCTTCATTACTTCAAAAATATTGAACTTAAACATTTCTCCATCAAATTCAACGGAAAGAGTACCCTTATCCACATTGATTTTCATCTTGACCATCTTCATAAATGACCTACCCAAAAATATCAAAGCTAAATGTTCAACACTTTCTCCATCTATTTTCAAGATGTAAAAATCCATTGGAAATACCAAACTATTTACCTAGACTAAAATATCCTCAATAACTCCAATAGGACTCACATATGAACGATTAGATAGTTGAATAATCACATTAGTTTCTTACAAAGAATTTATATTTAAAGCTCGATAAATTGAGTATGACATGACATTAATAGATGTACGTAAGTCTAGCATGGCATGCTCAATTTTCTTATTACCAATAACACATAGAAGTGTAAACATACCTAGATCTTTACATTTTCTGGTAATTTTCTATTTATCAAAGCTAATACATTCTTACCCAAAATAATTCTCTCCTTATCTTTCAACTTCCTATTATTTATGCACAACTCTTTCAAGAATTTCACATATTTTGGAACTTGCTTGATGGCTTCAAGAAGTGGTATATTAATTTCCACCTTTTTGAAGGTTTCTAGGATTTCTCTTTCATGCTTATCTTCTTTTGGTTTAGCCAACTTATTAGCAAAAGGAGATACACATGCATTAATTGATATTGATGAAGATAAATCATTTTTTTTAACCTTCATTGATTCTTAGAGTTGGAAGTTCTTCCTTCTTTTCTCCATGATCATGCTTTTCTACCTCCATTGGTACAGAAGTTCCAGACTGAATTTCCTCACCATTTCTTAAATTCATTACACTTACATTCTCCTAATTAAGATTTGCCATCTTTTGGAAAAATAATTTTTCTGATGCTTGAGCTTCCAATTTACTTATAGTTAATTGAGTGATCTGATTTCCTAAGTTCTAAAAGATTGCTCTTGTTTTCTTTTGAAATTGTTGAGCGTTAGTAGTAAATGCCTTAACAATTTCATCTAAAGGCATTCCTGAATTTGAAGATTGAGTTCGAGCATATGTAAGGGCTTGAGGTTGTTTAAAATTGTGAGGTTGATATCGTTGTTGGCCTCCTTGATTTTTATAGCTCAAGTTTAAATGATCCCTCCATCTTGGATTATAGTGATTAGAATAAGAGTCATAATTTTGTTAAGGTTAGCTCGGAAATCCCCCTATTGCATTAGCTTCTTAAATAGAATCTTGTTGCAAAGGAGGGCACATATACGTAGGATGTTCAAAAAATAAGCATATTCCACACACTCTTGCTGATTGCAATTGACCTATAGCTATTTGATGAACTAAAGCGGTTAAATGTGAAATTTTATCCTCAAGTGCATATTACTTACCTCATTCAAGTGCTTAATAGCTTCATCCATCCTCGTCCCAAACTATTGAGAATTTTTGGCCATAATTGATATCAATTGTCTAGTCGCCTCAAGTGTTCTATTTACCAAAGCTCCTCCACTCACTGCATCAACCATACTTTGATTCATTGACAATAGTCATTTATAAAAGTACTGATTTAAAAGTTAGCATGGAATCTGATGATGTGGACAACTAACACATAATTCCTTAAACCTTTCTCAATATTCATATAATGTTTCTCTAGTAATTTGTCTTATACCTTATATCTCCTTTATGATATTCGTTGCTCGTGATGTAGGAAAGAACTTCTCTAAAAACATTCTTTTCATCTCATTTCACGTTGTCACTGAGCCAGAGGGAGATAGGACAACCAATCCTTTGCTTTATCTTTCAATGAGAATAGAAAGACCCTAAGATTAATTTGTTCTTCTATCACGCCTTGTGGCTTCATTCCAAAGCAAATAATTTGAAATTCCTTTAGGTGTTTATGTGAATCTTCACCTAAAAGACCACGAAAAATAGGCAGTAAGTGAATCAATCAAGATTTCAATGCGAAATCTACCTTAACATCTAGAAATTTTATGCATAAGAGTTATTGATTCAAATTTAATGCCGCTAACTCCCCTCAATGCTCTAAGGTTGAGATTTGCCATCTTTTCTTCTACTTCTTGAAAATTAGAGTATTTACCAATTGTTAGATCTACTTTAGCTTTCATATCTAAAGATGAATGGCCGCTTCCTTGTTTAGTCTTTTTTCTAAAATGGCGCACTATCTTCTCAATTTTTGGATTATATTGTAATTTACTTGTCTAAGAAAAATGAGTCATACAAGATAAGAGGTTAACGGTAACTGTGAAATAACACAATTAAACTAAAAAACTAAGGTAGTTCCTTAGCAACGACACCAAAATTTGGTCGTGTTGTCGAAACTCCCAAAATAATTCTTATTCTCTAAACTTCTTGTGAAACCAGGTCGAATTCCTTGCGAACTAAACACTAGTTTCTTAATTTCAGGTAATAAAATAAAATTGGGAGGGGGTGGACTAGTTAATTAATTAATTAAAATTAAAAAGAAAACAACTTAAATCAATTGAATATAAAAGGAGGAAAATTCAAGAATACCCAACTCAGATTCAAGGGAAAGATCTCATCTAATTGTAACAGTGATCATTGTTCTAAAAAAAAATATTTTTCACAATTCAAACAGTTAGTCCGAAATATATTAGGATAGTCGTAATAAGTCTCAAATTTTCTTAAAATAATTAGTTCAAACCTAACATCCAAACGAAAACTTACTATCTATTGACTGAGTGTGATATCATTCATATCAAATAAATATAGCATAAGCTTAGTGAAAAAGACTAAACCCTAAATAAAACAATTGAGATAGCTGCAATTATTCAACTTAATTTTCTTGTTGAGCATAAGTTAAATATGTGATTTCATAATTAACCTATTTAGCACTTATGCCAATCCTTCACGACAATTATGAATCATTAAATTAATGGATAGTAGTAGAATAATCAACATTAAATACATGAAACTAAAATACATGAAGTCAAACAAGTAAGCACTCATATTTCACCATCGATGACACTTACACTTGATAATGGCTCTCCTAGTCATGGTCCAATTAAGTACCGATGAGAACTTGGTTCTCTTCAGTATGTTTCCCCCATATGAACTAGTGTTAGCTATACTATCAACAAAGTAGCTTAGTTCATGCACAAACCAACATCTACTCACTAGCTTGCTATGAAGATAATTCTTCAACATCTTAAAGAACATATGATTATGACATTTCCTCTCAGCTTATTCACCCTTATAACTCATTCACCACTTACTCTTTGTTCATTTGTTAATGCAGACTAGGCTAATGATGTTGATACATGACACTTCAATTCCACCTATGTTTTCTTTCTTAGTTCCAACTCCATTAGACGGAAGCTCCAATATACAATCTATTATGGTCCGTTCTTCCACAAAAGCTGAATATTGTGTCATTGTAGTAGCTACAACTAAACAAATTGGTTGGCTAACTCGATGAAAGAACTTAGATATCCCATTTTAAGTACCTCCCACAATTTATTATGACTATATCTTAGAGCAACTTACTTATGCTCTAATCCTATCTCCCATTCATGTATGAAGTATACTGCCACTGAATTTTATTTTGTACATGATCAAGTCTCTCAAAAATCGTTTCAAATATATCATGTTCACAATGTAGACCAACTAGCTGATTATCTCACTAAGTCTTTTGCCCAGAAACTTTTTTCACATATTGTTCCAAAACTCAGTATCCTTCGTGAACATCTTGCACTTGTGAGTTGTGAGGGTATGATAGAAATTAATTATAAATTGTAATAGCTCCGTAATTAAAGGTCAATTTCCAGCTATGCAATCTCTTAAATTTAATTAATTCATTATAAGATATGCAGGCTAAATTACTGTTACGATTAATATCTGTAAATTTCGTTATATTTAATTCATTGTATACTTACAAGTGATTTCTTAAAAATGAAATGTAACAAAATTTACAAATATTATTTAATCATTACCCCCATCAAACATTAAGAAATTTAAAATAGTTAAGGAATAATCGGGGGATGACTTTGTAAGTTTAAGTGGAAGAAGGTGCCGAGTAGTAGTTTGACAGTATAAAACCATCCTGACCAAAATGAAGACAGATAATTGGCCATTGAACGAAATGAAGTGTGGACTTTGGTTAATTTTTGGAGTCATGATTCCACCACAACATGAGCTGGTAAAGAGAGAGATGGTGTGAAGTTTGAGTGTGACTTACTTTTGTCGAGTGGAAAGAAATTGTGATCCTTAGACAGTAAAATATGTCATAGCATTTTGATATTCCTATGCGAGTTTGAGATAGTGATGGAAAAAGTATCAAGTACTTCAACTTGGAGACCACTACTTTCTAACAAAGAGATATTGGGTCCAATTCTTGATTAGACAAAGCAAGCCAAACCCAACAAGGGAATCATTTCTGTTTTTTCCTATTGCAATAGACAAGCACGTGACTTCCAAGGCCAAACTTCACTCATTGCCCAACTTTTTCTCCTCCATTCCATCAATACCCCCGCCCGTTCCGGTACTTCAAACGTCAAATGTGTATCTATATCTAGACGGGCATATGTATGTTCTGTGCATATGAATCTTATCCAAAAGCCCTTTCTCTAATTATTTTACTGAATGTGTATCTATATCTAGACGGGTATATGTATGTTCTGTGCATATGAATCTTATCCAAAAGCCCTTTCTAAGTATTTTACTATTATATGTTACAAGATATCATTTTCATTTTTGTGAAAGAATAATGACATATAAATAGGAAATGCTTTTCACTTTTGTGTAAAGAAAGTGCCATCTGCCATCAAGTGTTTTGATGTGGACATATAATTAGTTTTGTTTACTGATAACAATATTATTATTTCTTTAATAATGACCAACTAGCTAGTAACAATTGAATGTAAATTAAGTAAATGCTTGAAATCATACAATAATTTATTAATTATATTAACAAAGTAATAACTTAAATTTAATAATGATGAATTCGACTTAATTGATTGATAATAAATTTTAAAATAAAATAAAATCATATTTTATATATAATTTGTAATGAGTTTTGAAGTTTTAAATTCAAAATTTAAAGTGCTTGATTCTGTTTTAGAGTTTTTCTACTAGTTGAGTCATTTGACAATTTTTTGTTTATTAAAATTAAAATTTTGGCAAGAGGAAGAGGAAAAGTACAAATATGTTACACCTTATGGTATGCTAACATAATATCTTTCCTGATACCTTCTTCAGATCTTGATTTATCGTTTCAATAAATTTTAGTGATCAAATTCGAATCTTACCTAACTTAATGAAGCCTAATTAACTTTGCAAGCCATGACATATCATTTTTTCACATAAACATGAAAACAAGAAGCATAGGATAGCACTATGGAATCACAGTAGATGCCGCTATACATCAACTTCCTCAATCTACTTGTCGGCCACTTGTCGCCCCCACCGTCCCTTCAGCTCCGCCACCTCATTAACGACAGACTGTATCCTTTGTATTAAAATGTGGGAATGTCCCATTGGATGTGCTGTCGATGAGTCTCTTAAAGTCCTTTCATTTGGACTCGTCTGATTCATTTAGGTAGTGCCCCACAGGGAGGAACAAGGTTGTCTCGAAAGATGGAGGAGAGTGCTGTTGTTGTACTTTAATACTTAGCCTTCCGTTTTCATTCACCCCACGAGTGGAGAATATATTGACTAACATTAATCTCGCAGTTGAATGGTTATCTTAACTATGTGGGACAGACAAAATCTATAGTTGCTGATCAGCTCCAACACTATCTTGGGAAAGCCTAAACTTTCTCCATTGTTACTACATCTATGCTAAAAGAGTTCATGGTCGTGCGTTCAATTAGTAAATTTCTACACGAAGTGATAGGATAGGAGAGTAGAATTTACACGGAAATCCTTTTTGGTTTCTTAACAGTCAATGGCAGATATAACAAACATTAAGATTTGTAGTTTTCATCACTGTTTTTTCGTACCTCGGTTTCAAGAATATATTTTGATTGTATTGTCTCCTTTAACCATTCCATTACATTGTCTTACATTTCCTTTCTTTAGTTTTATATACATGTATGGATGATTAATCATATATATCTACCCATCATTTCTTTTCTATTGTTTTTAATCTACACTAGATTAATTCCCGTACAAGAGTTGGTTGCTACAAACTACATTAAACATTATTTTTCATGGTTAAGCCAAAGCCCCCGAAATAGTTTTCTCTAGCCAAAAGTTACAATAACATTCCAGTAATATGCCTAGATAAGCTAAAGGTGGTGGGGTTTTCACTTACATCCGTATGGAGAGTAAACACTAAATACTGTTTATGTTACTTTTCAAGTCATCAAGGTCAATATTTCCGTGCCATGCGTTGCAACCAACGTTTGAATTTTGCGGAATGTATATGTAACACAATGGCTCATGTTAGAACTAAAGGATTTATCTTACTCTATTTGATCTTTTTTTTTTTGAAAAATCAAAATAATTTTTAGTTAAAACTATACCTATATGACAAGGAGTTCAAGGCCTTTAAGCCTGTCATCATATTACAATATAATCAAAACAACTTCTTAAAAAAGACAATATATCTACATGGAAGATAGATTACAAACTGAATCACTAAAGACACCACTTATACTTTATAACCATAAAAAATAGCAAGAAACGGTGCTTTGTTAACCCTATTGTTGGTATTTAGGATCTAATCCTCCTTTTCTATCGAAATAATGTGTCCTTTAGTTGTCAACCACCAAATGGGAAGAGTTGCGAGAAATTTGTAATTCACTCTTTCCTTTTTTCGATTGGGTCGATATTTGTTTTCTTAGGCTCCATTTAAAATTGAAATTGACTCTATCGTTGTAAAAAAGGGCTCTTTAAAAAAATGAAACACCATAAATTAATTCCTTCAGTTGACCAATTGAACCCGCCAACCTATTATTATCCTGCAACAACAGTTTCTTTAAACTTCATTCTAGTATTCAGGACTAAACCCACAGGGTATAGTGGGTTTGTTAAAGTTTCCCAAATTAACCCCATTTAGTAGGAAAGGAAGTCAAGTAACACTAGGCTGACATAAATGGGTGTCATACATTAATCTACCATATTTGCAATTAAAAATGACTTACAAACTTTTTTAAGTTCATCATAGCGTCTTTTTAACTAGATATATGCACTAGAACTGTTTATATTTTATAATAAGCTTTTCTTGTTGTTCCAAACCACAAGCATTTTTTAGGAATCCTTTTCTCCTTCTTGTTGATACTATAAACTAACTCTTTATTGCAAATGAATAGAACCTTTCTAATTAAAACCTATGATATCTTAAGTGTCAACTTGCTTGCTACTCCAATTAATTAATTCTTCAACATTGGGGTTATCATGCCAATTAATTGTGAAGATCATGTCATTCACCTACGGCCTACCTTTAATCCATGCTAAAGCAATATGACCATTTCACTAATAATTACATAGATTGCATTATCCACTTCCTTTAGGATGGGAAATTTCAACACTAATGAGGTTTAGTGTGTGTCATCCAATTAATTATGTGGGATTTTTTGTTTCAATTTAATTGCAGGGAATTTACTTACTATATAGAATGTATCTTTTTTCTGTTGATCATACCGAAACAAACATCATTTATGCATGGCAATACCTTCATTTATTGCCTCTTTAGGTATTAAACATGTTGCCAATATGATGTTTCCACTTTAGCAATATTGAATTATTTATTTCAGAACTAGGATTACTTTTTACCTAATTTTGTAAGATTAATTAGGATTTAGGAATAGCAAATATGGCCTAATCCGGCCCAACTCAACTTTGACCAGAGTTGACTGGGCTATGGGTCGAGATTGCTTGGCCTGACCGAGCTACCGGTTGAGCTCACATTGGCATTGCAAGCCAGACCACGAGCCACCTAGCCTGCCCCTAACCTGGCCGACTCGAAGATGTGCTTTTCAAGCTTAGTTAGATAATAAACACATGTCAACTTCATAGCAGATACTCCTTCAAATATAGGTATAATAGTTTAATACATAAAGTTGTCTACAAAATTGCACGTGTCATATTTGTTTGCTTGCAGGTATTTTGGTACGACGAATATATGATAGTAAAGGCCTTGTTTACTTCGTAAGTATAATTTCAAAGGGACCATGCATCATGTTAGTATGTTACACTCTTTGACCTTGAATATTAGGAGGAAAACGTTTCATGTTGCCTCCGAAAGTAGAATACTCATCAAATACAATATGATCAATTACGTTACTTCGATGCCTAAGAATAAGCTTTGTTGACTGAGGCAGCATATTATGATTTCTTCACCATTCGAAGATGAATTTATCGGACTTAATTATACATATTAGAGATGAATAATGGTGTGGGAATGCTGCATTACCTTTAATTATGTTGTCAATAATTCAATTCCATAGTGAGGAATGATAAATTAATTTATTACCAATGTATATTTATTTATAAGCATAACATATGGGAAGAGAACATTTATTGGACTTTTTTTTTAATATTTTAGAATTTCTAAGATGGTATAGCAACTCATATCTCACAAGTTGAATTTTCTAACATATTTTTTTAAAAATGGAAACAAGCATCAAGTTCTCAACGAAAGTATGTAAGATAAACTAAACCTAAACCTCTTTCTGGTTTGTAGCGTTGTGTTTTTCTTCTCAATCCCATTCGAGATATAAATATCGTTTTTATTACTTTGTAATTACATTATTAGAGGTAAATTATTTCGAAAAAGTTGTACCATGTTGATTATTCTTTTAAAATTTGGGACAACTTTATGTCATCTTATACTAGTTTCTTTTACTATCACTACAACAAAACTGGTTTTTAGCTACGTTTTTCTTTTGTAACGATTGTAGCTAAAAGTTAGCTTTTGGTGACGATTTAGCAATTCGTCACCAAAAGTAAAGTTTTTGGTGACGTTTAATGATATTGTCACAAAATTGAAGTGTTTAGCAATGATTTTCTTTAATCATCACAAAATGTGCAACATTTTGGGATAGTTCGGAAGGTTTGATGTGAAATGTCTTGGCGTTGGCGACGATCCTAGTAATTGTCACAAAAAGTGGTACCTTTGGAGATGAATTTTAAAAATTCGTGGCCAAATTTGATATTAAAGATTTAAGGTTGCAATGTTTTACTATATCGTTGCTAATAAAACGTTGCAAAATGTTCAACTTTTTGTGACGTTCTCTATATTTCGTCGTGAAATCTTGGACTTTTGGCGACAAATTATTTAAATTGTCGCTAAAAATTGATATTAAAGATTTTATATCTTATGTATTTCTTAGGGTAATTTTGATGAATTATAATTGACATCTATATATATTTTTATATTTTTTCATTTGCCTTCTTTATAAATTTGTTTAAATAGCTAATGCGTTTAAAACTACTTGAATTTGTTTAAATATATGGATTTATATACAAATGATTCTTTAATGATGCCTATTGTACATAGTTATACACTTCTGTTCATACAAAAATTTCATGAAAATATAATGAAGCATCTAAAAATTGTAAAATATTTTCAAAGTTTAAAACATATTGTTGAAAATAGACATTAAGTAAATTAAAATTTGAAAAGTAAATGTTTTTTGGATATAAAAAGACAATCATACCTAAAATTTTAATGTTAATAAGATCAAAATATCATAAATTTAAGTTGACTACTATTCTTAATCATTAATATTTATTAACAATAAAATAATAATATATATAAATATTGAAATATGGTAAGCAATATAATATAATGACATAAGGTAAGTACTACAAGATATTAATTAGAAGTTCAATAATTCTTACAGACAAAATAATAAATAAAGTTTCATGCCTAATATTCCATTAAAAAAGAAAAGAAATATTTATTTTTTTGGATTCCAAGTGACATTAGACTCGGTCAAAAAGGTAAAGAGGTTCCCAATTTTTGGATTCCCAAGACGGCTCCTTGCGCGTTTCAAGTCACCAATTAAAACAGTTAAAGATCTTCCCTCATGGTCTGGTTTATTGACACCCTCTTCCAATAACTTTTTTGCTTTAACTAAATTTGCAGAAGATGTAGTTAATAATTTCTCAGATGCAGTATGGATGACAATATTAGATAAACTGCATGTACCATACATATCACTTAATGAGCAAACAATATATAATAATCAAAGCTAAATCAAACAGTAAGGGGAACCCAAATTCGAACAAATGTATACCCAAATGATAAACTCCATCTTCGTCATAATGAGCAGACATAGTTTTTGCAATCGAACACTGTTCTAAAACAACCGATTTTTCTAATCTTGTTGGTGCCATTGGGACATTGCCACCGCCTCCATATTCTCTTGAATATTCGAGGAAGCTTAACACAACATATATTATATATAATCAAATGTTCATATAATAACTTCAGGACAAAAAATGAGATATAGATAATAAAGAAACAGAGGTAGTTTGAATGATACTAAAAACCTTAAAGAAGAAGATCGGTCATAGAAGGCAAGTAGTGATTAGTGTTTGATAAGGAGATTTGTTTTGCATCGATTTGTTTTTCATTAGAGAGAATTTTGCCACAATCCTCCCAGCGGAGCTCATTTCTACTATCGAAAACTAGTCGTCACGTCCACATTCCGCGATGAATTAATGTTATTAGTTTTATTATGAGAAATCAATTAAAGACCTCTTATTTGAATGTTCCAAAATTCTAGCAATGTTAGTTTTATGACTTATCAAGTGAGACTACATTTAATGATAAGGTTGAGAATGTTAAGATTGAATGTACTATTTTTAGGGGATGCATAAATATCCCTTGCAGCTCTGAAATATGATTGCTTCTATGTACATAAACATCCTTTGTAGAATCCTCTAATGTAAAATAGATGTGTATTTGTGATTACCTATATGTTTTGACCATTTGACTTTTAATTGTTGTGTGTAATCACCGCCTCATGACACATTGAATTGAAGTCCTTATGATGGATACATGTGTATACTAAATGTGGTCAGATTTGGTGTAAAAGTAATCATATGATAAATATTTACATAAACATCCATTACAGATTGTCCCTTGATTCTCTAACATACCTTTCATCAAATAGTTAGCAGGGTATCCTCAAACAAGCAAGGAATGTGGAAAAAAACTTTTACCCATTCACATCCAACGTAGAAACACAATTCTCCATCTTCCAAACACAAACAGAAAGGGAAACCCATACACCATTTGCTGAAAAGAAAACTCACATAAAGTCCAAAACGTAGCAGAATAATAAAGCATAATAAGAAGGGTTATTAGTAATAGAAAAGAAGAACAATACGTACCAACACAGGATACGACACTTCTTCAATGGTGACTTAAACAAGATAGTAGACAACCACAAAAGAGGAGTCGACGCTTTTTCAAAGGATTACGAAGAGGAAATACGACAGCTAACTCAAAAATGAAGATAACTTCGTTTTCGTGTTAATAACTGAGTTCAAAAAGACGTCATTTTTTGTTAAGCTAAACGACGTATTTTTCAATTAAGTTGGAAGAAATATACCATTTGGCGATCATTCAAAAACAAGTCGTCAAATGTTATCCCATTACCATTCAGGTTCATCTTTGGCTAACATAATTATATAGAAATTATAAATTATATCTAACAATAGGAAATTTGTTTATAATAAATAGAGAATTATGATTAAATAGAGTAATATATTACATAAATGAGATTTGAGAAAATTTATATATTACGTAATAATTCAAAAATCATTATACTAGTTACAATTATTATCTATACATTCCTCTAGCATTATATTAATTACTATATATGATGATGATAACAACAACAACAACAACAACAACAACAACAACAACAATAATAATAATAACAACATTTTAATTAAAAATAAATTGCAATATAGTAAAACATGGAAATCAATATTAAATATTAAGATGATATTCTTAAAAATCAAATTTAATATTATTCAAAATCTATTGTAAGCCTAAAAATAAATTTAGTTAACAACAATGTCATTTCAAAGATCAAATTTAATATTAATAACAATGATTTGTATAGGGACAAAATAAATTTAGTTAAAAAATGTCATATATTCTTTTTATTAATGTCTTTTAATATATAAGATTTCATAATTTTATGTGGTCTCACAAAATTGATTTTATCATATATAAATTCTACCATAATTTATGTATATGATATATTAAAATTTTAGCAAAATTGAAAAATATAATAAAAAGTATAGTATTAGTGACGATTTTGCAAATTGGTAGCCAAAGATTCGGCTACTGTTGAACTTTTTGGTGACAATTTATGGGATCGTTACCAAATGTTTCGGTATGAAACAAGTAAACCCAAAAGGAGACGATTTTGTTAATTGTTAGGCAAATATTCGCATACCAATTAACATTTGGTGACATTTTGTGGAATCGTTGCCATTGATGCATGAAAAAATTTACGTGGAGGGCAATGATTTGCTAAACTGGTAGCCAAATTGTCAGCTTCTAATTAACATTTGGCAACGATTGTTGTGATCTTTGCCAAATGTTACTGTATGAAAAAAAATAAGCATAAACGATGTCATTTGTTCAATGATAAATGACATCATTTTCCATTATGTTTTATCAAAGACTCAACTCACCTCCGCCGGTCCCGTCCCAATTTCTTTCGCTCTCTCCTCTCCTACGCCTTTCTTCTTCATTTTCCCTCTAGTTGTCGACATTATGTCTTCTTCATTTGCATCCTTATGTTTTCTCCAGTTGTCATCCTTCCATCCTTTGATCTGGGTAAGTCGTTGAGTTCTCGTTCTTTGGATTGTCTTGTGCTTCCATTTTTGGTGTTTTAAGATGTGATGTTGCAAGAGTTTAGGGTGGTTTTCTTAGTTGTTTTCATTTGTTTGGATTGTCTATGGTTGAATTTTATTGTGGATGTCTTAACGTTAGTGAAGAAAGAGAAAATACGTGATTTTCTTAGTAGTTTGGGATGAATTTCTCATGTCTATAAAGTGTTCAATGAAAGTTCTGTTATGGTTATGTTAAAGTGTTCCATATGCTCTACTTGTGTAATTGGTATATATCACATGCTTTTATTGACATTATACTAATAATTGATTTATGCTCTACTTGTGTAATTGGTATATATCACATGCTTTTATTGACATTATACTAATAATTGATTGTAAGAGTTTCAAGTGTTAATGGTAACATTTTGAATGCATAAGAGAGTTTATTTATAGTGAAATTTGGCATAGTGAGAAGAGAATAAAAGTTAAAGAACAACCAACAAAAATTCATTTATGTGTTTTTTAATTAAACTTTTTTAAGTTATACTTGTTGTTCAAAATATAATACCTATAACTAAACA
Source organism: Erythroxylum guanchezii (assembly GCA_025629825.1). Taxonomy (NCBI): domain Eukaryota; kingdom Viridiplantae; phylum Streptophyta; class Magnoliopsida; order Malpighiales; family Erythroxylaceae; genus Erythroxylum; species Erythroxylum guanchezii. The sequence goes on from JAOTAX010000001.1 coordinate 14,744,688, forward strand.
CTTTGAAATAATTAATCCTTTGCTTCTTCTTATGTCAAAGCTCATATTAGTGTTTCACCTATAGTTGGTCTTATATAGAATTAATTGGATATGTGATATGCGGCTGCTACAACACCTACTCAAAACTACTTTGGGAGTTTATATTTATTTATCATTGTGGTTTCCCTATCTTACAATGTTATGCTTTTTTTTTGTTTCAATAACTCCATTTTATTGAGAGGGTCAATAGTTAAAAACATATCTTTTGGTTTGTTTGTTATTTAATTAAACCAACATATATATGTTAAACACTATATAAAGTACTACATTGATGTTTTAGGATCCATTAGCTTATTAAATCTTAAGGAGGTTTTTAGCCGGGACATAGTTTGAAAGCATCAAAAAGTGATTTTAAAGTCATTATACATCGGTTATTGATCAAAGACAAGTTAATGTGAGGAAAATGTTAAGGATTTAACAAAATAGATTACAGATTGAAGACTCATAATAAAGATCCCTTACTCTTGTTTTCTTATTTTCTAGTTGTTTTTTGTTTTTTAGTTATGAAATAATTGGGTTGATAATTTAGATAGGATGGACCCAAGGATTTGATATATTAAATTCATGAATCTTTTGGTTTAAAGAATTCCTAGCTTTTTTTAGATTAATCTATCTTCTATAATTGATTGAATTGAAGGAAGAAAAGTGAAAGATTCAGTTATTTTATACATACATCAAGATTTGAGAGAAGAGATGTATGAGAAGATCACAATATCGATAAAGAGAGTTAGCCATCTTATAATGAAGAGAAAGCCACAAAAGCATACTTTGTTTGTTTGGGCTAGTTTATATCCATGATTTTGTTAAAGCACATATATCTTCACTTTATAATCGTGCATATCATTGTCAAAGCACCTACATCATTGTTGAAATTAGGATTACGACATTGCATGCATAATATATAAAAACAAAAGTATTAAATAATTGTATCATATTAAATATGAAATTTTCGTTTTCACAGGCCCTGATTTATGTTGAAGAGCATCAATCAGCATCCAATTTCGTCCTTCTTCTTTGTACTTTGCGGTTATTCGTCCAACCATTGTGTATCACATGTTCTGCTTTAATAGTACCCCTATTTGTGTTTAGGTTTTGTTAAGTTATCAAACTTAGTATGTGAACATGTAATTGATAATTTGGGACTAGTAACAGAATGCACCTACAATTATGGACAATCCTTTACATAATAAACTCCTAGGATGGTATATATGTTGGAAAATTGTGATGCATCTCCTATGAGGTTTATTGGTAAAATATTTCACGAATCTAGGAGTTACAGCAAGAACTTGGTTTCTCAAATCATGTGGTGTAACAATGTCACATACCATAGTACTTGTTTGAATTCAAACTTTGAAAATGAACTTGTAATGATTAATCATTATGTTATATATAATGAGGATTGCATTCAGTAATTCATTTATTTATTTTCAATTGTCTAGCTAGATGGAAAAAAGTTGGATGTCTCATCAGAAATAGCCCACTGAACACTTAGAAGGAGTTAAGAGTTTCATGCAATTTGTAAAAGATCACAAGGATGTTGAATGTTTATGCGTATAATTGATATTTGACTTATGTTTATGCGTAATGTTGATATTTCAGTTATAGACATCCAATATAATGACACCCGGTAGAAACAAACGAAAGAAGGTGACAACTATCGAAATTGTTCCTCCCCCACAACAACCAAATCAATCCAACCCTAGCCTACAACAAAAATCGACTTCATCCATCAGTGAAGCCAGTCAATAACAACCTCCATCTGCCTCAACTAGTGCTAAGGAATCTTCAGGTCTGTTAATCTTTACCACCTATAATTAGACTTATGCTCAAATATATATTTACATGTTTAATGCATTTTTTCTTATCATTATTCTTTTGTTGTCAAGTTCCAATACTCCATTAGAAAAAAGAGTTAAAGGTATCACTAAAGGTTGTGAGTTGCAATGCATGAATGTTACAATGAACATCAAGTTGTTTATACATATTGATACCTTACAAGGTCGTCCTATTGACAAGATCCAATCGAAAAAATTGTCCAACGAGTTAGGGATCATTGCTAAGACCGAATTGTCTTGCCTTCAGCATGCCAAGTAGTAGAAGGAAGATAACTTGCTACAGAATGCTTTGGACAAAGTTTCAATAATTTTTCAATGTATTTAATATATGCAGTTTTTACTTATTTAAAGATTAATTGAAGCTCAATATTGTCAATATCGATAATCCTGAAGTTTTAAGTTGTGTGACTTCATTGTTGAAACAAAGGGCCAATGATTATCGTTATCGATTACATAAATACTACAAATCTTTTTCTTTTGATGAGGAGGTAAGGAGACACATTCCCAAACGAATGTCTCTAGAAATTTGGAGCCAAATGTGTGACTATTAGGCCTATGCCAACGTTAATATTTGACTTCTTTCTCTTCACATTTGCTTCAATTAACTTTGTTACACAATTTAATAACTATTTCTTTTCTTTATTTAGGAAAAGTTTAAGAAAGTCAAGATTAACAGAGGAAAAATGAAAACTCCTCATAACCAAGGCTCTAAATCATTTGTTGTCATACGAAATAAATATGTAAGTTCTTTGTTTAGAAGCTATAATTATATCAATAAATACAATATTATTTATTGTATTTTTATTTCTTTTTTTATAAAATAAAGTAAGAAGGAACTACATGGATAAGAGCGTGATAGGATCACACTATACAAACTCACTCATTATAAGAAAGGTCAAAGGTGGATGTCAGAAGAAGCGCAAAATAACTATATAAGTATAAAAGTTTGTTTAAATTTTAAGTTTATTTATTTATTTATGTAGTACTAACTAATAATATTTTAATTGAAAATTGATTTTATTTTTTTAATTTTAGAATAAGATGTAGGAGTTATTGCAAAGATATTGTCTAATGAAAATGAGCCAAACGTAGATGAGATTTGTAACAATATGCTTGGTATAAGATCCGGCTACATCAAAAGTCTTGGGTTTAGCCCTTAGCCAATTGCTTTATCCTCATCAAGACCAACATAAACCGTCTTGAACAGGAGGACCAATTACTTACGGCTAAATTAGATTGTAATGAACAAAAGTTAGAATGTAATGAACGAAAGTTAGCCAAGCTTGAAAAGAAGGTCAAACAAATACTTGGCATGAATTATGTAAGTAGTAGTGACGATGAAACCAATTCTTAGTTTGTACATAACTATTTTTGTTAACGTTTGTATTTAACATTTAATGATATTATATAAAATGCTTCTAATTTTTAATTATTTTTCGTATAATAAATTATAAAACAAAAAATCTAAATATTACCTACAATAACATGTATTAAAAATGTCACCAATAATTATAATTAACATGATAAAAATTTTAGTAATAATATTTATTAAAAAATTAAACATGTAGTTAAAAAGATTTGCCTATATTTTTAAAATCGTCGCTAAAAATTTTTAGCTATATTTTAAAAAATATAGCCAAAAACTTTTAACTATATTTCTAAAAATGTAGCTAAATTTTTTTTGCTATGTTTGTTATATCGTCACCAATAATTTTGGGCGACAATTCAAAATTCGCCGCTTAGCTACATTTACGGTAACGTAGTTAATAACATATAGTCACAAAAACTAAGCATACTAAAATATCATTGGCGACGATTTTTTGTATCGTCGTGTATCTCTTTTTGTTATATATGTAGCTCGCAGCAAAAAATAATTCACAACGATTTGCTAAAAACATTGCCTATCGTATTTTAGTACTGGGATTTTATGACAATTTAGACGATGATTTAATATCATCGTTAAATATTATTAGCGAAGCAAGAAGGACTTTTAGCTATGAAAATTTTCGTTGATAAAAGCCTCATCTGTTGTATTGTATATATTAATCAATACTTTATTATAAGTTGTCAAAGGTAACTTTATTATGTTCTTTTATTAAGGCATTATAAGATGTGTATATGTGAATATATTTTATAATTATAGAATAACATCAATTTCAAAAGTAAATCCAATTTTACAATAACTAAGTTAAAAAGTATATAGCCTTATCCTTTGAAAAAGGTTAGAAGTAGCTTTCAACGCTCACCCTAGTAATTTCCAAATATGAACAATTTTCATTTTAGGAATGGTTTTAGGTTGAAGCCACTAAAAAATAAGTCCTAATTAAGGTCCTAGTTACATGACGCTCATTATCTGTACGTGTTTTTTAGTGCTTAGGGGATTTGATTTGATATCGGTTCCCTTAAACACTATATATGCAGACAGCTCCGTTTTTGTTTGCTTTCTTTTGTTTCTTTTCAAGCTAATGGGGGGACCAAAAGAACTTGAAATTATAAAAGGAAAACGATTAAGAGATCATACAATTAATTAATCTATTATCAAGTGAGCACAATAATGTATGATTATTTACAATTAGAGTGTCTTTTGTGGAATCAATTTTATAATAATATCAAGTAGACTGACTATAACTTAATAAAACATGTACTTAGACAAGTTAAAAAATTATTTTCAGTATGTTTAAATGCACTTAACACAGCTTGCATGGATTTAATTAAGATTTTTGAAGCTTTTAGTTATAGGAATGAGAAGCACAATGCTTGTCTTTCTTTCTTTTTTCCTATTATCTGAAATCAATCTTCCAATATATATATAAAAAGAAAAATGGGATGCGTAATATTCTTTCTTAATCATGCTGAGAACAATATTTTTTATATAGAAGGACCACCCTATGATTCTTAGGGTGCATTTTTAATGAAATTTCAAAATTTTAATAAAAATACGGCAACCTATGTATTATGCTTCAATTTTAATACATCTTCACCTATAATATAGACATTAAAATAATCCAGTTATTGATATCAATCCCTCTCGTGCCCATCCTTCTGTGAAATTCACTCGTTTTCATTGAATTACCTATAGAGAATAAGTATCTGGAAGTTAAATTTAATATGAATAGGATTTGATGCAATCTATTTCATAATGGAATTTAGCAACAAAAGAACAAAACTAAAAAGAGATAGATTGATTAGCTGGATATCTAGGGTGGTGACTCAATTCAGTGGGCAAGAATTTTTTTTAATCAACTTTCATGTTTTAATTGCATCCATCGTCAGAAGCATATTTTGCCATCAATTTTTTTTCCCAAATCCTACACCATGGAGAGTTGAAATTGATGACTTTCTTTACTGTTTGTGAACACGAAAATGAGCTGAAGAAGAAACAAGTAAAAGAGATGGCTTCCACAGTTTTTAAAGAGAATTCTCACTTGCCCATCAGATGCCGAAGAATTGATTTCCAAGGAAATCAGAGAGATGAGAGGTTGGGTGATGGATCCCTTGAAAAGCTATCCCTTTTTCCAGTGCCCTAGACAGCTAGAGAGAGTCTTTAAGGTGTACAAAGATTTGATAGCAAGAATTAACACCTTCCATTTATTCCTTTTCCTTTCAAGTGTGAATATTTACCTAACTAAAATTAAAATGACAATTTCAACAATATATAACAGCTAATCAACTAGTTAATGGCACCCTGAACTACATAGCAAAAGGGAGTGGTATGTAGGAAAGGTTCTTTAACTTTTGACAAGTGTTGTAGTGCCAGAAAATCAACATATTAATGGTAAAAATAATGTGAAGTTTTTGGTTTCAATGGCACTCTGACTCAAAATTTGAAATACTAATTATTAGTAATGCTAATGAATTTCTAACTAGTGCATTAAACACTTAAAGAGTTGGTATTAGTATCTTATAATCAATCCACAATGTAAAAGATTACAATGTTAATTTATATTTGCTATTTTACTGGACTGGCTGGGGAAAGAGTTTAACAGTTATAAAAGAGCAAACAAACTTTCATCAAGCTATAAGAGCTCGGCCTTGAAATATACTCTTCGCTGAGAAGTAAAGTAAAAGAAACATGCTTCAAAACAAAGCGCCGTATCTTCATTACTCTTGCAACTACAGGTTAAGAACTATGATGATGTCAATTTCAACTGTTACTTAACCTTTTCGAAATCAGAATGATTCACTTAAAGATAAATGACTTCACAATATTAGTGATCCAGTAGACCTTGGATTAATATCAAGTAATGCGTGAATTAGAATTAACGGCTCCAATTTATCTCAAAAAGCTATAGCACGTTACCTTAAGTGAGTATATACGTAGAAACGTTTGACTTAGTTCGGAAGTCCATATGATTAAGAATTATAGCCAAATATAAGGGTGCCAACAAGCTGAATAATGACCATGTTCTTCTGGCCACTAAATGTCCCCAACATTGATGACTATAAATAACTACATAGCCTTTCAATCCACATCCTCTAATTATTGATCTACCCTTTACTTTTCCCTATTAGCATGCACATAAGCACCTTATTAACTTATGAAGATTATCATTTAACCTCTAATCGACCAATATAATAAAATGCTTAAGTCTTGTGAAGAACAAAAGTTGCCCTAGCGATTATGGAACCGAAAGCAACAAATTTTCTAAAACGGTAAATGCTCGAGCAGTGCACGTACGGTATGGCTCAAGCCTGTCCAACAGTACGATTCTAGGGGGGCAGTTTGGACACTACCTTGGATAAGAAAGTATGCAAGACAACGAAAGGAGTGTGCGTGTAGGATTTTCCAAATCGTGCACATGGGTTTAGGACTTCACAAAGTCACATGCTTTCTAGGATGTGTCATGCTAGATGTACAGATTGAGGAATCCTATAAAAAGGAACATTAATTATTATCATACCATCTAGGATTTTTTATGTCAGAGATGATAAACCTGAACTTGACAAGAAAAAAAAAAAAAGAATGGTTAAAACCCTCTCTCTCCACCTAGGACTATAAAAATCATAGGAGTGGCGAGACAATGAAAAGGAAGAAACACTTGAAATGGGGTCTATCTAAGGCAACAAGTGGTACATGGATGTTCCTCAAGACTGCCAATCAAAAGCTTGATTACACTGTTGACCATCTCCTCCCTCTCTCTCATCTCCTTCTTTCAACTAAAAGTCCCAATCTTTAATTCTGTACCATATCAGACTTTGCAATTAATCTGTTGGTTGTCCTTCCATACATGGAACATAACATTTTTTTGACCTTAAAAAAGAGCTATCCTGCTTTTATATTCAATCTTCGCTCACTTCAGTGAGCACTAGAAAACATTTCTTCGTATCCTACTCATGGAACAAACAAGATTAGAGGCGTGCCCCTCTGAGACTTCAAGCATCATATCAGTTTCGAATCACCCCCCATTCCTTCAACCTTCAATTGTGGAGAGCCAACAACAATGGAAAAGGCTTGAAGAAAGTGGTCAAAATCACCAAGGAGGCACTAACCATGAATTTGTGCTGGATCTAGGCCTCTCTAGCAAGGATTCCGATAAAGCGAATCCAGAACTCAACCTCCTCGATTCGTTGAACGAGATTTCATTGCAGAAGCCATCGGATACTCCAGGTACCGAAACTGAGCCTCGAGTATTTTCATGCAACTATTGCCACAGAAAATTCTACAGCTCGCAGGCACTTGGAGGTCACCAAAATGCACATAAAAGAGAAAGAACACTTGCGAAGCGGGGACAAAGACTCGGATCAGGCCATTCTGCTCTTGGTCACCCTGGTTCGATACCTAATCGATGCATAAGCATGGCTTCTCTTCCTTTGCATGGTTCACTGAACAGATCACTAGGAATTCAAGTGCACTCTATGATCCATAAGCCATCATTTTGGGCATCCGCAACTACTGGTTCAAGCCCTTCAACTATTTATGGTCAGATTGGAATGTCTAGACAGCCTATTAATCAACAACCAGTAGTTGGTCGTCTTCCATCTAATAATTTTCATCTGGGAAATATTGCATCTTCATGTGGTACTGGGGTGGCAAGATTTGATAGTGCCAGAAAAATTTCTCCAACCGCAGAAGGAATTGGGAGATACTGGTTTGGTAGTGGTTTAAACGATTTGAGGATGAAGAAAGAAGATTTGCAAAAGCTTGACTTGTCGCTCAAGCTCTAAACAGTAGTTTTGATTTCCGTTTTGTTTTTACAGTTGAAAGTTCAATTTCTCTCTGAACTTCTGATTCTGTACTTATTTCGTGAGTAGAGATAGTTCATCTCCTTTAGTTGGTTATTTTCAGCGAAGTTCACTCTTTAGATTTTTGTTTTACAATTCTACAAAACCTCAGCTGTTATTAGGCGAATTTCTTGTCAGAAAAAAAAAAGAAGAAGAAAAGAAAACATCTTGCAATGTAAATTGAAAAATGTACTACAGAAATGAACCCCTTTTCTAAGCAAGTAAATGTCAGCTGAGTCTTAGTCTAGAAGTTGAAACTAATCAGAATTTAAAAGCAGCAATTTAGCTCCATAAATTTAATTGAAACTGCCTTTTTTCTCTACTTCTTTTATAGTTTGTTTGAAGATTTATTTCCAGGTTGACCTGCTTCCCTAAAATGACTTTAAGGTCTCTCAGTGAAGAGTTTCATGCCACAAATTCTCTGAAGCTGAATTTGTTCTGGGTAAAATTTGGAAGATTGTGAGTCTCATCTCGAGATGTTCTATTATGGTATAAGAGTATGGTCCAATCCATGTCTCCATGTACAAAGTTGAACACAGTATGGTCCACTAATGGTATTAAAACTGGATGGTTGTGATTATCTACATCACTTCATCTTTGACCCATCAACAATAGAAAAAATAGACTATCTTCATTAAAAAGTAGTAATAATAATAATAAAAAGAAGAATTGTAGAGGGTTGGTGTAGCTAGAGCTGGAGGCATGTGAAAAAGTAAGGCTCACTCTCAACTATGCAATCCACATCATTCTTTTATATTTTATTGGGATTAAATCTTGATTTCTTACCCAAGTGATCTTATAATTTGGCTTACCACAATAGTGGGTCCAAATCAATTTGATGTACGCAATTAAGATCATGCCAATCATAGTACAAACTGAATTTCCTAGAATTAAAGTATGTTAGAACTAAACTGAAACCTCAACTATTATGATTGGTAATTGGCAACCACATATTGGCATTAACAAGGAAGCTGCAGTTAGAGTGACTGGAACATCACACAAGTCTTGATTCTGTAGTAAACCATTTTAAAGGGGGTTTTAACAAGTGTTTTTATTGAATTGGACTCTTACCTTCCATTATTCTTTTCTCCACCATTAAAATACTGCAATTCTCATGATTTTGCCTTTCATTTAAGGAACACCTTAGTAACACACTTGGAAAGAGACATACATGAAAAATCTGCTGTTGAGCTCAGTTTGAAAGAAAATAGACGGTGAACCAAGAAGTGGCCATCATTCTTAAGATCTTGTAATTATCATAGTAGCGATTTTGGTACATATTTATGTTTTTAAGTACTTTTAATAGATGATAAATGTGGAGCCATCTTTCAATCAGAATACGTAAAAAATTTTAAGAAAAAAATGGTTTCATGTGTATTGTGTAGTGGCATTTATCTACAGAAGTTGATTTTTGTTCCTTTTTGCTTATTCATGAACTAATTTTCTCTGAAACTTTTGGTTATTTCTTCTCATTTCTCAATGAATTCTTTATACTAGTTCCTCTTACGGAAAATTGTACCTCTGCATGTTATATACAATGTTGAAGGTTACTCTCATACGAGTAGCAAATGCGACTCCTTGAGATTATCGAATCAAACCTCTTCTTTTCCACATGTATACTGAGGATTCAATCACTTTTGACAACTGCTTCAAAAGGAAACGCCTTGACCGTTTCATCTTTTCACTTGGACCTGGTAACAACACTATTTCAGGGTAACCTGGCTGATGGCTATCAATAGTTTGCTTACAGAGAATAGTTACTAGTACATGAAGAAATGTTGTCAGTTCAATACAAATACTAGATGATAGTATAATCATCCTGACTTCAGAAGAAAGGTTATCCTACGGTAATTTCAGACATTTTAGAAGCAAAATTCCCAAGGCTATCAAACTATGAATCAAAAATCATTGCTTGCTTTCCTGTTAACTAGCTCAAGATACTGTTCTCAGTTAATATTCTGGTATCTACAACTTGCTGCCACCAAAAGTGGTAGAAGATGTGAGTTTGCACCTGACAACCCACGATGACAATGTTAAGGTGCCTTCCTACCCTCAGAATCATTCTCATCCATCAGTACTATTCCATTAGTCACCAGTCTCGATTTTCTATGAACAGTTATATTGCAACAGGAAACTCGAGCTTATACACCAAATAGACCCCAGTCAATTGAATAAACTAAATGCTACAAACAGTTCCTTGATTATACTTTAGACAATTTGTACTTTTCAAAATTGTCTTATCCAATGTTGAATCCAATTTTAATTCACAAGAAGCCAATGGCATAAGCGGTTATATTTACGTTAGACAAAATAGAAGAGGATATACAGCCCAGATTGTAAAGAGAAATCCACTGGATGCAAGATCAGTAATCCTGTTTGCAACCATGTCAGGTTAACCACTGGGCTACTCCAGAAGTTCCAAAAGAAGAATTTATTTCGGCTCAATGAAGGACTTGATATTATTTAGCCACCTAATATACTCACTGCTATCTTTGTTCTTCATGTACTCATGCAAGAATTCAGCCATATCATCCATTTCCCTTACCTCCAGGAACTCATAAAGTGCATCTTGGAGTTCATCGTCCAATTCCCTTTGAACAAGACCCACATAATAACGGATTACCATTAAGGTGCATAGAAAAGAAAATCAAAAGAACAAATCATAAGATATTTATGTGGCTAAAGTAGCCCTCTCTCTCTCTCTCTCTCATGTTTTTGGGTTAAGGCATGCTGCTCTCCTGCATTCCAGGTCCTATATCTCTTTCAACCGAAGAATGGCCCCATCTCCTGACCATAGGGAAAGCTACAAATAATGGTCTGGTGGTTCATAAAGCAGGAAACCAATCACCATTTTTGCTCAAAGTAGAATCATGAAAGGCTTTTCACGAACTTAATTAAAAGGATAGATAGAGATTAAGATATTTACTTTCAATCCATTTAACTCGATCAACTAAGTGTGAAGCAAAATGATAAGGCAACATACTTGAATCCTGGACCAGCGCAAGGTTGAGTTAGCTTCTTGTTACTATTGTGCACAAAAAGCTTTTTAATTTCTAAGCTATCCGGCCAAGCTGACTAGCTGAGCGAACAATCTCTAGTACATCACCATCACCCTTAGAGATAGTAAGAACCATAGTGATGTGAAGCTTTACTGCATCTTTTATTGTAATACCACCGTACTTAGAAAGTGGAATTGCTCCATCAAACATGGTTGCTTCAACTTTGATTCATTCTCTGCATATTTTCTTTTCAATTCAACCCACTGCTACCCAAGTCATCATCAATTATGAATGAAATGTATTCGGCAGGAGGCTGTAAATTGAGGTGAGATACAAAACGAATATCAAATTAAGCACATCAAAAACATCTTTAAGACTTGGAACAAACTGCAATCACGAGTTCTGCTATTGCCATCAGTTAGAGTAAATTAACAAGAAGTGGATTGATAAAAAACCACGGAAATGCATTATGTGGTTGAAAAATGCAGGATGCGGAAAGAAGTTGCCTTTGTAAAAGTAAAATTCCAACCTTAAATGTTCATCATATCTCATTCTTGAATGTACTTCATTCATCTGAATACTCTAAGAACATAGATTGAAGCGAGCAGAGCAAAACCACTTAACTAATAACAGGCATGCAGAACTGCAGACGCTTCTTCTGTCTAGTTCCCCAGAATAAGAATTAAAATTCAACAACTTGAAATAACTATTCTATAATTTTTCCCTAAGCCTGTAATTTAAGACAACAATAACAATAATAAACTAGGAAAAATTTTACTAATAATCGCCATGTAAAAAAGGTCTAATATTACACCGTCTTATTTCTTCTAACTAGTACATAGTAGTGAGCACGTAAGTAAAACCCAATCCTCAAATCAAATAACACTTACAACTCGAAGATACGAATAAAGAAAATCATACATATTCTCAATATCCACAAATTCAACAAAATCAAAGACATGTTTAGAAAGAAAAGACGAAAGCTGAGAAGAAAAAGGAAGGTACTTGACTGGGAAGAGAGTGATCGAGCTCGTACTGAATCTCTGCTCGGAGGAGCCTGAGGATGTTATCATTGAACGCGGCTTTGCGCATTTTGGATACCTAGTTTCCCGTGAATGTAATTGTTTGATTTTGAGGGTTGTTGAGTGGAGAAATTAGAGTTCGTTGGGATTGGGGAATTAGGGTTTTGTGAGGGTTGAGAAGAGTTCTTCTGAGAGATCGAATTAGGGTCGATGGAAGTGACAAACCCTGTTACCACTCAGAAGGGTTTAAGGAGGGTTTTTGTTTTGTCTCTCTGGCCCGAGAAACTGCTGAGGATTTTGTTTTTAGGGTTTAAGTTGAAATTGTTTCTCATCCAACTTCCTAAACCACAATGTAGCGTCTAAACCATAAACCCTCCTCTTGGTGCTCTGCTAGCAAATAGTTCTACAAGCAAGCTTTTGAAATACCACCCATAAAATCACATCGATTCTGTTCAAATTTGTCGCTTATTAAAGCAGAGTTTTGTCTTCATATAAATACGTACTGGATTGGGGTCGGATTGAACCCAAAATATCTGAACCCACAATTTCACTTAAATCAGAAGAGCCTTACTAACTCACCCACGCATTAGAAACTTTTGTCCCGCCACCCATTTCATCCATAAAGACAACAGATAGAAGTCTTTGCATAAAATTGGACTAGCGGATTGAATACGTCCTTTGCCGAAATGGGATTCTACAGAATTTACTAATAAGGCTTTTCTTCCTCTTTAGAACTCCCTCCGCTTGCGGTTGCCCTTCTGGTCTTGCTGGGAAGCGCTAGATAACGGTTTTGATCGGTTGCCTGCTGCGGTGCCGCCACTTCTACAAAGTGCCCTTTACTGAGATGGCCCTTCCCTGAGGATATTTGCTCAACTCCAGAGAAATGGACTGCTTGTCAATTTTGTCCCGGCATTTGATCTCGCTGCTACCTGACGGTTTCTTTGCTTCCACCACAATTTCTTATTGTTTCTTTGCTTCCACCACAATTTCTTTGATGACATCCTCTAGTTTGTCGTTTCTTTCTTCCACTTTCAAAATATCTGCAGACTGGGCTTTCTTTTCTTCCTTAGCTTTTAGTTAAATTTCTCTTGCTTTCTCCTTTCTTCTTTCTTTCTTCTCTGCTCAAGCTCCTGATCAATTTTAACAGACAAAATAAGGTACAAAAGTTGGATAGGTTTTGGTATAACATCTGAGTTACTGTCATCCATCGAAATGACTATTTCTAATGAAATTGGCCCGCCATCTTTAAAAACTTTAATAAAAGCCAATAATAGAAGCACGAGCCAAAGAGAAGATCATATAACGTCAACATTTTATAAACACCTATTACATTTGCTTGATCTCCAGTATTAAGAAGCATCCACAGTAAATAGAAATAAAACAAAACGAAGAAAAAAAGAAACTTGAAGAGAAACAAACTAAAAGATGTTAAGACAAGCTCTACATCAGACAGAATTTGTAAAGGGTTACACCTGCTATGCAGGAACATCAGGCTTCTAATGTTCTAAGACAATTGTAGTTTCATTTGCAAAGGATTACACCTACAATGCAGGAATATCAGGCTTCTAATGTTCTAAGACAATTGTAGTTTCATTCTTCTTTCCTTCTTTTTTCTTAACAACATTTTGAAGCTTCTCTTTTGCAGTAAACATATCAAACTTGGCCGGCAGATTTTTAAATGACAACAATATACTGCACGCCTTAAAAATTCCCAATTGACAAGTCCTATATGACAATGACTGCCCTGTAATGCATGGATAATAGTTCAAGAACTTCAGATATATGATACATGTTCTACTAGAACACCCAACTTAGGCGGAGAATATGAGATGTTCTAATTTATTGAATAGCTTTCTAAGAGAACTATAAACTCATTAATGCATGTAAAGATTTGATGCAGATACATAGGATTTAAAACTTTACCAAAAAGCATAAGAGGAGAAAAAGGGAAATGAGGTCAGTCTTGGAATTAGGAAAGAATTAGATATGTGAAATAAAAGAAAAATAAAGCATCTAGATCATAATTTTCATTATAGAAGATATGTTATCACATCCTTTCTTTTCATGTCACCCTAGCATATTGAGCAACCAAGTACACAGCTGTTATGGAAAAAATACACTCCTATAGATACAAATGCGTCATATTTAAAAATAAATTACAGCAATATGCCAAACTTTTGGACTAAAATACCCAATAATTGTAAGCAGGCAAAGAAGAGCTGAACCAAATGAAAATAAGCCTGCAAAAAGACTAAGAATGCATCACAAATGACATAAAGCTAAACAACAAACTTTATAATCAGTTTGAACATAGTATGCCAGGGCAGCAATTCAAATGCTAAAAAAAACTTTAGCAATAATGTTCAAGAGTTCCTCTTTAATCTCTTAGAGCCGGTAGGATCTCTACTGCATCAGGCATGACAGACATCCAGTTCATGAATCTATTTCAATGCTAATACATTAAGACCTTCAAAATTTTAAGATCCTATTAAAAATTCAAGATGAGAACTAAATACATTTAAGAAAAAAGATACAAATAAACAAGATAAGATTGACGTGATTTCAGTAAGAAGGCCACCTTATTCATTGGTGCCAACTAATCCAACTCTTGAATCATGAAAAGGAACATTTCAGTTAAGGGTCGTAACGGAGGCTCCTCACGTTCGGTTGAACATCATCAGGCTACACTATCTTTGCCTAAGCAGTTAAAAGTGAACCGAAAGAGCACCACGACTTTTACACAATCTGTCAGTTAACCAGCACAAAAAGCGAAAGTGATATTTTCTTTCACCATGAGCTTTGTCTATATCAAAGGGGATCAAAACCATAACAACTGAAGAAAAGCGCATAACACTTTTGACGAAATGTCTAAAAGAGACAAATCAACAAACAAGCATCCAAAAAAGAAAACATAAAATACCCAGATAAAAATCACCGGAAAGGAAATGGAAGACAAATCAATACCCAAACTTCTTTTTCTTGGGGGATCAGAGAAGAGCGGCAGTCATGAAGTCTAGCTTGTCCAGTTGCCGATAGGCCTCGCAGTACTCGCTAACACTGCGTTTGATTATTGTATCCGTTGGCAGAGGCTGATAACAAAACACAAAAATTCTGTGCTTGCAGTTTTGGTTGTTAATCTAACTTATTTTTCTTCTGACTTTAAATCACAGGAACACAAATTTTTTTGTATCTTTTAAAACTTTAGTACAAGATTTCTTATCCAAGTGCGAGAAACAAAACACATAAAACAAAACACACAATTAACTTTTAGCCCCTGTATAAGCAATTATTATTATTATTATTATTATTATTATTATTATTATTATTAACTTTATTATTCTTATTATTATTAAATATTATTATAAATTTTCTACTTATTATTAAATTTATCAATTTTTATTCTTAATTATATTATTAAACTCATCACCATCATCATCATCATCATCCTTCTTGTTCTTCTTCTTCTTCTTCTTATTATTATTATTAATTTTATTATACAAAATTAATTATCTTATTATTATTATTCCTATTCCTATTCCTATTATTATTTTATTAATTATTGTTATAAATTTTCTACTTATTATTATTAATTTTCTTATTAATTTTATTAGACCAAATTAATTATCTTATTATTATTATTATTATTATTATTATTATTATTTATTAATTAATTAATTTCGTGAGATTTTACCTCATAGGTAGGTCTAACTGAACCGTGTGAAGTCTTCTTATCGGGGTTAATGGTTAATAATAATAATAATTAATTAATTACGAATCTAGTTGATATCCATCACAGTAGGATAAGCCTCATATCCTACAAAAAGAAAAGACGCAAAACCCAATGAAATAAGAAAGGCAACAGATATCAGTTAATAACTAATAGAATCAGTTAGGTCTTGCCTCTCTCTCTCTCTCTACGAGTGCAAGTGTTGGTCTTGCCGTTCATGTGCAAGGTGAGGTCTAGGTATTA
>JAOTAX010000001.1:14773166-14786404 GCA_025629825.1 Erythroxylum guanchezii
TATCAGATATTTCATTAACTTTCTTAATAAACGTGCATTCCTCTAAAACGACTCTTATTATGAATCGGAGGGAGTATGATTCTATAAAACCAATTCTTCTAATCTCTTAATACACCCCATACCACCATACAAGATCAAGATATATATACTGATTTGGATATAAGAAATAGATGCCCAGTGTTTGAAAAAAAAGCAACAGTGCATGTTTGATCTAAACATAAAAGAGCTAATCTTCATCTTATAACAACTTATTTAAAAAACGGAACAAAACTCAATGAATTGGATTAGGAACGTTAACTTGTAAGTTCCCAACCAAAAGCTTTAAACGACAATAACTTTAAGAAATAAGTGGGACAAAATCGAGCCAGAGAAGGCGATAACAAACAATATATATATATATTCCAAAGGATTTGAGGACTTGTTTTCAGGATATTTTAGACGAAAACAAAAAAAAATTGAAAAGCCATAATACAAACAAAATTTCCCCTATAATCAAGGAATGAAAGTTAGAAGTAGTAGTCATAATACTTTAGAAATCAAGAGCCTAAAAGAAACAAAAGCTCTATTAAAGAATGGGATTTTTCAATAAGAGTAAGACATGCAAAAGGGAAATTAGTGGTGATGGCATCAAAGTTTCGGTGAACGATATACAAAAATTCAATTAAGATAAACCCATAATAAATTAAAGAAATTGAAATAACAATACGCCTAAAAACCAGCGTACAGACCAGCACTACTTCTCGACTAGAATCCACTAAAGCAAAACTTTGACTATATTTCAAGCTCTAATTGAGGCTCGTACCATGAAACCTTGAAGAGATCATAACAGTAGCAAAGAGAAAAAAAAAGAGAGAAATGTACCACAACAAAATGAAGTGAATGTACATCAATATAAGTAAGCAAACCAAATTGGGAAGATCTTAAAAAGCTATGTTTACACGAATTCTGTGGATGGTCTCTTCCTTCTTTTATCAATCTATAAAAAATAGAACAAAAAGAATGAAGAAACAGAAGAAGTCTCTAGAAAATTGAAAACAAATCATCCGTAAATGGGCATAATAATGGATAAAACAAAAAACACAATTGATATATAGAAAACTCATCTTATTGCTCCAGGATTTTCTTAAAGCTAATGGCTAAACAAAGAAAGGATTTTTAGTTCAGTAGACAAGACGGTAACAATAATGATAAGTGGTAATGACACTTCCTTTTAATCTTGAATTTAAGAGTATTTTGCATGTGTTTGAATTATTTATGTAACATTTAGTACTTAATATGGTTTATATTTACTCTAGGCTTTATTCTAGCCCTCCAATGAAAAATAATTGAATTCTGGAAAGTTTGGGCCAAGTTAAAGAAGTTTTAGCATGAATTTAAATGCATATAGGTTAAATATACACCCATGATTAGAACATGGGATAAACTTGGTTCAACATTTAGCCTTTTATTAATACTTGGCCCATTTTGTGTGTTCAAAAATTTTCATTTGAAGTAACACAATAATTACATAATACCATATCTAATATGTTTTACATTGGTATATTTTTTTTCTTAGAGTGTTTGTCACATAGCCAAACACGCCCTAGATGGGACCTATATTCTTCAACACAATCAATAAATGAACCATGTTCATATCTTTATCACTAGTATTCCTTAGATGAACCTTTAGATGCACGATAGAGGAGCTAATAACCTAACACAAACAAAATATGGTAACATGTTTTGAACTCGTGTTAGTGCTAATTTGTTGTTGAAAACTTCAAAAGAGGCATTAAGTAGCATGAATGGGTAACAATTTACAAAAATTATGGAATTATTCCATAAGAAGGATAAAGAGGGTTAAGGTTAAAGAATCAAAAAGGAGCCATAGAATTTTATTCCATAAGAAGGATAAAGAGGGTTAAGGTCAAAGAATCAAAAAGGAGCTATAGAAAGCTAAATTAGAGCATCTTAAGAGAAAAAAATGGAACAAATTTAGAGAAAGTTCAAGATTGTATAAGATTCAACAAAGAACATCAAGATTTAAGAATCCATGAGAATAACTTCTTCTATCTTGTTTTTCCTTGTAGATTATTGTTAGATTTCTTTGCCTTAGTATGAACAAAATCACTAGTTAGTAAGGATGTAGCTTATGTTGGATATTTCAATTATTAAGACATGATTAGTTATTGCTTGGGTTGAATTTATTTGCTTTGATCTTAATTTGTGAATGTATTGTTAGTCATCATAAATTCAATCTTAGGGATTCTATGAAGGATTGAAACAAAAATATTATATGTACATTAAGAGAAAAACATTTTAAACCTAGTAAAAGAGATATCCTAGACTATTATGATAATTAATATATTAACTATTTCTAATGAATTTGATTAAGTTAATTGCATATTGGGATGTGGTAATTGCTTAATTATATACATACATACACATATATATATAAAAATGTTCCATGAAAAAAGACATAGATATCTTAGGTTAATTATTATTTCAACCTTAATAATTGATCTTGCTTGATATTTTAAATTCCTTATAAGTGAACTTTAAAGCCCTAACATTCTATTCATATTGATTTATTCTTGAAAGTTATTCATTGCTTTAGTTAGTTTAGTAATTTAGTTCTTTTTTCAAATTTTTTAATTTATTACTTTTCTAGGATTAATAAATTTGGTAATTATAGTCCTTATGGAAATGAAAACCTAGAATACTCTTATAGAAATGATAACCTAGAATATTCTAGATTAGAACTTATTACTTTTGATTATGTGCACTTACAAATTTAAACAACCAAGTTTTTGATATTGTTGTAGGGACTTTTATTACTATTTTATTAATTTTATCCTTGCTTTTAATTTGTATTCATATATTTTTAGTTAATTAATGAGTGATAGGAGACCCAAAAATGAGAACTTTGATTATCTACTTCCTATTGACCCTGAAATCTAGCTAACATATAGACAAAACAACACAAAAAGAGAGAAGAGATGGCTACAAATAAAAATAATACTGGAAACATTGATAATTATGGTGGCAATAATGTTGTTATTGGTGCAAGGAATAGCATCCACCTAGAATTTGTACAAGGGACATTCAAATGCATGTCATTAGCACTGGTTCCTTATTAGGTTTTGCTAGAGGGTAATGAATTACGAGATCAAACAAGTCCATATTTACTTGTTGTTGACTTTTAATGGATTACTAGATGAAGACACCATCACCTTTATTAGGGATTTCAATTCTATGATTCAGACACTTACTTTGAGTGGTCTTACTAAAGATGATCTGTAGATGAGATGTTTCCCCTATTTTATAATAGATTGAGTAAAGACCTAGTTAGTTTCAATCAATGTGGATTCTTTTAAGGATTGGAACCATGTATATAATGCCTTTATATTATGATTTTTTAGTCGATATATTACCATCAAGATTAGGATGAAAATTTATAGTTTTGCACAAAAAGAGGGAGAAGCAATCCATTAAGCTTAAGAGAGATATAAAGCCTTGCTTAGCTAATGTTCTCATCATCAATATTCCCTACAATTTGTTACAAAATTTTTCTACAAAGATCTCACTCTTGCATGTCAAACTTTAATTGATATTGCTACAAGAGGAACTATCTCTCTAAAGTCTACTAAGTCAAAGAAATTATTAAAATATTGGCCAAGAATTTGTCAACTAATTCTGTAAGGAAAAAATAAAAAAACTTCTCTTTATTACATTCATCTATCTTCAAACTTTGCATTGCAAGTAGTAGATATTTCTAAACAGATAAAGGTGTTGCTAAATTAATTATAAGCAATAAGGAGACATGGTATCAATGTGGTATGTATAAGCATCCTTTTTATACATATATGAATGTGGAGTGTATCTTAAATTGCTATGATTATACGAACTACATGATTGCTTATAGGGGCTTACTAATTATCAAGAACAATCCTTTCTCTAATCCTTACAACCTTGAGTGGAGAAATTATCATAATTAATGTTAGATTGTGTAAGGAGTTAGAATAGGTAGAGCTTTTGGACTAACTGGATTCCAACAAACCATCATTTTCATATGACAAAAGGATGTAAAAGATGCTTAAGTAATATGTCTTTCGTTGATATAAAAACTGGGTGTAACTTGGAGAAACTTGAATCTCATATAGACTGACTTGATAAGGTGGTGCAATCAAATTCTACATCCATTTTCAATTTAGAGGTGCAAGCAAGCCAATTAGCTTATATAGTAAGTGAAAGAGATCAAGGCAAGCTTTCTAGTAACATAAAGGTAAAACATAGATGTTAAAATAAATATTAAATCATCTCTCACACAAATTGATTAGCAGAGTTACCATTTCGGTTGTTAGATACAAACACGATGGGAACTCAATAACTATATTTTTAAACTACCAAATTGTTTTTATATGCAAGTGGGAAGAGGGAAAATAGAAAATCAACACTGATGATTTATGTGGTTCGGTCAATATGACCTACATTCACAATAACTTTCTTCTTTTTTATTTTTCTTGTATATTTATATACAGTATTTACATCCATATATGTAGGGTACAATCATGATCTAATATAAGAAGAAAACACAATATAAGGTAGGGAGATAAATTTAGGGAAGTCTGCCTCCTAATTAAGAGCAAGTCAGGGGGACTGAAATCCTCCCTTATTTCTCGTGATTTCAACACTCCCCCTTAAGTTGGATTGTAAATGTTAATCATATCCAACTTGCTCATGAAATCATTGAAACTTTTCCTTGGCGGTCCTTTAGTGAATATGTTCGTTGTTTGCTCCTTAGTAGGGATGTACGACATACAGATTGTTCCTTCTTCAATTTTCTCTTTAATGAAATTTTGATCCACTTCTATGTGTTTGGTTCTGTCATGTTGGATTGGGTTAAGGGAAATGTTGATTGCTCCTTCATTATTATAGTAGAGCTTAACAAGTGTTTCTACTATGATCTATAGTTCTCCCAAAAATTTCTTTAGCCACAATCCCTCGTAAATACCTTGTGCAATAACCTTAAACTTGACTTTAACACTACTTCAAGCCACCACATTCTGTTTCTTAATTCTCTAAGACACTAGGTTACCTTATACAAAGGTACAATATCCTGAGATGGATCTTCTATCCTCAATTGAACTAGGCCAAGCTATGTCTGTGAAAATTTCTATCCTTTTGTTATTAGTTTTCTTGAAAAATAGTCCCTTCCCAGGAGAACCTGTTAAATACTTCAAAATATTGTACACTCCTTCCATGTGAGCTTCCTTTGGTGAATGCATATGTTGGCTTGCCACACTTAATGCAAAAGCAATATCAGGTCTCGTATAGGAAAGGTATATCAGTTTGCCCATCAATCATTCTCTGTCAACCATCTTTCCTTTATCATTCATTCCTCTTCGAGTTTCAATAGGTGTATCACTTGGTTTGCAGCCTAGCATACTGGTTTCTTTCAAGAGGTCAAGCATATATTTTCATTATGAGACAGTAATGCCCTTTCTTGATTTGGTAACCTCCATCCCCAGAAAATAACACATTTGACCAAGATCTTTTACTTCAAATTTGATGGCTAGGATCTTCTTTAACCTCTCCATTTCAGTCACGTCATCCCCTATTAAGAAAATATCGTCAACATGTTCAATTAAGATTGTTTTCTTTCCTTCTTTAGATTGTTTGAAGAACATAGTATGATCAT
This sequence comes from Erythroxylum guanchezii, assembly GCA_025629825.1. Taxonomy (NCBI): domain Eukaryota; kingdom Viridiplantae; phylum Streptophyta; class Magnoliopsida; order Malpighiales; family Erythroxylaceae; genus Erythroxylum; species Erythroxylum guanchezii. The sequence continues at coordinate 14,778,847 of JAOTAX010000001.1, forward strand.
AGTAACCTTGTTGATACCCTTGGCCTCTTATCACTTATGCAAATCTATCGAACCATGCTCTAGGAGATTGTTTTAATCCACAGAGTGATTTTCTTAACTTGCAAACTTTGCCTTACTCCCTTCCTTACAAAACCCCTGTGGTAAAGTCACAAAAACTTCTTCTTCTATCTCACCATTTAAGAAAGCATTCTTAATAACAAATTGTTAGAGTGGCCAGTCTAGGTTGGCTGCTAGAGAGAAGAACTTTAATAGAATTCAATTTTGCTATCGAAGCTAAAGTTTCTTTTCAATCAATTCTATAAGTCTGAGCAAACCCCTTTGTAACGAGACTAGACTTGTACTATTCCATTGGCCTTATATTCACCATGAACACCCATTTATAGCCCACTGTCATTTTTCCTCTAGGTAATTCTACTATTTTCCATGTCCCATTTTTTTCAAAGGCCTTCATTTCTTCCATCACTGCCCTTCTTTATTTAGGACTTTCTAGTGCCTCCTAAATATCTTTTGGGATTATAATCCTGTCAAGACTTGAGGTAAAAGCATGATAACTAGTAGATAAGTTATTATACAATAAAAATTTTGAAATGGGATGTAGGGTGCAAGAACGTGATTGTTTTTTAAAAGCAATTGGTAAATCAAGATCATGAGAATTGTTACTTGATCAGAGGAATGCTCATAGTGGATTGGATCTCTCATCAGGTTGAATTACTTTGGTGCTTGAAGTGTAAGGTTCTCTTAAGGCTGGAATTTTCAACTTCTTGAATAGACCAATACCTCCTTTTGTTTCTTTTCAACTTCCTCCAAATTCAATGTAAGATTGTCATGTGGTAAAGTTAATTGGATAGATGAGGTTTCAGGGATGAGAAACTCAAAGTCCAAAAATTGAGCTTCACTCACGTGCTCCCCCCAAAGCAAGGGCTTTGGATAATAAAGTGTGGTTTCGAAGAAGGTAACATCAAGGTTGACAAACAGGCGACGAGTAATGGGATCATAACACTTGTACCCCTTTTTCGTAGAGAAGTAGCCAAGAAAGACGCATTCACAGGTACTAGGATCTAATTTAATTTGGTGGTGGGAGTAGATGTGAACAAAGATCGTGCAACCAAAAATTTTGAGGGGAATATTAGAAATGATGCGAGAGGTAAGAAAGGACTCCTTGAATTTTTAGATAGGTGTGGCAAAGGATAATATCCTACTAGGTATATGGTTGATAAGGTATATGACAGTAAGGATAGCATCTCCCCAGTAATTTTTTGGTAAGTGAGTGGTAAATAATAGGGCTTAAACGACCTAAAAATATGGCGATTTTTTCGTTCAACAATCCCATTTTGTTGGAGAGTGCCAACATATGAGCTTTGGTGGATGATTCCATGCTCTTGAAGATACATACCTAATACTTGGTTAAAGTACTCAGTGCCATTATCAGTATAGAGGATTTTAATATTAGTGTGGAATTGAGTACGGATCATTGAGTGGAAACTAATAAAGATTGCCCAAACTTCGATTTTATCATGTAAGAGGTATATCCATCATAAACGAGTATGATCATCAATAAAGATAATAAACTATTTAGTATGTGTCTAATTGGATATAGGAGATGGGCCTCATAAGTCATTGTGAATCATAGTAAAAAGTGTGCAGGGTTTGTTTATGGATCTAGGAAAACATGTTCTTTAATGTTTTGCAGATTCACAAATCTCACATTGAACATAAGGAAAATGTTTATTTGAACAAAGAGATGACCTATCCTAGAATGCCATAATAAAAGTTGGCTAACTTGAGAAGCAAATGTAGAATCATAACCAATCTTAAAGTCACTCCAAACATTGTGACATTGGTTATTTACAGTGTCCTCTCAAAGTAGTAGAGTCTCTCACACTCCTTGCCAATCGTCCTCCCCGATGATAGATCCTGAAAGAGGTAATGAGAAGGAAAAAAATTAGCTGAACAATTCAAATTTTTGGTCAATTGACTAATAGACAATAAATTGCACGCTAATTTAGGAACATAGGGAACAAGATCAAAGACAATAGAGTTGATATCCGAATACTCTCTTTGCCATCACATGGTGAGTAAGTAATAAACAAATGATATGCATCAGCCATATGATCGGAAGCTCTAGAGTCAATAATTTATGGGGTGTTAATACGAACAGTAATATTAAGGTGTTTCGAAAAATTACCTCATTGGGCCAAAGACCTAGAGGGAACAAACAACTAACCAAATGTCTGAAATGTGGAAAACAGTTCATAGGGCCTTTCCAATTGTTTAGAATTAAAGGCACCATTATTTTTTCCTCCAGAATTTTTTTTATCCTGAAGGTTAACCTTGATTTTTCTTTCTGGGTTTCCTATATGTTGGTTTCCCATGCAACTCCTAGCAATCGTCCTTCGAGTGACTCGGGTTTTTGCAGTGTTCGCACCAAGGATGCATCATTTGATGCTTTGGGCCTGAATTCTGTTGATGAGCTAGGCCAGAATTTAAGTTTTGGTCGCTTGGACCCATCTGCCACTTTTTCTGCCTAAGGTCTATCTGTCATGTTGCTAAGCCAAGCCCAGTTTGTAGACCTCAAGCTACATCTCCAACTGGGCATGATCCGCTCGTTACTAGGGCTAAGGTTTCAACCATTCCTTTCTCCTTTAACATGACCCACAACCTGCTCTCCTCTCTGCCAGTCTCTACGAATGCCTCCCGAGTTGATGACCAAGGGCGGCAACTCAGAATCCTACCTATCACCTCGTTAAGGTCGCAGTTTAGCCTTATGAGAAACTCAAATACCCTTTCATTTTCCACCTTCTTATACCATATACTATTGTTTGGACACTCTCATACCTCATCTGAACTTAAGTCGAGTTCTTGCAAAAATTCGATCATTTCTATATAATAATCAGTCATTTCTCTTTCTCCTTATTTCAACCCTCACAATCGAGTATTAATCTTGAAAAGTTGAGAAGCATTTTCAACGTAGAAGTAAGTCTCCCGGACAACTTCTCCAAATTTGTACACCGTCAGCAAGATCATATAGGCTTTTTCCGATCGTGGGTTGCATTCAGTTCACCAACATGCTGTTACGAGCGAGTTTTCGAACCTCCATCGCTGTAACGCCATTGTGTCAGTGGTAGCGGGTTTCCTTGCTTCTCCTGTAATGTAAACTAATTTTCCCTTTCCATCAATCACCAACTGCATTGATTGAGCCCACTCTCTTTAATTTCTTCCATGTAGTTTTTCCACTGAGAGATGGAAAGAGGAGGATTCCAAAGTTGCTGGACTTACGGTAGAAGACACCTCCCTCTCACTATCAAGAGCATCAAAGGGAACAAAATTGTCATTGATAGTGTCGACCATTGAAGAAAATGATCAAGCCTGCTCTGATACCATTTGGGAAGAGGGAAAATAGAAAATCAACACCGATGATTTACATGATTCAATCAATATGACCTACGTCTATGGTAACTTTATCTTTTTTGTTTTTCTTGTATATTTCTATACAATATTTACATCCATATATAGGGGGTACAATCATGATCTAAGATAGGAAGAAAACACAATATATGATAAGGAGACAAGTTTAGGAAAGTTTGCCTCCTAATTAGGAGCAAGTCAGGAAGATTAAAATCCTCCCAGATTTCTCATGATTTCAACAATGCACTTTTAACAACATTAGTATTTCTGACAACTTTGACTGCTCTACATTCTAACAATGGAACTCAATATTATATTTGACTTTAACCCTTTTCCAGTGGCTAATGTGCTAAATTCTAGAACAATCATGGTTCTTGCATTACAGGTGAATTTCAATTCAATAAAGTAGTCATCCGAACAAGAGAAAAAAAAAGCCAAAGTGAGTCGTTGTTGTTTTGGGAAACTCCATGATTTACAACTAAGAACTTCTGGAAGAAAATAGAATAAAAATTTAGTGAAAATGTAAAGGATACATAAAAATAAGTCATTAATTGCATTATTTATTTTATTCAACCGTTAGGTCAGCAGCTATGGAAACAGTAGATAGATTTCTGTGGCCTTATATGCATGTTAAGTTCAAAATGATCATCTTTTAGTCACCAAAGGAAGTTTGACAGAAAGAAGCAGAAAAAGAGGCACTTGAGCATTTTTCTGTTGAAAATTCTTTTGTTTAGACACACTCAAATCTAACATAAACAAGGATATATATATGGAGAAGAAAATATAACTTCTTTGTTGAAAAAAGACAGCAGAGAGACTCTCACCAACTCTGTATCACAACACTGTTTCCTCTCTTTTTTCTTCAGTTCACACTCTCATCGAACAAACTCCTCACCACATCTCTATTTATACATACATCTCTCATCAATGCAATAAAACTGTTACAAGTACCTAATTAAAATACTCATAAATTGCACAACCATTCATCTTCAAATTTCATGAACTATTCATATTCGTAACTCCATAAGCCATTCGTATTCCTAACTCATGAACTATTCATGAATCATGTTTAACTTCCAACATCCTCCCTTAAACATGATTCTGGACATACTCCGAGCAGCAATCTCAGCTTTTTGAAAACTTCAATCTTGAGAGCCTTGGTAAAGATATCTGTCACTTGATCTTCGGTCTTCATATACTTCACACAAATCTCCTTGCTCGAAATACAGTCTCTGATAAAGTGAAACCTTGTATCGATGTGCTTGCTACGATCATAGAAAATTAGATTTTTGGATAAAGCAATAGCAGATTTGTTGTTTATATTAATCTCTGTTACTTCATCTTGCACAACTCCAATTTCATTAAGCAAATTCCTCAACCATATGGCATGACAGACAGAGGAAGTAGCTGCAACATATTCAGCCTCACAGGTTGAGAGAATCATTATAGGTTGTTTTTTGAACTCCATGTAAAAGTAGTATCACCCATAAAGAATACAAATCCTGTAGTGCTTTTACGATCATCTATATCTCCAGCCCAATCACTATCACAATATCCTTCAAGTTTAAAACATTCAGAGAATGAATAAAACAACCCATAGTCAAGCGTACCTTTGAGATAGCGAAGAATTTTTTTTGTTGCCTTCAAATGTGTAGCACTTGGAGTTTCCATGAAATGACTCACTGAACCAACTCCAATTAATATATCTGGTCTTGTACAAGTCAAATATCTCAAACTGCCAATCAGACTTTTGAAATATGTTGGATCAATAGATTCACTCTCTTCATATCTTGACAACTTGATCCCTGTTTCCACCGGAGTTGCTACAGATTTGGAATCACTCGTTTTAAACTTCTTTAAATCTTCCTTGGCATATCTTTGATGAGAAATAAAGATCCCTTGCTTCATTTGTTTCACCTCAATGTCAAGATAATATGACATCATTCCAATGTCTATCATCTCAAACTCTCCAATCATCGCTTTCTTGAACTCATCGAACATGCTTGGATCATTTCCTGTGAAAATCAAATCATCCACATACAAACAAACAAGTAATACATCACCATTTTTGTTTGTTTTGAAGTAAAGGGCATGTTCATATGGGCATTTCACAAAACCATTTTTCTGGAAATAGTTGTCAATTCGACTATTCCACGCTCTCGGAGCCTGCTTCAATCCGTATAAGGCCTTATTTAATTTCAGAACCTTGTTTGCTTGGCCTTTTACAATGTAGCCAGGAGGTTGTTTCAAGTAAACTTCTTCCTCTAAATACCCATTCAAGAGAGCAGACTTGACATCCATCTGGAAAATTCTACATCCATGTTGAGCAGCCAATGAGATAATTAATTTGATAGTCTCCAAATGAGCTACGGGAGAAAAAACTTCATTGTAATCAATACCTTGGCGTTGGCTATAGCCTTTGGCCACAAGTCGAGCTTTATGCCTCTCCACATCTCCGTTAGCATTTCTTTTGGTCTTGAAAACCCATTTGACTCCGATTGCTTTTTGTCCTTTGGGAAGAGCTGCAAGTTCCTAAGTATTGTTTTTGTTAATGGCTTGAATTTCTTCATCCATTGCCCTCACCTATCTTTTGTCTTGACTAGCTTTTGCAAAATCAATTGGTTCACTATCTGCAAAAAGACAAAATAAGGTGAGATTATTTATCACTTCAGTTTCATCATACAATTCCCCCAAATTCCTCAAGCCACGAGACCCAACAGGACATTCTTCTGATGATGTAGATGATTCACTATGACGAGGAGATGCAGGCATCACAGGTTCTTGATCTGCTTCAATATTTTCTCCTATGCTTTCTTCAACAAATGGAAAGAAAGCATAATCTTCTTTTTGTGTATTCCAATCCCACATAGCTTCCTCGTCAAAAATGGCATCTCTGCTTACAACAAGTTTTCCATTTTTGAGAATATAAAGCTTGTATCCTTTCTAATTTGAATCATAGCCTATGAACACAAACGTTTCACTTTTGTCATCCAGCTTCATTCGTCTTTGATCCGAGACATGAGCATAAAAGATTTTCAAGTGAGCAACACTTGGTTTCCATCCATTCCAGGCTTGTTGAGGAGTCATATTCTGCAAAATTCTGGTAGGACTTCTATTAGAAAGATACACAACACAATCTACTACTTCGGCCCAAAATTCCCTCGGCATTTGCTTACTTTTTAGCATGCTTCGTGTCATGTTTAAGATAGATCAATTTTTTCTCTCAACGACACCATTTTGTTGTGGTGTGAATGGAACCGTGAGGGGCCTTCGGATTCCATTTTTCATCACAAAATCTTTTGAACTCCCTTGAAGTAAATTCTCCTCCCCTGTCTGATCTCAAAGCTTTTATAGAATACCTACTCTCCTTTTCGACAAAAACTTTGAATCTTTTAAACACTCGAAACACCTCAGATTTTTGTTTCACAAAATAAACCTATGTTTTTTGGCTAAAATCATCAATGAATAACAAAAAATAGTTATTCTTACCGAAAGAACTTGGTGTGATTGACCCACAAAGATCCGTATGCACAAGCTCGAGAGGCTCCTTTGCTTTTGAATAAGATTCTTTTGGAAAGCTTGTTTTAGATTGCTTGCCAAAAACACATCCTTCACAGAATTGGTTTGGGTGATGAATGTAAGGCAATCCTTTCACCATATTCTCCTCTGCTAGCAATCTCAAGCCACCAAAATTCAAATGCTCAAGTCTTAAATGCCATGTCCATGACGAATCTTTCACACATGCTTTCAAGCACTTTGCAATGTCAATTTGAATATTTAGTGCAAACATTCTATTTTTTGTCATTGGTACTTTAGCAATTAAATTCTTATCTTGATCTCTGAGTGAAAGACTATAATTATTCATGAAAATATTGTAGCCTTTCTCCATAAGCTATCCCAAACTCAAAATATTATTTTTCATGCCAGGCACATAGTAAACATTTGAAATAAATTCATATTTCTCATTCTTCAAGCGGATCAGAATATTACCTTTCCCCATCATTGGAATTTTTGTTGCATTTCCGAAAGTAATATTACCACTTATCGATTCATCAAGCTCCATGAATAATGATTTCCGCCCGCACATGTGATTACTCGCGCCGCTATCAAGATACCAAAAATTGCTTTCGTTGCTCTCATCAGATTTGCATGC
>JAOTAX010000001.1:14786504-14799286 GCA_025629825.1 Erythroxylum guanchezii
ATATGGGCATCATTTTCAGACATTCAGTGCCAACTTGGTGAACAATGAGCACAGTAGAAATAAGACAGCGATTTGGAGCCAGACTAGACGTTGACCAAGCTGTGGCAAACAGAGGAAACTCCAGTGGTTTGCTAAAGGCGAATTTGTTTTTCCGTTTCTTGATACGAGGGACCAATTAAATCAGATCGAAGTTACCTCTTGTTCGATTGTATGTCTTATTACATCATACTCAAGTTTGATATTAAAAAATATCTTCCCTTAATTTCTTTTTAAACGTGTTCACGAGACTCGGACATGTTTCAACAGCCTGGCTAATTTTGATATTCGTATTCCTAAATGTTGATAAAGACAACTTTAAATCGCTTTCACGCCTCGGATAATCTATATTAACATTCCGAGTCCTACTTTCCTTTTAACTTGTATAAAATGTATTCATAGGAATCTAGCACGTGCCTCTGCCATTTTCAACTTACTCGTAACCTACACCATTTTAACTCATATGATTCATCTACTTCAATCCCAAAAATGCATAAGACGAGTTCGTATGGTTCATACTTCCATTTTAACTCGTAGTTTCCGTCAACTTCAGTTTAATATATTCCCTTCCCGATCATGCATAAGACGAGCTCGTTCGGTTTATACTTGAAAAGTTGTACATTCAGTCATGTATGATTAAGATTAATTAGAAATTTGTTAGTTTTGTATCAGATTTTTGATAGCCGACAGTTGCAATTTTTTTTTTTATATAAATAGGTGGTAGGTTGTATTATTATCTTTACGAGAATGATTACAATTGTATTCTCATTATCACTTTTATTTTTTATTTTTATGCTACAAGAGCAACATCCAATCGTGCCTACGGAGAATTTATGAGAGTTTCTGATTTTCTATCGAAGTAATCTTTTAGCTGAGTTTTTTTCATTTTAATTCTCTCAGAGATGGAGGAAGTGCGAAGACAATCTACTGAGGAAGTAACACTAAAATTAAGACTTCAGTATCAAGGAGACGTGTTACGTCTCTAAGGATTAGACTATCCTGAATCATCCATGTGACTACTTTTCTAGTTTGAAACAACTATCCAGCTTGGAGTAGGCCAAAGAGAATTATTCTTGGAGCAATGGTGCAGCTTGGACTCATACATGGAAAGTGTCTCATGCCAAATCAAGACTGTATAGTTTAATCAATGGAAGCAAGTGGATTGCATGATGATCTTCGGGATTCCCAAAATTATTCTAGAAGATAGATCTAAAATAATTGAAGAATTATAGGTGAATATAAATGAATTTAATTAATTATATGAATTGAAAACCTAACATTGCTATTACAAGAATTGTAAATCCTTACAAAAGCCCCAATTAGGCTTGACAATGAATCATGAAGTGAATATAAATGAATTTAATTAATTAAATAAATTATATGATCTGAAAACTCAACATTACTATTACAAAAATTGTAAATCCTTACAAAATCCCCAATTAGGCTTGACAATAAGTCGTGACGACTCAGGCCTTCCGAAGGCCTAAACGTAGCTCAAAATTATTTTTTTAATAGCTAAGCTATGCCTGAAGTTCATTTCAGACCTAATTAAATTAAATTTTTTATTTTTAAAAATTCAAATGACATTATTTTTCTAAGAAGATGTCCTTTTAAATGAAATTTTTGGGATTCAAGCCAGATCGAGCTTTTCGAAGCTCAAAATTTCCAAAAAAGGCCCAAAACTTGATCAACTCATGTCGAGCCAGTTGACTTCGATCTAAGCCAATTGGGCTTTTTCTGGCCTCCCCTAACTCCAATATTCTTGCAAAATTTATAACTAGACAACTAAAGAGCAGAGTTTTATTTCGTTAAACAATAAAATGGATATTGAATTTTGATCAATGGAAGCATGTGGATTGCATGATGATCTCATGGATATTAAATTCAATATATAAGGCGATCTTTGAAGCTTTTATTATGCAAGAACTACTAAAGAATTATGGATTGAGATAGAATATATGTTTGTGGAAAGTAATGGTCCTAGACTATACTAGTTACAAAAGAAATTAACTCGATATAGTAAGGAAATATGACTATGTTGAAGTGTTTCACAAAGTTGAAGTGTTTGTGAGATGAGTTAATCTATCTTGTGCCAATATCAAAATGCAGATGTGGATAAGTAAAGAAAATAACTCATCTAAATGAGTTTAATCATCTAGTGCAATTTTTCATAGGCCCAAATGACAGCTATGATCTTAGTAAGGAATCAAATCCTTGTCATGGATCATTTTTCAAGTGTTACTAAGGCATACTCTATGTTGTTATGAGTTGAATGACAGAGAGACATCTAAAATGCAATCTAAACGGGAGATGAAGTTAGTGCAATGTTGGAAAAATACAATCTGACAATTAAAATATTGGTAGAAGGTATGTAGAGAAAAGAGAATTTATGAATGAAAGCAAGCTCCATTATGATTATTGTAATAGAAAACGTCAATTAAGGGATACATGCTTTAAATTGTATGGTTATCCTGATTGGTATAAACAGCTGCTAGAATATAAGGAAAAACATATGATAGGAAAGTCTTGGATGATAGACATGGCTAACAGAGCAGATAAAGTGAGTATGGAGAATGGATTAAGGAACCATCAAAACTTATGAAATGAAAGGAGGCCAATGATCCAATTTCAATGAATTTTGAACATGATTTTGCAGGATTTGTATTCTATCATTCATTCTTTTATTTTGATTATATGGATTATGGCTATTAGGTTATTAACAGTGGTGTTTTGAATCACATATGCATTAACCTTAATTTTCTTAAACATACTTTTGTTAATACATCTATACCTATATGCTTGCATGATGGAACAACTAGATGTGTGAAACATATATGAAAGGTTTGGTAGTTAAAAATGTTTGGCTGCTTATTCTTTGGTTACATAAGTGTCTATTCTTTGGTTACACTTTCGGATAGAAAGCTTTCAAACTTTTTATAATCTAGATAAACAATCCATCTTGATATTTTGATATGTTTATCTTTTATGAAACTATATATCCTTACGAAAATACTTCACTATCTTCATAAATCAAACCTTTTTTACCTATTGTTATAACTGATGAGACCTTTTTAACGCCTACTTTTTAATCAAAGATATCTTTGTTGACTTTTTCTCTAGATAATATAAACTCAACAATGCATTCCCTTAAAACTAGAATTTATAAAGGCATAGTCTATAATGATTATCGTACATATGCATCTGTCCAACTAGAGCCACAAGTTACACGTTTAAGTAAAAGCACCTGAATTAGAACTAAGCTAAATTGGCTTAATGATTTTATCTCCAATGTTGATTGTTCTTTATGGTTGCTTGTTGACGTTGTTGGTTAACCTAATATTTGTTACCAATCACACAACCTCACACCTTAATATATGTGGTTTTAGCAAAATTATCAAGTATTTAAGAGCCCTAATGTAGCAGGGCAGACTACCACCCCACAGATATTGTCCGCTTTGGATTGCCCTTCGGGCCAAACCCTTCTCTACCCCCTTAGGGCCCAGCCTAGTTGGCACAACGATTCGGGTACCAACTCTAATACCATTTGTAACAGCTCAGACTATCTGCCCACAAATATTGTCCGCTTTAGGTTGCCCCTTGTGCCAAACCCTTTGCGGTTTTGCTCTTCCCACACCAGGAAAAATGCGTCTCTCTCCAGCCCTTAGGGCCCAGCCTAGCTGGCACAACAGGATCGTTTCCTCATCAATCATAAAAATTATATATATAAATTAAGTACAAAAATCAAGTAAGGCTTACAAAAATCAAGTAAGGCAGCATGTCTTTATTTATCGGTCCAATTGATAAAATGGAACCTTGTCATGGCTCTAAATCAAAAGAGAACAAATATACACAACATATATGACTCAATTATAAATTTGTAACTTTCAAAACAGTATTTCATGCAATAAAAGTCATCTTTTGAACTCCAAGTGCAAAGTTGTTCAAAAATGTAGTTTCAGAAAATAAAATATTGTCCTTTGCACTTCAAGTACAGGTTTGTTGAAAACAAAATTGTTTCTCAAAATACGTAATAAAAACATTAGTTTCAAAACAATGCCGTTTTCTTAAGTACATAAGCATATTAGCACCCATTTGAGATTCAATTCTACTATGCATTAACCGTGAGGGGCTTGGAGCCCAAAGCAGACAATATTTGTGGGCGCATGGTCTAGGCTGTTACACCTAATCTTAAGATGAAACAAAGTGTAGAGTTGATTGGTTGTAGGCCATGCAAAAAGAGTTGGATGCTTTAGAAGCTAATCAAACTTAGAAGCTTACTCAGCTACTTAAGGCAAATGACAGTATTGATCATTTTAAAGCTAGATTGATAGCAAAAGTTTACAATAAAATTGAGGGCATCGTTTATATGGATAGTTTATATCCAATATCTAAAGTTATGATTGTGCAAATTTTACTTATTGTATCTTCTTCAAACATGTTCCCTCTTTATCAAATTTATGTAAATAACACATTTTTACATGCTACCTTGATGTACATGATACCTCTAGAAGGATGTCTTAAAGCTAAATCAAATGAAGTAGGTCGATTATGAAGGTCACTATATGGGCTTCTTACCAATGAAATTGTAAATTTACTTCATAACTATACTTAATTAGTTTTACAAATTCTACATATGATTATTGTTTATTTCTAAAATCTATGTCAAACTCTTTCATAGCATCCACAACAAGTGAACTTAAATGGATCTCTTATCTTTAAATAGATTTTTAATTTTCCATTCCGTCTCTTGTCTCTCTTTAGTGCAATAATAAGGCAGCTTTGTATATTACAAGAAATTTTATCTTCCATAAACATACTAAATACCTTGACATAGACTACCATCTTGTTCGGGATGGATAAAAGAAAGGCTTTGTTCTTTTCTAACACATTTAATCTCAGCAAAAATATCTGATATATTCATAACATCTTTTCCTACTTCACATTATGCTATTTATTGTCTAAGCTGCATTTTTTTAGCTCCCAAATTCAGCTTAAGAGAAAGACGAAAGTATATAAGTTAACTCATATACATGCAATCCTACATGGTAAAGAATAATTAGGAATTTGTTAGCTTTGTAACATATTTTTTGTGAACTGATAGTTACAAGTTTTCCCTATAAATAGCCATAGGTTATATTGTCTTTATGAGAAGAATACAATTTTCTTCTTACCGTAAGTTCTAATTTTCTTCAATGCTTGATCTAAAAATCTAATTAACTTAAAATTCAAGATATTAGATTTTTAATCTCTTTTTCATGTAATTAATTACAAAATTTCAATATCTCACTTTATTCTTCATAATTAACATATTCTTATTTAATTCATGAGTGACTATAGCTTATTTATCTATAAACCTAATGAATAATTTTGATGTAAATAAGTAAATTAGGTTATATCAACTATGAAGATCATGAAAATCATCAAATTGATGACTCATTATCATCTATACTGTTCATGCAATCTTTATCAATCAACTGTTATCATCATCGCATCATTAGCCATTCTTAATACCTCAAGAAGACCAATTTCTATCGTTCTTACAAGGTCATAATGTTCTAATTACCAAAACTCAATGAAGTAGTAGACATGTTTATTGTCACATATGCTTAGGTGTGCATCATCAAAGTCATCCCATTTTATCCAAAGATTTTTCTCCTACAATTTACCAATTCATATCTTACACAATTGATATTTTGATCTCCATTGATCCTAGCCAATATTTCTCTCTATCAAACATACTAACACCAATTTTACTCCCGTTTTCTAGAATTTACCTCTTCTGATGCTATATCATTTCATAATGAGTCAACTACCATATTGAGTGCATTAACTCTTCTCATTTAACTCTTCATCTTTTCTTTAATCTCATTCATACATAAATTCCCATCTTATAAACATTTCTAACTTTCTCCATATTACATATCATTTCATTCATCTAATGAAAAGTCTTTTATGTCTATTTCATTTCTCCTTTACTATTTCCTCATTTCTGTCTCATTTTCCTCACCTTCCATATGCATATCCTCAATCTATTTAGAATTATTGATGCATAATCACTGTGAAATTCTGATCTCCATTTCACTAACATCTTCTTATGGTGAAGCATAACTCTTGTCGCATTAATCGAACAACCACTTCGGTTCCAATTTCCTCCTTTTAAGATCATAACAAGGTTATGTTTTCATTCCATTCTGCTTGTAAACTCCAATCTCATCATTTATACTTGTATCCCTATTCCTCAAGCAATCCATGACAATACATTCACATCCATATCACATTTGGGGGTATATCAACACATTGCAATATTGATGTCATATTTAATAATGCATTTCCCCAATACAAATACGTTGAATCATTATCTGTCATATTTACCCAAATACTACTTCTCATTTTTATTTATCCACAACTTCCATTTTCTCATATCATGAAAGAGTATTATTTTTCTTACTAATTCTATCGACTCAAACTCTTAACAATTGCTCATGCGTGTGACTTATACACATGCGACTCAGACTAGGGATTGCTGCATGCTAAGACATGTCAAAAATTCATGTAACTTGATACATATTTCCAAAAATGACCATTTAAGATCCTAATTCTGGGCTCTGATACCATAACTGTTGGACCTCGATTCCGGAGCCCAACATTCGAAATCATGAAATGTGAGCGTATTACCCTGAAGGGTTATTTTAGTGAAATCTTATAACAATCATCGATTCATCTTCATTATTTAATACCATAAGCGTTGGGACCCCGCCCTCGCAAGTCACGTGTACGACGTCCTAAGTGACGTTCGAACGCGCATCCTATAAGGGTGGCGTGCCCACAGTAGTCAAACATAAAAAACAAACTCATTTCTCCTATTTCAGAATAGATTTTGGGAAACCTTAAATCAGAATTTCAAATTGACTTCTTCATAACATTTTTCCTCCATTGTCTTAAGTTTCTAATGACACCAAAATCATTCAATTTGGTTTAGAAATCTGAAAGTTATAGCCCAAATATTTTCGGACAGTTATTAAACTCAAACAATACACTATACTGAATTTCCATCCAGAAATTGATAGTCCTAAAGACTGAATTAAAACTCATTTTCTTCAACTAATTTATAGCTCTATGTCTTTAGTTTATTTAGAAATAAGAATAATCTCATTTGGAGGTCGGATGATAAAGTTATGGCAAAAAGAATCAAACATGTTTATGTCCTCAAACATATTGAACCTGTTTTGGGACAATTGACATAACTTTCACTAGAGATATCGGAGTAAGGTCATTCTTAGACGATTTGAAAGAGGACTTCTAGATCTACAACTTTCATGAGGCCTTGAAGAGAGATTTTTCCATCTAAAGGGTCAAAATCTCGAATTTCCAAAAGTGTAGATGGATCAGACGAAGTGATTTAGTTTAAGATGAATCAGACAAAGGTTTAGTCTAAGATGAACCAGAAGAAGGTTCAGTCTATGATGAACCAAACAAAGGTTCAATCTAAGATGAACCAGGCGAAGGGGCTTCTACGGGGTCTTCCTCACATCACCAAAAATTCTAAGTCACTAACTACACTCTCCAAAGCATCTCCACTTATAATGATCATATCTCTCAACTCCGATATCCAAAAATTTCATACTTAATATTGTTGGAAAGATAGAATGACAAGCTACAACTTTCAAGAAGACAACTTTATCTAATTCAGCCTAGATTAACCCAGTTTTTCCCATGAAGTCAGTACACAAATTTTCACCCTTATGAAAGACTTGAAAACTTTCCCAACTTTACTTCCTCTAATGCAACATCATTTATAACAATTCAACTACCAATTTTTATGTCATTAAACTCTCTAATCTTTACTCATTTGATTCATCACTTACGTCCAATTCTTATCATCCACAAAATCCTATCTTTTATTTCCATAACCTCTCACTTATAAGTAATAACAATTCATATTCAGTTCATCAACTCAAGTTGATAACTTCTTCAAGTCTATCTAATTTTAAAAACTGGGTTATAAAATCTTTATATGTGTGTGTTATTTTCTTTTTTAATTTTTATTGGATATATAATACCTCAATTTTCAATTTTTAATAATAAATCACAGTAACCAATCAAATTAATTAAAAAAAGTACTATGGGATCCAAAACCCAATTCGTTTATCATTTGACATTACAATTCGTAATTAATTCCCAACCAAAATCTAGTGTGTAAAAGCTTAGAAAATGGTCACAGCTTCATTAGACGTAGATAAATGATGGGTCAATGTTATAAGAGGGCATAATCTTGTGATTAGACGTAGACAAATTATGGGTCAATGTTCCTGTTTATGTCAAAGTCTTCTTATCCTCAGAGAGTTTCAATTCAAAAGTAAAGGAGTAGACAGTGTGAGATAAGCTTAACCCATTTAACTTGTAGGCTGATGTGAGAGAAGAAAATATAAAATAATTTTATGAATATTCTTCTTTTTAATGCTTTCTCTTATAAAAGGAGTTTACACCAGTATTATCTTATTCTTAAACTTACTGGGATGTAATTTGCTTATGTAGTTAGTATTTTTCATATGCATCTTTTTAATTTAGATGCATATATTCGAGTTCTCTTTAATTTGAGAGGGAATGATTTTAAGTTGTAATGCTATTTTGCAATATTTATGCATCCATTATGTGTCTCTTCAAGAATAGTGGCAAGTATAGAATAGATCGCTTTGCATGACTCAATAACAACATGCATGTAAATATCAAGCAATTTTTTTGTATGATGCAGACTGAATCAATAAGGAAATTCCCAGTAATTTATACTAATACTAGTTTTAGTTGCCTCAAGATTTTCAAATGTCAACCATGTGTTATGTGTTGTGACTATTGTTTGTTGAATGAAATAAAATAGAATAAAGTTTTGTGTTGTTTATCTCACATACGTGTTTCTAGGACTTCAGCAACATGGAATGAAATTTTGTATTGTTTTGGATCTCAAATTTTGAATAATATATTATGTTGTCTCATGTCTTTATTGATTAAAATTAGTGAATGAAAGATTAAAGTTAGTGTCAAAATCACAGGGAATAATTAGTGAATTAAAGATCAAAATTATTTTGTGCACGAATTGGGTGGTTATATATTGTCACAAAGTCGTAGTTATCATAAAATGGGTTATAAATTGAATTGTGTAATCATATAAAATAAATTAATTTATGGTTGAATTATATAATTACACAAAATGAGTTACAGTTGTGAGTTTATGATTAAATTATGCAATTATATAAAATGAGTTATAGTTGTGTTTATAGTTGAATTATGTAATCATACAAAATAAGTATTAGTTATGAATTTATAGTTGAATTGTGTAATAATACAAAATGAGTAATAGTTGTGTGTTTCTGTTTGAATTATTTAATCACACAAAGTGGGTTATATATAGTTGTGAATTTCTAGTTAAACTATGTAATATAAAAATGAGTTATAGTTATGATTTTATGGTTGAATTATACTCATATAAAATGAGTTATAGTTGTGATTTTATGTTTGAATTATGTAATAACACAAAACAGGTTATATTTGTGAATTTATGGTTAAATTATGTAATAACACAAAACAGGTTATAGTTGTGAATTTATGTAATAACTCAACATGAGAATTTCTTGGATAGAATGTGCTTAAGCATCAAATTTTTTTAAGGAATCATTTATAAACTTGCAAGTCTATATAATATGATTATCAAGAAAATGTTGTTACTCTATTTCTTCCTAATATTTTACATAAATTTATTTTGATATGAAGTTATTAAGTTAATTTTGATATATTTCTTCTTGTTTTTTTATAAATAAATAAATGGAAGTTCAAGTACTTCGAATAATTTAGCCACTTCAAGAAGATTCAATAATCCAGCTTGAGCTTATGCTAGATTGGTTGTTGGCCCCTGAAAATTTTATTTATTTATTAAGCACGATTTAAGTTAATTATGAGGTTTATTAGATTAATTACTTTTGGAGTTATTAATTATGTCAAAGTTAGTAGGATTTATTGTATTGCATAGGTTAATAGAATTAAAGTGTTAAGATTATAAGAATGTTCAAGGGTATTTTTGGCAAGACACTTAAGGATGAAAGATCATAAGCTTGTAAGGAAGGGCAAAATGGACATTTTATACTCATTAAGGGTATAAGTGGAAGAAGGAAAATGTTGTCTTGTGTATTAGAGGAAGAAAAATGTGACTTGAAGATAGAAATAAGAAAAAAAAATGAAAGTGAAGAGAGAAAGAGAGGAGAGTTCGGTTCTTTAAGAGATAGGAAGGAAGATAGTTAGGGTTTCTTCATTTCTTAGTTTTCAAGAGGGAATAGTTAGGATTTCTTCATTTCTTAGTTTTCAAGAGGGAATTTGAGGTTGATCAAGAAAATAAAAAGAAAGAGGAAGAGAAGAGCTTTCATTTGAGCCAAACATCACTTCATTTGGAGAAGAGTTAAGGTAAGAGCATTTTTGATTTGTTGGATTTTTGGAAAGATTTTGGTTCATGGAGCTTAGAAAATGCATGGGTTTAAGTATTATAGGATAAATTTCATGCATAGGTTTCTTTGGGTCTTCTAATTTGGAATTCTTATTGAATGGAAATTTTGTTTTAGATAAAGGAAATCAAGAGAGTCAAGAGGAGCAAGGGGAGAGACATTTTGAGCAAAGTCTTTAAGCAAGGAAATTCAAGGTGGGTTTCATGTTTATAATAGAGTTAATAAGCCACCAATGTTTTCTTTTGAATCAAGAGAAATAAAATAATTTCAATTACTTCATAAATGTTGCTTTTATTACTTTTGATCGATTTGAGGAATTGCTACATGTTTTTTATATAAATTGTGTGAATGATTTATGAAATGAAAAATGGAAATGATTTTGAAAGGATATCAAGTTTACGAAATCAAGTTTCGAAAACATGTCATTTTGGGCAATACGTTTACAAGATGTGAAATGCACGATTATGTGGGTTTGTGGTGATCCCCTAAGTTAAGTCAAGTGCACTTTGATAAAAGGCTTCTCTCACCTGCTCGCTAGTGGCATGGAGCTCCTTCATGAACTTCCCTAAATTCACGGCTACACAAGACCATTATGTGAAAATGTGTAGTACGTTCTGTTTTTGGATCCACCCAAACCGTTTTGATGTGCTTATGATATGTGAACAAGTTTGATGCATTCATGTTTTGTAGTTTGCGAATTTGACTACATCATGAGAATTTGAGAAACATGTGTTTTATGAACTCAATGAGAATTTTCTATGATGATATAAAGTATGAAATTTTTGGATCTCAGAGTTGAGAGATATGGTCATTATAAATGGAGATGCTTTGGAGAGTGTAGTTAGTGACTTAGAATTTTTGGTGATGTGAGGAAGACCTCGTAGAAGTCCATTCGTCTAGTTCATCTTAGACTGAACCTTTGTCTGGTTCATCATAGACTGAACCTTCTTCTAGTTCATCTTAGACTAAACCTTCATCTGGTTCATCGTCTGTTTCATCTTAAACTGAACCTTCGTCTGATCCATCTTAGACTGAACCTTCGTCTGATTCATCTTAGACAGAATCACTTCGATAATATGTTTGAGGACATAAACATGTTTGATTCTTTTAGCCATAACTTCATCATCCGAGCTCCAAATGAGATGATAGAAAATAAGTTTTAATTCAGTCTCTAAGACTATCAATTTCTGGATGGATGTTGAGTATAGTATACTGTTTGAGTTTAATAACTGTCCGAAAATCTTTGGGCTATAACTTTCAGATTTCTAAACCAAATTGAATGATTTTGGTGTCATTAGAAACTTAATACAATGGAGAAAAAATGTTCTGAAGAAGTCAATTTGAAATTCTGATTTAAGGTTTGCCATAATTTGTTCTAAAATAGGAGAAATGAGTTTGTTTTTTATGTTTTACTAGTGTGGGCACGCCACCCTTATGGGATGCGCGTTCGGATGTCACTTAGGACGTCAGACACGTGACTCACGAGGGCGGGGTCCCAACGCTTATGGTATTAGAGAATGAAGATGAATAGATGATTGTTATAAGATTTCACTAAAATAACCCTTCAGGGTAATACGCTCATGTTTCATGATTTCGAATGTTGGGCTTCGGAATCGGGGTCCAACAATTATGATATCAGAGCCCAGAATTAGGATCTTAAATGGGCATTTTTGGAAATATGTATCAAGTCACATGCATTTTTGACATGTCTTAGCATGCAGCAACGATTGATCCCTAGTCTGAGTCGCATGTGTATAAGTCACAGGCATGAGCAATTGTTAAGAGTTTGAGCCGATAGAATTAATGAGAAAAATGATACTCTTTCATGATATGAGAAAATGGAAGTTGTGGATAAATAGAAATGAGAAGTAGTATTTGGGTAAATATGGAAGATAATGATTCAACGTATTTGTATTGGGGAAATGCATTATTAAATATGACATCAATATTGCACTATGGTGATATACCCCCGAATGTGATATGGATGTGAATGTATTGTCATGGATTGCTTAAGGAATATAGGGATACAAGTATAAATGATGAGATTGGAGTGTACAAGCAGAATGGAATGAAAACATAACCTTGTTATGATCTTAAGTAGGGATGGCAACGGGGCGGGTATGGGGCGAGTATGCCATCCCCCGTACCCGCCCTATGAACCTGCCTCCACCCCCATACCCGCCCCCATCCCCGTCGGGGATTTTTTTGGCACCCCCATACCCGTACTCGTTGGGGGTTTGACCCCCATCGGGTACCCGT
>JAOTAX010000001.1:14812194-14835439 GCA_025629825.1 Erythroxylum guanchezii
TAGTTGATCTCCCCCCTTTGAGTATCTTCCGGATCTATCACAAACTCAGCTTCTTCTTTCTCACGAATACTAAGTCTGCAAACTTGACTCCATTGGACTAAAAGCAGATCTCAAAAACCACAGATCAAAAGAAACTACTAACTCTCAAACATGCACAATCAAGGCATGACCAAACTTGCACTCTTTAAGAGAGAGAAACGAGAGGCAAGACTCTTCATTCGAACCTTTTTTTTATATAATTATTTAAATATATATTTTATTATATACATTATAAATAAAAATACAATATAATATTCGTATCTTATTTATATATTATTTGTAATCATTATTTTATTAAAACTGGATTTTTTTAATGTAAGAATATGAACTATATTTATTGAGAAATAATATTAATACAACCTAAAAAGACTATCATTTTTTTTCTCGTGAATAAAATAGTCAATCTAATAGACCAAATTTTGAAAATACTTAAATAAACATGTAGATGCTTGTTAGATGACAAATTCACTTAATTGACTTTATATAAGAAATTTATTTGGAACATTATTTGAATATTTATGAAAATTTGTATTGCTATATATAATATAAACAAGTTTTAAATTTAAATTTAAATTTCATAATTATGTTAATCATTTTTCTTAAAAATATTAAGATTAATAATTAAATTGATTCCTTATTAAATTTTAGAAAAGTTGTTTATGGAATTTAAATTAATGATATTTTAATTAGATTACAATTAATTAATTAGATTTCCTAAAATTAAAAAAATTAAGTAATTAATGAAGGTGTTTCTTAATTAAATTTTAATTTTTTAATAAATCAAGAAATTAATATCTAAATAAATAATATAAATTACTTTCTTAATTAAATTTAAAAGTGTTTTATTTAATTTTGAAAGTAATTTCTATAATGTTAAAAATAGTTTTCTAATTAAGAAAAATAATTTCTAATTAGATTAGAAATAGTTTTCTAATTGGATTAGAATGCGATACTTATAAAATTTTAAAAAGTTTTTCTAAATTATAATAAGAAGCATAATTTATTGAAAATTGTTTTAAAGTAAATTTAAATTAAATGAGTCAAAAAAGATTGAAAATAGTTTTCAATTGAATTTGAAAATTGTTTCCAAATCATGTTAAATTTATATTTAGAATAATAATTTAATTTATTTAGGAATCAATTGATTTAATCTAATTTAATAATTCAAGGAGCTGGAAATATTATTTTAGATTATGAATATCAATAAATAACTAGAATAAAACAAAGCTTTATATTTTGTGCATATAATTTGATTATGAGTGGATAAGTTGCATGCTTTATTTATATGTTTGATACATGTATATATATGGATACATGTTAAAATTGTATGATTTATATGTACGATATTTTACATGAAATTTTGCATTTAATGAGATGAATAAAAATTAAATACCTCGTAAAATATTATGTACATATTTTAAAAATAATTTTTGTCTTCTATAGTTATGAGAATAAACTAGAGTTCTTTTATTGTTAGGTTTCTTGATCAAATTCAAAGCTGCTTTAATCAATTATGTTTAACCTTATAACAATGGGTCCTACTTAACTAAATTCATGTAATTTGGATAACCAAACTCATGATCACAGGAATTTAGAGGCAGGGTTATAGTAAACTTTTCGAAAAGTAATAAGGGCTATTATTTCAAATAAAATAGTGGAATAGCCAAATAGATTATTAAAATCATGATCTTATTTTATTTTCATGGTATATAATCAATTACTTATTTTTCTTAGATTTATATTTTGTTTTGAGTGTAAGTTACTTTTTTTTAGTATAATTGATGGTAAGTTGTTAGTGAAACAAATTTCTTGCACATATGTTAAGCTTGATAAGAGTTTTCAAAGTTACATAGAAAAATTGTAGATCTATTATGCAATTTTATTATTAATTCTTATTGAGGATTTGATGACAAAATTTTAGAGATATATTTCAATACCATATGGATGAAACAATTGAAATGACATTTTGAGTTGACTAATATCTCATAAACTTGAATGATAACGTGTAAGATGAATGTCAACATCATGATAGTAAGATGCAAGAAGTTGCATAAGGTAAAGCTGAAGGTATAATATCTAAATGAAATTGCTTATTCAAATTAGCCTACTAAAAGTATAAATATGGACCACAATTAAAGACTTTGTTATCGTATGATAATAATTGTCATTAGAAGAAAAATATTTGCATAACTTTTTCTTGCCTATATGTGATATGATAAAGATAACGTACATTTCTAATTCGTGCTTATAAGTATTTGATACTGATTTTAAATTTAATTTTACTATAATGTTTAAATCATGATAAGAAATAGATTATTGGGTAAAGTAATTGATCCAAATTTATTCAAACATTTTATATATATTGGATAAAAGGAGATTTGTGTTTAACATAAGTGACATGAATATAAAGTTAGGTAACCAAAACTATCTTTTTATGACATGTCGGTTAAATCAATATAGTGATAATCATAAAGTTATTTAAAAGGATATATGTATTCTATTAATTATGAATCATATGTTGTGAAACTTGTTGGGGGTCAAAAAATAACCAAAATCAACCTTTGGTAAAAAGATAATAATGGCAATGAAATTGTTAAATCTTATACATAAAATTTACGAGAATAATTTATAAAAGTATGACATATGTTTCATTATATTACTATGACTTTATGTGATATAGTCATATACATTAAATGAAATATTGATTTAAATTTTTTAAAAGTACAAATTGTTTAAATCTAACTAGAAAATAAGCCTTGAGAATGTTGAAGCACTTTGATGAGATCATTATGATGAGATATAAATTTTTGGTCATCTATAGGGAATGAGATTCTGTAGTGAATATCTCTATAAGCAAATTCCATAAAAGTATAGTTCTATGTAAGGACGAAAACATAATAAGAGATGTTCTATGATGTAATATTCTTTTTTTATAACCTAGCCTAGTAATATAACTTAACTTTAGTAGTTAAAATTAAACTAATTAGTAAGATTTCATATTATATATGAAATGATAAGACATCAAAAGAGTCAAAGTTAATGATTTTGGGATGTAATGCTTAGTCGAATCATATATTGTCTAATAAGTTTAGAAATAAATTAGAAAATAAAAGGTTATGAGATATTCAAAAAGTTAGATATAATCTTACAAACCTTATTGAACAAAATATTTGTTTCAATATATACTTATAGGAGAATGATTTCCAATTTGAACTAGTGTCCTTGTTGATACATTTGATATATAGTTAAAAGGCTACAAGATGTTGAAAGATTCACTTTCATGATGAATTCAAAAAGTTTATTTTAGAGATACTTACGAATTTATCATACCTACAAGAAAGTTAGTGAGAGTACATAGTTATATGTTGCTTATAGAGAATAATTATTTATATTTTTAATTTTTGAAAATATAATTGTCCAAGAACAACTCTTGTTGAATATGAGAAGGTAATAGCTTAATTATGAGAATTAGGTCTATAGAGACAAATATGAAAGTTTGTAATGTACTAAAACTATTTAGTATTTGAGATATCTAATACTTGTAAAGTACTAAAGATGTCTGTTATTCTATGTACGAGTTGATATTTGAGTTCAAGGTTATATAGATATTAACTTTAGAATTGAATCCTAGTTAAGGTATATTTTACTTAGAACAATATTATTTTGAGATTAGAAATGTTCTAGTGTAGCATTAATTGTTAATTAGGCCATAATATTTTTCAGTGGAAATGATTATTTGGATCAGGATAACTTGGTATAGTTCCTAGGATTATTCAGATATTAATGTACTATAGAATATTAGAGTCATTGGGTATGTAAAAGGAGCTAAGGTTTCAACAGAGATTCAAGTATATATTTAGGCAATTTCTCTTAATTATGATGATAATTAAGATGACAATTGTAACATTTAAGCAAGTGCCCACTATAGAGAACCTTTTGAAATTCTCTCATTAAACCATTGTCCTAGTAAGATACTTAAACAATAGACTTAATAAAAGTGGGATATTGTTAGTTTATTTCCTATAACTAATAGGTTGGTTAAATTCTATGGTATAAATGTACATTTAAAATGAAATTATAATTAGGTAATAATTATAAGATTTATATTATATTTATGTATTATCCATAAATTGTTCCTAGTTATTGTTCTATTAAGGACGAATATTAATAGAGAATAAAAAATAGTACACATTATGTTTTTCTTTATGAAGGAAGTAGTTGATCTTATAAATTAAAGTATGGAGATACTTAGTGTGTGAGCTTGTTAGAGAATAAGTTCACTAAATTAACCTCATATAAGAAACCCATTTAGAACATTACTTTTATGTCTATGAAAATTCTCATTATAATGATTGTATAAGTAATTCTTTAACTTGAGATCTCCAAAAGTGTCTCATATAGGAATTGTTATATTTTAATACTACTTATGACCTATTCTAATCAAGAGCCTTAGTCAATAGTTATTTGATATAACATTAACTATATAAAGATAGTTAAGTGATTAATATATGATTCATCATCTTAAAGTAGTTACGGAGAATATTTTGTTGTTCTTAATTGTTATTGATTCAGAAAATCCTTATTGAAGGTGGAATGACACTTTGAAAATATTTTTCAAATGTCATTAATTGAATCAATTATTAATGGTGAAGAACTAATACAATTAGACTAAAATAGAGTAAATATTAATTCTATGTTCTATGTCTAAAAAGAAAATTATATGATGAAAGCATTTAATTATTAAAAAATTATGCACAAAAAGGTTAGTCAAAACTACTTTAACATTCCTAAATATTAGGTGGTCATGATGCATTGCTATACAACAATCTTAATCTATGAATATAAATTGTTTAATTAAAGAATTAAAGATATATTAAATTAAAGAATTAAAGATAAATTTAATTAGAGAATTAAAGATAAATTAAATTAATTAGAGCATCAAAGATAAATTAAAAAAGTTTAATATACTTAATTCTAAAAATAATTTAGGGTTATGATTTATATCTACTGTCAATATATTTAGGAACTTAATGGATCATATACAAAGAATCGATTGCACAGAGAAAAGGTGTTTTAATCAAGTTGAACTTGATTGTAAAATTTAAGAAACTTTATTATTAAATATGAGATATTTAGTAAATAAGGATCAATATGAAATATTAAATTTTATTTAGGAATAACTGGTTTTCAATCAGAATTAGTTATGATTTTTATTAAAATTTAATTGAATTAGAATTTGATTTAAATTAAATTACTAAAATATCCAAAAATATATTATAAATAGGCTTACACTCTAAGAGAGCTAGCACTGCTTATCTAACCCTCTTTATAACAATTGCAGAGTTCTCTTAACTTATTTTGTAGATATAGTTAGATGTCGGATGCTTATGCAGCTACGATGGTTGACATAAGCTAGTTTTAAAAACGGTTTAAAGCAAATAATAAGAAAGTGATCAAGCTTCATAACAAAGTATAAATTAAGATTTATGGTTTATCATGTTTTATGTGTAAATCACGGTATAGATTTAAAATAATCTTGGCTTTTAACAAATCATGTGAAATAGTTTTGTAAATCACGGTATAGATTTAAAATAATCTTGGCTTTTAACAAATCATGTGAAATAGTTTTGTAATTATTCTGCTGATTCTGCCCTAATTTCCCAACAATGCCTAGGATCATTTTTATTAAATGTGTTATAGTAATTCATAAGAATTTAATAAGAATTATCCTAGTAAAGAATTCGCTAAGTAAGGAGATTTGTACATACATCAGTTCATCGAAGTTCAATGTTTCTTCAATTTCTCACACCTCACCTTGCACATTTATTCCTATTATTATTATTATTATTATTATAATAAAATTTCTACTTATTATTACTCTTATTATTAATAATTTTATCAATTATTTTTAATTTTAATTTTATTATTAAATTCCTTATTATTATTAATTTTTTCCTTCTTCTATTTTATTATTAATACGTTGAAGGATAAAGTTGTCTTAGATAAGAATTGTTTTTTTTGGAATAGATAGAGATTGGTATTAGCTATTCTTCAAATTTACAGAATACATATTCTTGATGATTAGTTATTCTGTATTTGTTTCTAGCCAAACACAGGTTCAAGGAATAGAATAAAAATATGTTAGGAATAGAATAGTTATTCAGTTAAACCGAACAGGCCATTAGTGTTTAGATATCTCTTATCAAATTTTAGCTTCTCTATCGTGTTCTAGGAACGATGCTTATTACTCTACTAGCTTAAATACATTAGTAAGAATTGCTTCAGTTCATTAACTAGGCAGTGAATGTAAGATTCACACACCAGGGTGATTAAAATATTTTTAATCTTGTGATTAATTATGGCATGTATGATTTTGAAAGGAGATTAATAGGAGAGTATTCCAAAACACCCAACTTCTGTCCAAGAATTCTCTCAAAGAACTTTGAATTAGGTTAGGTAATTATTTTTATTCTAAGATATCCAAAGCAAGATGAGCATTGGTATCAATGTTATGAATGCCGTACTGAATTTAATATCAGATTGAATTATGGTATGGTACTATACCGGTACCAGTTAATATCGGGTATCATTTAAGGTAATTTTTTAAATTTATAAAATAGTTCATAATTTTTTGAAAAATTACAATATATTCCATTAGTATATTGTATTGTATTCTTTGTAATTTTACATCAATCATGTCTCCCAAAATCATAATAATAAAATTTTAAATAAGAAAAAATATTTATTTTTATTAACGATAATTTTCATATGTAAATAATAACCACAATTAATATGAAAAATAATTTAATTATTATACAAATATAAAATTAAGAATAATGTATAGTATTTAAAATATTACAATTTCATCATATAATAAATAATAATTACATCAATAAAGATCTTTAATTCTTTAGCTATAACAATTTACGACAAGAATTCGTGATAAGGAAATAACTAACTAAAAATGAAACTTAAAACAAAAACATGTATTATTTAATTTACTATCAATTTAATATATTATTTAATTATTAATAAAATTTAAATAATTAAAATTAAAATTATATATTTATTTAATTAAAATTAATTGTCACTAAAAATTATAAATAAATTTATTTAATTTTAATTTTTTAATTTATAAAATTAATTTAATAATTATTAATAAATATAAGTATATTTAAATATATAATAATTACAATATATTTAAAATAAATATTAGTTTATAAATAATAATTTTTAAATTATTTATTTTAAAAATAAAGTAATTCTTATTAATATTTATTAATAAATATTATATAAAGATTAAAATAAATTTATTTTAAAATTTATTTAATGTATAATAATAATTATTTTAATTTAAAAATAAAAATAATTTTTTGAAAAATTAAAAATTGAATGTATTAAATAATAATGATGAATGTAAAGAAGAGTACCGCTTTAGGAGAATAAGCATGACAGAAAGGCAACGCAAGAGTAAAAAAAGCATATACACTTATTGATGCAGTGAGTAAAGAAGAAGAAGGATTGGACAACAGCCAATCAAAATTCAAAAGCACAAACAGGAAAGCATGGATGACAGCGTATCAAAAGCCAACGAAAGTTGTAGACCAGAAGAACTCGTCGGCGAAGCATTAGGTGATCCATAGGCGTTTGGAAAAAGGGTGAAAGACCCCACTCCTCTGCAAATCGATGCTTAAATTTTCCCCAATTAGGGTTGGGATATTCAGAGTCGATGGCCGCGACTTCTCGTAACGATCCAGCCAAAGGTGAGAAAATTTTATCTGGATGCATCTCTCTTACCTCAAGCTTTAATCGATTATTTCATGTTAAACAAAGAAGCTACTTGAAAAAGAAAAAGCAAGGGGGGAGGCGGGGGAGGGCGGTTGGCTGTTATTTTTTTTTTTTTTCAAAATTTATACTACTCGGCATTTAAATATTGGCCGCGAAATTGGCGATACCGACAACTGATACTTTTGAACATTGTTTTGTACTCTTTTTTAGCCGGTACAATAGGAAATCACTTATTGGTATCACTTGTAATTGAGAAATCAATAACCGATAATTGTTAGTAATTTATTACATCTTATATCTCATCATTAAAAAGATCCAGAAATCAAGATGATATAAATTGATTGTAGTACTGAATTGTCAATAATGGATATATTACGAATGCTCTTATCAATTTGAATATAATTTTATTAAGTTAACTTATTCTTCGGTGTTTCATACTCATCATCACTGCATATAATACGTTATTCAAGTATTTGGTAGATTGGTTTATCCTTTTTGAATAATATTCTTAATATGACTATTACATACGTGAAAGTTATCTTAGTTCTTACGATATAATAAAGGAGAGAGAGCTTTCGAGCAAACGTCTATGTGAATATAAGGTCATAAGTTTGAATTACAAAAACAGTTTCTTTATAAAAATTAAAAATTGTGTATATTGATAACTTTTTCCTAACTCTCGCAAAATTGAGAACTTTGTGTACGGAATATGATGACTTTTTTTTTTCCTCACGAGACAATGAATAAGAGTTTATTTTTGGTATATAGATTTATTTTAAATAGCAGCATCACATTAAAGATTATAACTTATAAAATTTGCACTCTTAATAGTGGGGATTAACAAACTGGTGATTTGATAGGAAGGACGGTTTAGTCGTTTAAAAGTCACTTGGGAATAGATTCCACCGTTCACACTAGTATTTTGACGTTTCCCATACCAATTAGGTAAGTAGAAAATATTATAGTATGGTATACTTAATTGATAATTATTTCTTAATGGGTGAATTAAAATTTTAATAACTAGGTCAAAATACCATTGGAGTATCCAAATATGTGATTTCATAGTTTTGAGTGTCTTAATTACTAAATATATTGCTTATGTTAAAATAATTTGAAATTTCATTTACGTGGAAGAATGATTATTAGTTAGCATGACGAAATTTATAGAAATAGAACCTTATCAATTTTTGTAGTTTTATCACAGAAAAATACAATATTTTGACTAAAGTATGAGGATTTTTTCATATAGTTTATCGTCTTGCCACTTTACTTTTGTTCTTCTTGTGTATTCTTATCACAAAGGTTCATAATAAATGAAATTAATAATTTAAGAGGATTAATTTCTGACTTGATCCTTGCAATTTTTAAAAATAAATAGCATTTTCCTAGTGAAAGATAATTAATGTAAAATAGTTAATTTATTATTATTATAACATTGCTTTTCCTCTTAAGATAATCCAAATCATAATATAACATGATGCCGCCCACTAAGTATGTTAATTAAATAAACATTACTTTCTCCAATGAATACCGTTCTCAGAATTCTTAAATCCGATTACACAAGCACAACCGACCTATACAAATAACGCCTCCTATACACCTATCGTAACAACTACCATCCAAGTCATGGTCATGGAAATTTTTGGTAAAGTAGGCAGATCTACGTCCGTATCACCAACTATACTCTAAATTATTGCCACAAGTACAGTGCGGCACTAGCTGCCCTTTTTAAGTAAAGATTCTCATTCTCTTTAAATCTTTAGAAATACAAACAGAACCCATAATTTAAAGACAAAATTTTTAATCTAAACATCTTTTTTTAATTTCGGTATTCCTGTTTTACTTTCCCAAGTAACCAAGCACCCGTTAGAATCTCTTATTTTACTTGGAGTGTGTGAGTTCCAATCTTCTTTCCAATCAAAACAAAGCTTGAAAACGACATTAGTTATCATATGGTTTAGGACAAGTTGTCACATTGTATATGGTAGCTAAGGAGGGAAAGGGGAAAGAGCCATGTTTTGTGCAAGAACTTCGACTTGTAACGATGTTGGATCCGTCCCTGTCTACCTCAACGTTTATGATCTAACACCCATCAATGGCTATGCCTACTGGCTTGGACTTGGAGTCTACCACTCTGGAGTTCAAGGTTAGTGTATGTTCCCTACGAACTTCTCTTCTTGTGAAATTATTACTCGTCTGTAAATGTAGCTTTCTGAATGTTCTTTGGTTTTTTGTGTGATAAGTTGCTGTCTAGATCCGTTGTAGATCGCTTTACCGGTAGTTTTCTTGTGCTTCCATCTTTGATCAAGATTAGCAGCATTTCAAGGTTGATGAGAATGTGCGAAGAGCAAAATGTATTTGACTACCAGTTCCATGAATTCCCTCCCTGAAAAACATGAAACTTTGTTATAATTTCACACAATTAGGTTTCCGAGTCCTGTGAACGCAGAATTTTCTACTTTATCTCCATCCAATGTCTCAAAACCTCAGGTGTTCGTCTTATTATTGGCATGAATTTCTGAAAATTTTTGGGCTGTAAATGATGCTTTATCGCTGTCAAGCTTCTGGGTTTTTCTTGCCGTATGTTTTTGGGTAGATAGCATCAACGAGCTTCGATCTTTTTAAAAGAGAAATCGCTTGCAATGCAGTTCATGGGGTTGAGTATGCATTTGGCGCCCATGAGTACTCATCAACTGGAATTTTCGAAGGGGAACCTAAACATGGCGATGGATTCACATTCAGAGAGTCGATTTTGATTGGAAAAACAGATATGAGTCCTACAGAGGTAAGAGCAGTAATGGAGACATTGGCAGTGGGGTACAGAGGGAACGCTTATAATCTGATAACCAAGAACTGCAACCATTTCTGCAACGATGTTTGTCTTAGATTAACTGGGAATCGCATCCCAAGTTGGGTTAATCGGCTCGCCAGACTCGGTAAGAGAATTTTCCGTTCTCATTTTTCCTTGCTTTAAGAATCTCCATCTGCTTAGTCGTGAAATTGGCTCTTGAATGAGAGTTTCATTTCCTTAAGTGAACACTAATATGGATGGGTTTTTCAGGTAGATTTAACATACTTTCCAATTTATTTTTCAAAGATGATAACTCTCACTAATTTGTTTTCTGCTAATATTTCAGTAATGAAATGTAAGCTTGGAACTTTATATGAATTGTTCACCAGTTCCTGAAATCTGAGACGATCTGTGGTCTTTCTGTAGGCTTTCTGTGCCATTGTGTTCTTCCGGCAACCTTAAATTCAACAAAAGTTCGAGGTCGTGTGATTGAAGATAAAGGCAATGAAGAGGAGAAGAAAAAGTTGAGCAACGATTCGAAAACGTATACAACAACGTCTAATTCTTCATCTTCTCCATCGTCTCCTGCTGGCAAGCAAGTTCGCGGTAGAAGTAGAACTAGACGTGCAATTCCACCCTCTTCGCCATTAGTCCTCCATTCTTCATCCCCTTGAGGATCCACAATTTCGAGATGTGATTTGAAAAAAAAAAAAAACTGGGATTTTGGATTCTTTTCCTGGTGAATTAATTGATCTAACAAAGGAAATTATATGCATTGCAGACATGCAGCGCATAACATGTAAATTCGCTCTTCTTTTGTTTTTTTAATCTTGTTTTCTTTTGCTTTTGTTTTTTTAATTTTCCCTTTTTCTTGTGGTGGTTTTCAAGTGAAGCTCACTGCAATCTTTTGTTTAGTTTCCATTGTGTTCCTCCGGAGAGATCCAATTAAGCATAGGATACCAATTGGTCAAAATATTTTCAAGTCATTCGGCCATCTCCTTTCCCCCTCAGTCAGACACTTAGGCCATGCTTGTGTTATGCTTTCGAGACAATAACAGACTTTGGAACAGTCTCAGAACGTGAAAATTTGATTAAAACAGAAAAAGGACCAAAACATGGTCTAAGAAAGCGCATGTTGTCATGTTCCCGAGCTTTTAAAAAAAACTAGGAGAGACTTCTTGTAGGTGAAAGAGAAGATCAGAATTAAAAGCGAAGTAAATTTGGTACACCTATATGCTCAAGGAAGTCAACAATGAATAGTCTTTACTCCTTAGAAACCCATAACATAAGCTTAGTTCAAAGTTGCTTAAAAAAGAACTTGCAAGAAACTAATCCTTGGGCTTTAAATCTTGAATATAGTTGTAAGAGACGAGGTTATGTGAAGAGTACAACGTGGATTTCTTATTCCTTTAAATCTCTTGGATTCTACCGTTGGAATGTATACATCACCATGTCCACCATTTTATGTCTTCATGAGTAGGGTACATATCTAACGAGTCTGAGGCATTAATCTACTAACAGAGGCAGCCAGTCATCACATTTACTTCTGATTACTTAGTTGCTAAGGACCTTATCAACATTTTCCCCCTAAGATTGAAATTAGCACTGAAGACAATAATAATAAATCTTTGTGATTTTGATTTTACCCTTTTTAAATTCTAACGTTTCTTTGAGTGATGCATCTTCCAACCTTTTCTTTTGGGGTGGTAAAGAGATTAATCATCACAGGGTCGAATTCTCCAATTGTGGTTAATAGTTTGTTGATCTTACAAGGTCGGTTTGAGCTTAAACATAGACAAACTAAAACAAGAAGAAAATGAAACTTGGTGCATAAATTTAATGTTCCTGCAAGCAGATCAATCAGAAATTGTTAAACAGACTAAAAGCTATAAAAAGCTAATACAGTTTCAAGATAGTGAAGAAAAAAAAGGACAAGTACCTCGGTGCATAATAACAATGGTTTACAGCAGAGAATCAATCGAAAGGCCTAGGAACTTTTCGCTAGCAGCCACTCTACAAAATTATCCAGGATCAATGGCCATGCATGTTCTGCATTATAATTACTGAGCTCTGGAAAACTAATCTGTTAAAAACAAATGAAGATTCAATTTAGATTCCAGCATAACAAGCCACAGCACATACAGGATCGTAGTAGCTCATTACAAGTTGCAAGTAGGATATATAGTGAAATGGAGTGATGAGTGGGTATGTTTGTGCACTTAAAAATTGCAATGAGTTTTCTCTTCTGCTCATATAACATTTATCACCTCTTACTTCTAAAAGGAAGCTAACTCGCATTAAGATCCATCTCCACTCATGTATGCATATGCATTTAAAACCTGCTTATGATAATAACATCATCATAAAATAAGAAAATGAACGGACAGCACAGGAAGTTCTACTATGATGTGACCAAGAAATTCAGAGCAGTTGAGCTAAATGTAGGTAGGACCTCATTGCAAAATCGGTAAAAGCCCATCCACTGATCCAAGTTTATGACCATATATTCATTCTGAATCTGCAGTTGGAGTATAAGACATGGCTTTTGTCACAAGTTCTAAAAGGAGCAACTTCAGAAAGGCATGTACAGAAGAATTTAACCACTCACCTTTAGGTACTCGATAAAATAATCCACCTGGGCACGAAAATGGGACCCTAAAACAAGATCCAGTAATTGGCAGATGCTCTCTATGTCTATACTTTTCTGTTTCTCCTCTGCACCAATTTATTGCAAAACCAAAGCAGCATAAATACTGGTTAGAAGGGCAATATTTCAAATTGCAAATAACTGCTGCTTTGAAATTCCAATACCTGTTAGGCAATATCGAAATGCATACGAACAGAAATCTACAAAGTTTGATGGCCTCTTGACCTTGATAAGATGAAAATATAATGTCAAAAGTGTTGCATACTTATAAGCCATCGCTAAGATGCATCTCATACTGTTGTACATGAAGCAAACCAGACATAAAAATAGAAGAAAGAAAGCTATCATGTACCTCTTTCCCTAGCTCATGAAGGGCCTTCTTCAATTTATTTACAGTATCAGCCCTCAGTGCTTTGAGGCCCCTACGCCACTCCTCCTATTAACAGTATTATATGAGTTTATAATATGAAGAAGTAATAACGGTTTGTGCAATATTTAAGTTCCATATTGAATCAAAAACAGTAATCAAATTGAGAAAATTTCCAGAAAAAGGGGACACAAAACTGTTAAGGATTCAGGCATGTCTGAACCATGTATCAGTAACTGTGCACATAGACCCACTGGAATGCATGAACCCAAAACAATTGAGCAAAAAATAGAAAATGGATTGATATTCAAAGAGACTAATGTTCTTTACCAGAGCAAAGTATCCCTGCTTTTCAGCTCTCATTTTCCTGCAATACATAGCCATCTATTTAAGATTGAAGCTTAATAAAGTTTTCAAAGCATGATATCTAAGCAACCAAATGGAATGGAACTTACCACGCTAGCATCAAGATTCTAACATCAGTATGATCCACCTCCATATCTGCACATAGAACTTCAATTCCTTCTGGGCTGTTGAAATGACAAATCATTCTATAAGCATACATGTCATGATGGAAGTACACACTAACAAGCTTGAAATGATTGGTTTGGAAATTATTTAAGGATCAAAAGGGTTGATTATTTTGACAACAAGAAGAAAAATATAGATATGGTGTTTATCGAGTAAACATGAATAATCCCAGACTTCTGACCACTATCTTCATCGTATTCTTTTCTTTCCTAATATCATTTTCTTAGATTCCTCAATTTGTGTTCTACCTCTAGTTCATCGAATAGCATTATAGTACTTAAGACCTACTTGCAAATTTCATTAAAAGTTCATTTGTATAAGATGAGGTAAAACAAGTACTCCATTCCCCATCAGGAATGCAGGTACGTTGGAGTGAAGTGTCAGATGTTGGGCAAACAGAGTAACTTACTCAATCATACCGGACGACCTATTTGCATAAGAGTAAAATAAGTTATCAATTCGCTCCATCTCTTTTGAAGATGCTTTCCCTGATGATGGACCGGTAAGATATGCAAATTACAGCTACAAATTAGATGGCAACCTCAAAATACAATGTTAACTATATGGAAAGCATCGGTAGCAGATAACAGCAAAACGAGTAGTACCGAACTAATCAATGCTGAACCATGTGAATGCCATTAAATGATTCAAGCATGCACAGATCACTTTGAGCAAGGTATGAAAAGAGGGAACCCAAAGTTGGATTTGGTAAAGCAAGAAAATTCCATTCAGATTAAAAGGCATAAAAGAAGTAAAATATATTCATATCCATATTCCCGATGAAGTTCTCGGGAATGTTAGCTAAATCAATCTGGCATACTTTTTTATTTCGCTCAAAAAAGTTCTGGTTCATCTCAAGGCCCGAAATTCATATTACTGAGCAGCATCACTTTCCTTCGTCTCATGCCATTCCCTTTAACGCAACCTTATCCTTATGAGCGTACCTTTGAGTTCTTTCTACACATTATCTTCTTATTGCAGCTTCTCCAATTCCCCATCAAACAAAATCCACATAAACATAATTGGAGACGACAGAATCCAATTATGACCATTTAAGAAGAAAATTAAAGCAACTAAGAATAATCAAATCAAATAGAATAACAGATATTGAATTCAACCCAGAAGCAAAAACATGAAAACGAGTAAAAACAAATAAACCCAAAAAGAATATAGAAAAACAAAAGATTGGATCTTTACAAAAATTAAATCAGAAGCAAATACACAAAAGAAAATGAATTACCAGAGGGAAAAAAATCTGTAGCAGAAGAAGGAATCGGATTTGAATTTGATTGACCCGTTTTCTTGGATGCGGACCGACGCATCTTCAATACGACCAACCCAGAAAAAGAAAAAGAAGAAAAACAACATACACCAAAAGCAAAAAGAGATGTTTCAGAGAAGAAACAGAGAAAGTGAGAGAGAGAGAGAGAGACGTCGAGCTAAAGGGCGCGGAAAATGAAGAAAGCTTCCTGGTCGGTGGTCGCTCTCTACAAAGCTTGAAGCTTCAGAGTTGGATCCCTCCAATTTTGTATGTACGCCGTATATCAGCTCACCTATGGAGGTATTGTTTTCTCCTGTTTTTTATTTTTTGATGTTGTCGTAAATATCTCGGTATTATATATTATTTAGTTCTAACGTAGTTTGAAGTGTTGTTTCCAGATTAGTTTAATGTTTTGTGATTGGTGGGTTTGGTCTATGATGACGTATGAAAGATGACGGAGAATATGGTGCCGCCTCTGAATTCACTTTTCACGTGTGCTTACGAATTAATTAATAAATAATTATATTTTAATTATTTATATTATAATTAATTAATTAATAATATTTTAATTAATTAATTGTAACAAGTACACTCTCATATAATAATGATATCTATTAATCTAGATTATGAGAGAAATAGAATGTTATCTAAAAATAAGTAATCAAAATAATAACTCAATAATTATAATCTTTTCCTAAACTTTGATCTCTCATTTTAAACCAATTCTTTTTTTTATACTCACGAAACAAGTAAACTCTAAAACTTATTTTAGGCATTAAATAGAGTTAAACACGAACAAAAAATTCCCGCTATCAATTTAAATATTAGATAAAATTAGTCAACATCATAAAATTGAAAGTAGGATCTCAGTGGTCTTGAATGGAACAAGATTTTTTGTCTAGTTTTATGGTGTTTTATTGTGTCTAGTGAATCTCAGTCATTTATTTATGCGGTTCTTACGTGAACTCTATATAAATAAACGTAAAATTTACATAAATAAATAGCTGAGATTTATTGGACACAATAAAATATCATAAAAATTACACAAAAGATATGAACTCGTCTTAGAATACGTTTGATTTCTCTTTTTCTCTTTCGTGTTTACTTTGCCTGACTAGGAAAAGACGCAAAGATAAAAAGTAGGAAAGGACAGGCATGTTGGGAAAAGCAGTGACTAGAAAAATCTTCCAAATTTCATGTCAGCTTTACAGTAACGAGTGGATGGTGGCTTAACCGAAGAAGTACCAGTGACAGTCTGACACACGTAATAACTGTTAACAAAGTTCAACGACAACTTGACAATGGCAGACATATGCTTTTCGCAGACCATGGTATTTAACTCTAACCGGGAAATGCTATCTGGATAAAAACAATTATAGTATGTCATACAATTAATATGGTTTTATGCACATTCACCAGTCCGATGATAGCATTGTCATACTCATCATCCAGAAATGAAGAAATTCCAGTTCCCATGTCCCAATTTTCGATTCTCCATCGAAGTTGCAAGTCTCCGTACTCTTGAGTGGTTATGACTGATGACTGCATTAATGAAAGAATAAAGCAACACGCAACGGCCCGGAATAAGGGCTTAGGACGTAAATGAAAGCTAAATGCTAATAAAATCTAGTTGCCACGTATCAAGATACAAGTGAAATGATTAATTCTCAGAACAAAAGGTTCATGCAGGAGATAGCATATCACAATGATGCTGATGGAACACCGAGTTCCTTGATAAACTATCTCCAGGGATGGATAGATTCAAGGAAGGCTAGCGAGGGCTATAGTTCTTCCAAAATTAAAAAAAAATTCAGAATATACTTTGTTAATTATGTATGATTCTTCTGAGTTCCTAGTTTCACAATATCGAAACACAATTTCCCAAGTAAGCATTGCATGGAGATAAGGATGATCATCGCAATGCGATATGTGAAGTACCCACATAAATGGCCCAATCACAATGCCCAGCACACAACAGCTGAGAAACCGGGTTCATGTCAAGAATTTCGAAGTGAAAACGGCAGCTGCTTCTAAAGCAACTGGTTGTTGAGTGGGTCATTGAAGAAGAGGCCGAACATATCTTTGTAAAGCCGAATCCATTGGTTCCATTGGCATGAAGATGTTATGAGATATCAAAATGAGTTCCGTGAAAATTAGCACTCTTAGACCCAATTCTTAGATAGAGACAGACACATTCTCAATTAATTATCCTTTTTTCTGTATTATATACATAAATAAAGCAAGTAATTTCTCATCACAATATAATCAAATCATATACATAACTTCATTTAATTCTAGTTATTTATCTTCAAAATTCAAAAAATAATATTTTCAACTCTTTGGAAAACTTAAATTAGATTAAACTGATTTATTCTTAAATAAATTAAATTTTTATTCCAAATAAAAATTTAATTTGATTTGAAAATAATTTTGAAAATTGTTTTCAATTATCTTGATTCCTTTAACAAAATTTATTTAAAATTTTTAAATAAATTATGTTTCTTACTTATTGTAATTTAGAAATTTTTATTTTTTAATTTATAAATAAGACATTCTAAAATAAAAAAGATTTTTGTTTATTTTCTTATTATAACTTCTACACATGACACCTATCACACTTTTGCAACGGCAAGTTTTGAAGATACTTTTAATTTTTGAGACAAGGATGATTAATGAGAAGATATAATTAGTATTATGATTTTCGTACTCTATCAGGCAAAAAATAGTAGAAAAATTAGATTTGAATAATGGGTAAATTTTTTAAGTTATATTGGTAATTTTGGTCAATATTGATAGTATTGATCGATATCTGAAACACCAACAAGACGTAAAGATTAAAATATAATTTCAAATAAATTATGAACTAAATTAAAAAAATCTAAAATTCTAGTCAGCTTCACTCTCAAACTCTTAATTCTATCTCTCTCCTTCTAAATCATGGTTGCCTCTTGCCATCTTTCTATGTGTTCTTGTCATCGTCGCCTCTTATTACCTCTCTATCAATATGCTCTAACATTACCTCGTCTACCTTATGCCTTCTCTTTTCTCGCCGCATCTTTTTATGTTTAGGCAAAAGGGATAAATTAGAACTTAAGATCTTAAGTTTAATTTAAACTTAAACATTTCAAAGCGTTCAAATTAAACCTTAATGTTTATCAAACGTTTACCAAAAAATAAATAAATTCATTAAAATTTTCCAACTTAGATTTTTATTTTTTTATGTGGACACTTACGACCTATAGAGCCCACTAATGAACATATTTGGAAAAATTATGAATGAATCCCTAATTTTCCTAAATCACATAAACCCAGACACTATACTTATTTACTCTACTCTTCTCTACAGCTCTTCATTGCTTGGCTTTGTGTTGTTTCCTATCTTTTCTTGGCTTAATATTGTTTCGTGTCTTCTTCTCACCTTCAAATTGTTTTGTGTCTTCTTCTCCACCTCATATCATCTGCTCTCCTTTTGTATACTTGGTGGCCCCTTCTTTTTGTATATCAGGAATTCATGAATAAATGTTTATCTTTGTATATGTATTTCTCCCTGAGAACTTTATTGCAATAGATATTTAAAGGTCAAGTGGTTGTTCTGTTGGTTAAAAGGCTAAAACACACTAAAGAATAAAATAGAGAAAAGCTAAACCACATTATTCACTTAAGCATGTGGTTTTATAAAGTTTATAAATCAACCAAATACCCGAAAATAAGCTACTGACCTATTGCAACCGACTAAATAAATAAAATAAAATATTAAATAACGATCTTGACTGAACCAATGAAGTAAGCTTGGACTCAGTTAACAACATATGTACTACTTGACTAGACTGATTTTGAATCAATTTCAACACACCCCTTTGATTCAAAAACACATACACCTAACTGCTGTCAAAAATAAACATACTTATGTTGAGAAAAAGACTTGGTAAATAAGTCGACAACTTGATAATTTGTATTACAGAACTCTAACTTGATTTCTTCATTTGCTACCAACTTGTAAATAAAATGATGCCGAATATCAATATGTTTTGTTCTCCTATGAAAGGTAGGATTGTTTGTCATTGTAATTGTAGCGTTGTTACCACACAAAATTTCAGTTGTAGTAGACTATTCTTGACCCAAATCAACAAATATTCTTCTTAACCACACAACTTGACATGCAACAACAGTTACAGCAATATATTCAGTCTTTGAAGATGACAATGCAATAATTTCTTGTCCCCTTGAACTCCACGAGATAACTCCTAACCCCAAGCTAAAAATAAAACCTGAAGCGCACCTTGTATCATCCAAAGAACTTGCCTAACCACTGTTAGTGTTATTGAACAATTTGAAACTTGATATTTTAGAGTACCAAATCCCAATGTTGGATGTTCCAACAACATATCTCAAAACTCTATTAGCTACCCCCAAAATGATGTTGTGTAGGATTATGCATGAACTTAGATAAAACACTAACAGAAAATGCAATGCCAGGATGTGTGTGAGTCAAATCATTCAATCCACTAATCAATTTTCAAAAATTGGTTATATTAGTCTTTTCTATGCCATCTTCATATTGCAATTTCTCATTTGAATTCACTAGTGTGGAGACCTTATTGCAATTCAACATATTAAACCATTTGAGCACATTTTTAGAATAATTTTACTGAGAAATGAAAATTCCATCTGCACTTATTTCACCTCAAGTCTAAGAAAGTGGTGCATCAAACCCAAGTTTGTCATCTCAAATTTCTTCATTATTAAAGACGTAAAATTCTCCAGCAAGATTCACACGACCCAAAATAAATCATTTCATTAACATAAAGGCAAACAACCAAAAAATCATTTTCCCTTCCTTTTTCAAATATAAAGTGGGCTCACTGTCACTTCTTTTAAATCCACATTCAACAAAATAGTTATCAATCTTGCTATACCATGCTCGTGGAGCTTGCTTAAGCCCATAAAGAGCATTCCTCAACTTAAAGACTTTATTTTCATGACCTTTGAAAAGAAAGGCTTCAGGTTGAGAAATATAAACTTCCTCTTCCCATTCTCCATTTAAAAAATCACACTTCACATCAAATTGGAAAATAGGAAGACATAAATGGGTGGCTAAAGCAAGCAAAATTTTTATAGTTTCTAGACGAGCGATTAGTGAGAAGGTTTCTTTAAAATCAATGCCCTTTTTTTGAGCATACCCTTTTACTACAAGTCATGCCTTATGCTGTTGTATACTTCCATCAACATGATACTTAGTTCTGAACACCCATTTGAGCCCAATTGCTTGTTTTCCTTAAGGAAAATCTATTAATTCATATGTTTGATTTTTCTGAATTGCTGCTATCTCTTGATCCATGGCTTTGCACCATTCTCCTTTCTTCGCTGCCTTCTCATATCATAATGGATCTACAACACACAAAGCAAAAGCACCAAATTCATAAATTTCCTTAAAGGATCTAAATTTCCTTGGAGGAGTTTCATCGGATGAAGAGGAACTAGTGCTTTTAGGAGAAGAGGAGCTACTAGTTGTAGAAGATGGTGATGGATTTTCTGGTTATAAAGGATGAGTATCACCCGTATTATTGATTGGGACTGGAATATGTTCATTTACTTGGGCAATTTCCCAATTCCATGTTGCATCTTCATTGAGCTCCACATTTCTACTAACAACAATTTTGCCACTTAAAGAATTATATAACCTATATGCTTTAGATTGAGGACCAGAACTAATAAAAATGCACTTTTGGACTATTCATCAAGTTTACTGTAGGATTGAGAATTAACTAAAGCATAGGCTATACATAAAAAGAAATGTAATTGATAGACGTAGGGCTTTATACCTTTTCATGCTTCGTATGGTGTTTTATTCGTAACAGCCTTTGTAGGAGAAATATTTAAAAGATATACAGCCATTGGAACTGCTTCAACCTAAAAGGAATTGGGAAGACCTTTGGCTTTTATCAAACTTCTAGCCATCTCCACCATTGTTCGATTCTTCTTCTCAACAACATCATTTTGCTCTGGTGTATATGGTGTAATAAGTTGCCTGCAAATACCACGTTCTTCAAGAATTCATTAAATTTATTAGATGTAAACTCACCTCCTCTGTTAGTTCGAAGGCACTTAATATTGCTGCTAATTTCATTTTCTACCAAGGCCTTAAAATTCTTAAAGTGGGCAGGAGTTTCAGATTTTGTCTTCAAAAAATATACCCAATTCATGCAGCTGTAATCATCGACAATTAAGTATTGATTTCCACCAAAAGATTTGATATTCATGGGTCCACACAAATCAACATGCACTAACTGAAGACGAAAATTTGCTATAATAGATTTTCCAACTGGAAAAGACTTTCTACTTTGCTTACCCAAAACACATCCTTCATATAACACAAAAGATTCAATTGTAGGCAATCCAATAACCATATTATTTTGGCTCAGCAACTTCAATTCATTTTCATTCAAATTCCCATAATGCAAATGTCATAATTTTGACTAACCTATTTTACTAACAACAAAAGCCGAATTATACAAATGGGAACATATTGTTACTTGTCTTTTGAACAATAGCAATGATACAACTATACTTTTTATCAACAAATGCACATACACCATCATCAATCACAATTATATAACCACTATCCATTAATTATCACATGCTTAATAAATTATAAGTCAAAGTAGGAACAAATTGTACATAAGACAAAAGTTTAGAATTACCATTTGTCTGTGTGGCAACTATAACTCTCCCTTCAACATGACACACATTGTTGTCAACTAGCCCTATTGTTGACTTTTTCATGCCATTAAGCTATTTAAATGATGGTTTGTTTTTTGTCATGTGATTAGAATAACCACTACCTATAAACCAAATATCATCAGTAGAATTTTTATTAGAATGGGCCATAAAAAACATACTTTCCTCTTTTTCTTCCACAACATTGGCATGTTTTTCTTCGTTACCAGTATTTTTCTTCTGCTTAGCTCAACAATTAGCTTCTTTGTGACCTAGTTTGCCACAATGATAGCACTTTTGTTCATCATTTTTGTATTACCTTTATTAGTCACATAATCATCCTCCATGGCCTCTACTGCATCCACGATCCCGACCACGGTAGCCACCACGACCACCTCTGTTAGAGGACTCACCTCTCACTTGAAACTTTTTTTCTTTATTCAATGTTGAATTTTTGTCAATCTTGTCCTCATAAGCTTACAAAGAACCCATTAAATCATCAAAAGAATAAGTAGATAAATCTTCATACTCTTCTATGGTAGCAACTACATGATCAAATTTAGGAATGAAACTATGCAATATTTTTAAGATTATAGTTTGATCAGAAATTTGTTCTCCATATGACCTCATTTAAGAAACAATAGTAGAAGCTCAGATAGATAAGTTTTAACTGATTCCGAAGGATCCATTTG
This sequence comes from Erythroxylum guanchezii, assembly GCA_025629825.1. Classification (NCBI taxonomy): domain Eukaryota; kingdom Viridiplantae; phylum Streptophyta; class Magnoliopsida; order Malpighiales; family Erythroxylaceae; genus Erythroxylum; species Erythroxylum guanchezii. Next base: position 14,835,028 of record JAOTAX010000001.1, read on the forward strand.
GAGTGTTTCAAAGGACTTATAGAGTGATTGAAGCTTGACCATAATTACTTTTTTGGAGCCTTGGAACTATGTTTGTAAAATATGTCATGTTGTCATTGAAATAGTTGCAAATGAAATGTGGAAAAAAAATCTCATCAGTGACTATCTGTTAAAGGAAGAAAAAACTTTTGCGTCCCACTTCGGTTGTCATGTAACACCCATATACCCTCTGGAAAGATATATGAATGCTACACAAAACAATACAACAAATCAAAACATATGAAAACTTCCAGTAAACAATTCAGGCAAACATACATTATCTTACATAGTACTTAACACAAACTAGCTGAAAAATTCAAACCAAACTGAAGTATCGTTGTTACAAACTTACAAACAAATTCACATATACATATCAGATACAAGCCCAAAAGTC
>JAOTAX010000001.1:14967851-14986080 GCA_025629825.1 Erythroxylum guanchezii
ATTGTTCGTAATGTATTATTTTGGAATGTAAATAGTGAGTTATGCTTTGTGTATGGATGAGGTTGAGATGATAAGCTTTGATCTTGAATTGCTAATTTTTGTAAGTGAGATATGTTAGTGGAAAAAAAATAGAGATGATAACTTGTGTTAAGCAAGGAACCACGCTCAAGTATGACGGTATGATAGTCAAGAGGTTGGATTCCAGAAACGGGGTCCAACACTCGTCATACATTCTTTCTAATTCTTCCTCCCGATTCCTATGACTGCCAATTAATCTACTATTGTTTTGGATTCTATTGGTTTCATTAATTCTCTCATCCATCCCATCCATCCCATCCATCCTAGTAGATAACTTCTTGAACTCATTCATGAATGCCTTATACATCATTTCAAATCAGGCACATTGTCGTCCTCCTCATGTAATGTTTCTTTTCCATCCCTTCTATTGTCCATACTTATGATAAAAGTTGCAAGAAAAATGATTAGCAATAAAAGATAACCTCACAAGTCACTCCCTTAGGTGTTTCACTCAAAAGATGACACTCCACTCATGTTTCACTCAAAATTGGCTTTTGGCCTCTGTTATGCTTACACGCTCAAGCCTTTTTCCACTTAAACTTATTGTCCTCAATTGCACTTCAGAATTCAATTCCCAGTGAAGATAATGCACAAACAGTAAATTAAGCTTTAGGAATGCAATGAAAATACCTAAGAAGGACGATGGGCACAAAACTAGAATCAAGTATACAAAAATGAATGAAGGCAAAATGGGCATACAAAAGGAAAGGGTGTATGATGCCTAAAAAATACAGATTTAAATTAACAAGAATCAATTTGTTAAGGATGGTATAATGGAAAAAAAAAGATTAAAAAATAGAAACTTAGAATGAAAGAAAATGACGAAACTAATGCATAAATGCGAGAATTGAAATTTCCCTAGTGAAAAAATCAACTTGAATGCAAAGATCTAAAGGCACTAAACAAAATATGAAGTCAACAAAAGAAAATCCTATAATCACGCCAACCCCAAAGATAATTTTTTTAATTGATTTTTTTAACACTAACTAATGTTTTTGTTAAAGTCTTTAGCGCCATCACCTCATCTTTTCTTTAATGTTTTTTCTTTTGTTTTTTTTCTTTTTTTGAAATTTTTCCTCTTTTTTTTTAATAGTAACAACATTTTCTTCTTTTCTAGCTACTTTTTTTAAAAAGAAAAACACAATAATAAGATGAACCCTAATTTTGAATTTTAATGAAAAAGAACCATAATAACAATACATAAACACAAGATAAAAAAGAATTTATCTCAATCCAAGCTTTGATACCAAATGATGCGGAACCCTAAGGCTAAAGAACGCAAAACCCCTTAAACACACACTTTTGATAGAACATAAAGAAGACGAAATCCCTAACTATAATGAACCCCAATCAATTATATGAAAGGAAACGTATATAATAATGTTGATTTCAAAAAAAATAGAAATTTTCCATAAATGTTTACCTTGATAAGAATTATATTCTTGATGTAATAAAAGAAGACAAGAAATCCTCCCTTATAGAATTAATTATTCAACCAATCTAACCTTAAACAATGTTTATTATGATGTATTTATACCATTTGAAAAGAAAAAAAACCCTAACTACGTAAAAGGCCTTTAAATATGAGCCTTTCACCAAAATAATTAAAGCCCAAACTAATATTTCTAAAATACAACCCATTAAACCTAAAAGATTTAAACAAGCCCAAGACACAAGTAGTGGCCTGCCAAAAGTTATGCTTCTAACACAAAAATAATTAAGTAAGAATAAAAGTCTTCTTGCATATTCCGCCCAACTTGATTAGTTATGATGCCATTGACCCTCATTGTCTCTTGAGATTCCATGCCATCTACAATTCGGCCCATGTAGGATTGTAGCACTTCTTTGAACTTCTTAGCTCTTAATCTTGTTATTGGTCCCTCCGGCATTACTAGTTTATCTTTGGTTCCATATCTCTTACAAAGTACCATGGTCATGCTCGCATCAGTAGTGGAAGAGACATTACCATATGCCACTCATCAAATCTATGCTAGGCACATATACCTTAATTGGCATATGAATTGGAAGGGAAAGGATTTGTGAAAGCAATTTTGGAATTGTGCTTGGTCAACGTATGCTGAAGATTTTATCGAGCAGTTGAAAGATTGGATAAAATCAAACATGGATGTATCATCATTGGTTGAATATCCTAAGGAGAGATGGGAAAGATGTTACTAATCCTTTGAATCGAAATGTCCTGTTGTCTATAACAATGTAAGTGAAACATTTAATGGATGGATCTTACCGGTAAGAGATAGCCAAGTTATTAGCATGCTTGAAACCATTAGAATCATGATGATAAAAAGGCATGCAGATAGAAGAGAATGCATGTATGGTTGGAAGTCTGATGTTACACCCAGGATTATGGAGAAATTGGAGAAGAATATGAAAGATGCAATGCAGTGGAGAACAGTTTCGAATGATAATGGAGCATATGAAGTTTACAAAAGTTATGACAAGCATATTGTAAGGATTGGTAGATGCCACTCATATAGTTGAGCATGAGAGCTTTATGGATATCTTTGCAAGCATGCTATAGGCATTATTCACCATTCCAAGCAATGGTCCGAGGCATTTGTGGATGATTGCTAGAAGAAGTCCAAATTCCTAGCATTGTATGAGCATGTGTTGCAACCTATTAGAGGTCAAATTTTCTAGCCACCTGTTGATGCAGAACTAATAAACCCCCACCTAAAAGAGGTATGCTAGGAAGACCAAAAATAGTTAAAAGGAGAGGAATAAATGAGCCTATTAAGTTGAAAAATCCAAACAAATTTACTCAGAATGATCAAGTATAAACATGTAGAAAATGTGACAATTCTCGCAAAAATGCCAAAAAATGTAAGATTCAAGGCAAATCTAAACCTGCTCAGCAATCTCCAAAGGTGTAAAACATTCTTTGATTACTATGCATTCTTTATATATCTAATGATCATTTATGAAATTCTTTTATTCATATTTATTAAGTCATCTTTGAGATCTCTTCACAAGTTGAACATGTTGTTGTAGCAAGTCAAGAAAGCAATATTGTAAGTATATGACCATTAATGACACTAAAGATTACTTTTACAAATGAATAATGTTAACGACATGTCTGCTTGTAGGTTGGTAGCTCTTCGCATAATAGTAAACAAAAGTTTAGAGAAGTTAATCCATATTCATTCAAGTTGTCTTTCGAACCAAGAGGTCTAAAGTTCAAAGGACAACCTATTATAACTTCTCAACAATTACAAACTGAAGCAATGAGGAGGAGATCATCAATGAATCAACCAATACATGATCACCCTTCTCAATCAAGTGCAAATAAAGGAAGCAATATGGTTAATTCGCAGACTTTACATTAATATTGTCTGTGTTATTGAAACTTTAGTTAATACATCAAATCAATTTTGTACGTGGATAGATATATCCAATCACTTTTGTGTATAGAAAGATTATGATATAACCACTTGTGTCTATGCTGCTTTAATTATTTATTGTTATATAATCACTTTTGTATATACTGCTCCAATTAATTATTCTTATATAACTACTTTTGCATATGCTGGTCCAATTGTTTATTGTTATATAATCACTTTTGTATATACCCTCCAATTGATTGTTGTGATATAATCACTTTTGTATATACTTGTTGATAATTTTTTCAACTATTAATTAGGCATCATTAAGGCAATTTCATGAATAACAAAATAATAAAGACAAAATACAATGCACAATATATTACAACTTAGTTGAAATGAGGATTTTCATTCTTTATAATTAAGTTTTAAACAAAATACTAAAATTTAGTTCAAGTTGCCCACAACAAACCACATTCTACACTCACCATAAGTATAAAAACCCTTATTATGATATTCACTAAAACAAATTTAAGCTTATTTTTCTCTTTTGTCAAAGAAACAATGTCTTCTTTAATTAACTTTATTTGTTCCTCAACTTTCAATGTTGAACATGATTCAATTGTGGTTCGTTGAGCCTTCTTCTTCATCATACCTACTTCTTTCTTGAGTTTATAAATTACTTCAACAACTCTCTTGCTAAATTTGTCATGGTACCACTTGAAAAAATTACATCTTTCAATCTAAAAGATAATTACTAATTAAAAAAGAAAAACATTAAACATATATACAAACAATTTTACCTTATCGAAACATAAACTTACAAGATATTTCGGGCATCTATAAAATCTTCTTCTTGGGTTATTATTACTCCATAAAGTTCTTAATGGAGCTCTTAAATCACAATAACACACCAGATAATTATTATTTGAATTTAATATAGTATTAGTTGAAGACGTCGCGTCCATATCTTTAAGTATTCGCGGCAAAATTATATTAATACTTTTAGTTCTCCTAATAAATCAATCAGTCTTAAAACATGAACTCACATGAAAAACAGGAGCTATTCACCTATTCACCCATCCACAAGAATCCTTATTTAACATTCACAATTCAACAAAATATTTTGGAGAGATATAACTCAAAGTATAAATGGTAGGCAACGTTGGAAGGTAAAATCCAAAGTCATAAACATTTTTAACTTTTCAAGTTGATTACATTAAGAGTCGGTATAATATAATGAGGACAATAGAAATTGGTTGGATCTACAATGGAGTTTTTTGTATAGTTGAAAAGCAACCCAATTTATATAATATTAACAATCTAAATTTGACTGTGGACTCACTATAAACATATGATATTGCAAGTTGCAAGGGTAAAGAAGTGGATTTGATTAGTCTCATTCCTAACTAAAGAAAAAAAAAACACACCACTTAAGACTAAGTACTGTCATAAATCTCCCAACCTATTCATCATATTTCTTTATCGTCCAACTTGCATGAAGCTACAAATAAGAAAAATCATTAGACCATGTCCTTAATTGTGAAGTTGTTTTCCATTATACTAAGACAGTAGAGAAAGCAAAAGTGGAAACAATATACGACAAAATCAACAACATGCTTTATGAGTGCATAAATCTATGGTTCAATATTAATAAATGATTTCATTAAAAACAGGGCATGCTATCTTAGATTATTTGTTTTCAACCAACTTCCTTCACAATCATTAAAATTTAATAAAGACAATACAGAATTAGGCTATTTTATAACAATGTTATTTTGTAACAACATTATTGTTGTGTAATCACCCAATATTCTCGTTGCCAATAGCAATTATCCTTTCAATCTACAAAGGCAAAGGCATCACAATGCTTTGCAACCATGTAGCATCACAAGCATTCACAAATTCAACTTTCATGCTCAGACCAATTATCAAATATTGATTAATATGTAATCAATTGAACACTACTTGATTAAGAGATGCAACACCAAAATATATTTACATTCAAATTTAAATTGAAGATACAACATATGAAGGCATGAAGAACAATAAATCAAAAGATTATACTCCATAACATTGTCTCAGAGCTGCACTCAAACAGAGAAGATGGAACAAATGATGAAGAAACTTGATCATTATATTATAATGAAGCATATTAAATTGTTCCTACACCACAACACATATAAAACAGCTCCATCGCAGACCAACACTTGTACTCCACCCAACACTTTATTCTCAATAAGATCATAACACAAGTCTTCAATGAACTTGAACATTTCTTGAATTGGTAAGCTCAAATCCTTATTTTATCACACAACTCTCTTCTGACTTATAAACTATTGCTCAACTTGAATTGTTTAATTTTCAAATACCAATAACCCAACAACCCTAACCTGCAATACTGATGCAATGCCCCAACTATGGAGGCATTTAGAGATCAGAAGATAGAATTCTCACATCTCACGCAAATCATGAGTTAGTTTGGTTTGTTTAAGTGAACAATTCCTACATATGATTAAAAGTTTTTATTGTTCTGCCAAATGCTATATATGTCAATAATATATATACAATCCCATCATTATTTTTCACCTGCTTGATAGAATTCCGCCACATTTGACATGACAAAATGCATATAATTTTCTTTTTCACAAAGTCGTCCTATCTTTCTAGCATGAAATAATATGGCATTATTAGAAAGAGTACCATTTTCACTTCGGTGGTGGCGTTAATCCTCAATTCTTAGGATGTGGTGGACAATGTGATTTTAATGGCAGACGTGGAGGTGGTTATGGTGATACAAGAACAACAATCGTTCCACACGGATTGGTGATACATGAACATTAATCTTCTAGGTGGTGGCGGCGATACAGATTAGGGATTGTTGTTCGCTGAAGAAAAAGAAGAGGAAGAACGTTATAAATTAGGATTGAAGAGAATTAGGGATTGAGAAATAAGGAAGAACGTTGCGTTTGTTGCTTCAAAACGGTGCGTGTTAGGTCAAAACGGTGAGCATTAGGGAAGGGAAGAGCTATAGATGCAACGTTTAAATAGAAGCGGGTTCCACTTTTATTTAAACTCAACCTCCCCAGTGCATTGTTTAAATAGAAATGAGGCTTACTTTCGTTTAAACTTAGGCTCCTAAATGCACCGTGCAAATGGAAGTAAGTCAAATGAAAGTGGGATCTACTTCTACTTAACTTTAGACTTCCAGATGCACCATTTAACCTCTCGTGACTCATTTCTATTTTAAATAAAAAATTCAGGTCAACATTGTGCTTTAATAAAAATAAAAAATTCACACCAATAAAAGAAATTTCATGTCAGTTGCTTCTTCATCTAGTTAATGACTGTTTTGAACGTTTTTCAAATATCATGATTCATTTTGAACGCTCCAAAACGTTAAGATCTAGCTTAAATTTTAGGGTTAACATTGAAAACTAAATTGCTCTTTTGGCCTTTAAATTCCAAACTTCCATAGTCGAACCGGTAGAAAACAATTACGAATGCTATTAAACAAAGATGAAGGAAATTCTCACAATTTAATTGATGGGCTAAATAGAGCAGCATGAACTTTATACTGAAAAAGAATCTTAATCCAAGTAATATGTAGAAGAAGCAAATGTGATAAGTGGTTTATAACTTTAAATAAGGATCAATTTCAGCAATGTATCAAGGAACTGCACCAAATGCATACATCTCAGGACCTAGTACATCCAGGACAAGTCTTGCCGGAATGAGACAGATTTTGCAGCCCCGATAACTCCTCTTTCAGAAACTTGAGGACAGTCTTCAACGGATAGGAATTCCAGTTTGCACGACCCAACAAGAGGCTTCAGTCCATCGTCTGTTACACCCAAACACTTTCTTAAGCGTAATGAGCACAAGTGAGGATAGTGGCTCACAAGCTGCAACCCTTCATCACTGATCTCTTGACATTTAACAAGCTCCAAGGTTTCAAGATGCTGGGCAGAACAAAGAGCTTCCATCCCAATGTCGTTGAAGGAATACACATGGTCAAGTGTAAGCTGCCGAATTGGGCACACCTTAATCAACATAAGGATCCCATTCAATGTAAATGATGAAAAAGAGGGAAACTCCCCATCAGAAAATGATAAGCTGACGGATTCAAGCATTGAACAGTTGTGAGCAATTGCTCGAAGACTCTCATCGGTTAGCCTCAATGGGTTGTTCATCAAAAGAGGCAAGGAGAAATCAGAAGGAACTCGAAGTGAAATTGACCGAAGACTGCTTGCATTTTGAGCTAAGCATATTATATCACAGTCCCTCACACCAACACACATATCCAAATGAATCTTCTCCAATTTCTTGCATTTCCCCAAAATGCATGCTAGACCTCTTCCTGGGCTTATGATGCAATTCATCAGGCTTAACTCCAGCATGGATTCACATGGGACCCATTGTTTCTGCCATCGATCAACAGCTAGCCGATCATATACCTTCATATATCTGTAGTTAGGATCTACCTCAAATTGCAATCTTTTTAATTTTCTCCAGCCAAACCCTAGCTTAATCAAATCTCCTTCCCCAATGGCTCTACAATTTTTGACCAATAGGTCCTCAAGAGTTTGGAGCTTCCCAAGATATTCAAGCCATTCAACACTAGTAACATTAAGACATCGAATAAGGTGAAGAATGGTGAGACTTTTGCAGCCCACAACAAGAGATAATATGCCACAACCAGTAATTCTTGGAGTAAAATTCAACTTCAGGGCAGAAAGCTTTGAACAAGAGGATAATTGACGAAGGCCAACATCTGTAATGAAAGTGCAATAGCTTAACGTGAGATCAGTCAGATAAGGGCAGCTGTCAGCGAGAATAGCAAGTCCTTGGTCATCTAACTGTTTTCCCAGCTTGGACATCCATCCAGCATATGTTATTTCCAGTTTAAACAAGTTGGGAAATCTATTGCAGAGGGAGGTCAGAGCATGATTTGCAGGATCTAATCCACAACCAACCCGTAGACATTGTCTCTGTTCACTATCCAGATTGAAGAAGCGCTTACATGCTAATGAAGCAGAGTTTCGATCAACAGTCTTATTGACCCTGCTCAAGATCTCCCAAACCAATTGCTCCGGCAAATCATCCATTGAAAGCAACTTTCATTTTCTCCTGCACAAGGAAAATTTAACAAGAAAAGAAAAATCATTTGAGAAGCAATACCAAATTAAGAATACAATGAACGCAAAGTCCTTTTCCGTATAACATTCCCCCACATCCTTGATTCAAGAAAAAATAATCGAACACAATATTCGCAGTTTCCAGATGAAGAACAAGAAAATTAGTTAATATGTAGAAACTGAAAACCTATCATAGTTTTGAATCTTGTAAAGGGTACATCTTGAAGTTTTACCTCTCAAATTGAAACAAAACGGGTCGTATGCAACAATTAATCAACCCAAACCAAAGAATCTACTGATTTCTATGGTGAAAGAGCTGAATAACCACATCAAAGCCATCACAGAAAAAAAAGAACACGATCCCAGATGAAAGAAAAGGTAGACCCGGAAAAAGAAGAATCAATCGCACGGCACAGGCAAGAAAACGAAATAGTACGGGCACTAGAGAAGCTGGTTTCACCTGACACGGACATCAATAAACGAAGCCGATGAGGATGGTCACTGGAGTTTTGATCTAAGAGGGCTCTGCTTGATCCGTCTACGAGAATGTACGTCTGATCCATCCGCCTGTGTACGCTTCCTTTTTGGAAAATATCCTAAGGAGATATTTCGCTCATGGTTATTAAATAATTAATTAATATTTCATGGAGAATGGAGATTGGAGAGTGTATGTGTAGAATAGTAGCTTTTGAAAGTTAAAACATGATTTGGTTGGCAAGATGTAATTAAATTTTTAACGAATAAATTCCTTATTATAACAGTTTTAAAAACAATTTTATCTCTTTCATATAAATTTTTAAATGCTTTACTGGATAATTATAAATTGTTAAATTATTTATCTTATTTGTTTAAATTCCCATAGTTTCTAGATTAATGAATGCTAATTGCTAATTAGCGGTAGTAACTACTCGAATAAAAGTATTTCAATTTAAGATTCTAGTAGTCTCAAATGTAGCCTAATATTAGTACAAGGTAGAAGAAACTAAAATGTACAAGGTTACTAGCTGCTATATTTAACAACCCCAAGCAAAATCCAAGTCCACAAGTAAGCATGCAAAAGGCTCCTTTCTTATGATAAGGACCTTTAGCCTTTTCTTCTATCATGACTCTTTTTGCTCCCCGAAGATGACTCCACTGGTACTGGCAAGATGGTGGCGTCCTTGATTCCATCTGATATTGAGAGTTGCTCAACTGTCTTCCCTGCTTCCAGGTAAACCATCAGATCTCTAAGCTGCAAGGTAGATGATTCCATGAATCATAGATATAGACACTCACATAAGGTGAATTATGAGCCTTTAACAGGCACAACTGATCATACCTGTTCCTCAAGGTCCCGGATCTTGTCATCCTTCACTTTCAGAACTTTTCTCTCCCTGAACACAAAATGAAAGTTTAAGAGGATGGCCAAGCAAAGTACAATTTAGAAAAGCATTTATAACCCGTGTTAATATTCACACCAAGTCAATAACCCTAAACTCACCAAGATAACTGCTCGTCCTAGTCAATTAAGAAACTTGCAAGGTAGAGAACAGAATTTTCTCTACACACTGTCACTGAAGGGCATTTGGGACATGTGTACAGATAGAAATGCTACTCTATATTTTACATGCAAGTCTGCTTCATAATAAATACCATTCATGAGCAACCACCAAATATTGGCTCATAGCCAAGTTCCCCATCCGCTTCCACTCTTAATGTTGCATGCCCATTTTGAGTAAATGTGGCAAATGCAGCCATTGCAATATGAATATATACTTTCCAAAACTTTCTCGTAATCTTTTATCAACGTTAATGTAGAAAGAAAAAAATAACCTTAAGCCAACACCCAAAGAGAGGAAGGTTTCTGTTATAAGTGGACATACCTTTCTTCAATCTCCAGTATCTTCGCTTTCCAGATCTCCTGATTTTCCAAGAGATTCTCATTGAGCTACAAGTACAAACAAAAAGGATGAGAATAAACAGTAAAGAGTTGTTTAAAACACAAATTTAAAGAACAAATATCAAATATTTGGTTTTCGAAATCTGATTATGAGTTATTAAATAGTTAAATGAAGAAAAAATTTAAATTGGAAGGGCTGCTCTATCAAGCCATAATGAATGAATCTATACTACAACAGGAAAAACCTATGAGACACATGAATACATCTCTTATCGCCAGGTATAACACTGATTATTAGGAGTTTTATATTGATGCAAGATATTTAACATTTTTTCCAACAAACAAGAGACAAAGGACTTACATCATCAAGAAACATTTTCTCTTTGAGACATCTTTCTAGCTTGGCCTGCAACTTCTGCAATTTTTGGGAGACAGCCTTTTTAACAGCTTCAGAAATTTCGTCCTCAGTTTCTTCTTTGACTTCTTGTAATAAACTCTCAAAGTACTATCAAAAGAACAACGCATCAATTCACCAGAAACACTAGTCTTATATAGTGAACAACATAATTGTCATCTCTGATCATTTATCACAAGCTAAAAAATGTTAACCAAAGAACTAATGCCACATTCTCAAAAGAAAAAAAAGAGAGAGAGAGACAAAGAGCAAAAACATCATTATAAGCTCAAAAGAAATTTCCTTAGTTAACAAGTGGAAGAATCTGCTCACCAGTTTTTGGTTCTCCAGTTGCGTAGCTAAGAGTTCATTATATTCATTAACAATCTGCAAATCAAGTAGATGAGATAATTTCAGTACAAAGAAAAAAAAATAATTACAGAATGATGATATATTTAAAACATTACTGCTTCAACTTTGCTGCTTATAAGAGCCTCACTAATTCCAGAATCTACACAGCCACAAGTCCCACAACCATCTTTAGCTTGTAGGCAATGGGTGTTCAATTCCACTAATTTCCCATCAGTTTTTGATTGAATCAACCGGTGAACATAATTATCTCCAACATAATCCCAAACACGTTGGGTTTCCAGTTCAAGAGAATAGCAATGCTGCGTTTCTTTCCAATGTCTTATGGCATGCCCTCCTTTATACCTGCACTGTCATTTTATACATAAGAAGATGCATACATAGAAGGAGACATTACTACATAAAGAAGATAAGTGAAGATAAAAAGAAGTACAATGCGAGAGAAACAGAAGGCACTCAAGTTGGTAAGAGAAAGTTACCTCCCACATCCTACAAATCCACAAATCACACAAATCCATAGATTCTCAGATGTCTGGCAAACAATACAGATGGATTTTTCAGGCTGCTGTTGGCAATACCGACAAACCTGAAATGTATACTCAATAGTCAGCTAGATTGAAGCATCCAAACAATGCCATTGTGGTCCAAGAGTTGGACACCAAGACATAACCTCTTCATAATACAAAATATAAGTTCTCATGGATTATCAAAGTCATGAACCTCTTTACCCAAAGGATCCTCAAACAGAAAATATGTAAGTCTAAAAGCCGTCTACATTACACATCAAAATTTATGTTTGCATACAGACTCTAAGAAAACTAGTTGAACTGCTTTTCGCTCAATCTGTAATTTACACAAAAAAAGGGACAAATTTCAAGTAAAATTTTTTTATCTTTTCATTTAAGGACAATTTGTATTGGTTATAGATATCAATTAACCCAGTGCAGATTATGAGAAAATGAAATTACTGACTTGTGATCTTTCAGAAGAGCATAGTACCAAACAAGCCACTAAAACTCTTCAACACATAAACTTAGTTCATCTTATGTCTATAAGTAATGCATTTTTTGGATAATTAATAATTGAAATTCATAGCAGTTTCCTACAGTTTACCTACAAGCTCAAAAGAAAGCTGGATAACAACTAGAGTCACTTACTGGACAAGAAGAATCAGTCCATTTTGAAATGCAAGAGCAATGGAAAGAATGATTACAGATAGTTGTGAGGATTCCTCCCATATCCTGATCTAGTCTCTCTGCAAGTGTAAAACAAGCATAAAATTCATGTCGTGTTATGTGGGTACATTCTTACGCTAGTCGATAAATGAAACCTAAGTCAAACCCAAGTCAAAACGGTCAACAAGAAATTTTGATAACAGCTTATGTGCCACAGAAACTTTTTCTTATAGGAACAGTGGGTGTCCAGTACAATGGTTGTGTTGAGTTTTTCCTCATTGCATGGAAGAAAAAAAGTCAATTAAAGACATCAAACAGAGAAGAAATGCAGGTACAAGACACAAGGAACAAAATGAGAATGTTATGATACAGGACAGAAGCCATGTACAATTCTAAATTCTTTCACGGATGTAAGAGATAGTGTAATATTCCGGAAAGCAAGGCTGAGAATGTAAGTTGACCCAAGACAAAGCAACTTCAAAATCAGACAAGATTCCAAAACAACTGTATTACTGCTCTAAAAACCACCGCATTTGCTCCTTCTGGAATTCAATTTCCACTGCTCCTGAACAACTGTTCAAATAGATTATTTCTACTATTATATGTAATAGCTACTGTTAAATCTTCTTCTGAAACACTTAAAAATGCTAAAAGTCTTTATTATCATGTTCAGTCCTTCTCAATTCGCATTAAATAGTTGAGGTGGTACTTGAAATTGGAGGGAGTTCAAGAAAATATTAATAACCCAACGTACCAAGACAGACCGGACATGAAGGTTGCTCAGTTGGGGTAACCAAAGAAGACCGAGTGTGTTCAAGAGTCCCAGTATAACCAGTGAACTGTACATCAACCGTAAAAAGCACACGGCAAACCTCTTCCTGCATAGGGGCAGGACAAAATTGAATCAGCTTTACGGACAAATGTAAGTCCACTTAGAATACCAAAAGGAAATGGTGACAACACCAACATAATCTTTGCTTAAAGAGGTAAACTTCGACTTCTTGTCATATCTCTCCAGTTTCTTTATGTTCTAAAAATTAATCAAATTAAAGAAATAAAAATCAAGCAAGAGCAAGTGTAAACCTCCAAGGAACTGAACTGTCTGCCATTAAAATGTAGGTAAAATTTGTCAGTTGAATCCTGGCTATCAAATCTTATAAGAATACTATAGCGGTCCTCCATGCCATCAGTCCTACCATGTCAATGAAAAAAATCAATTCCACCAGAAAAAATAAATATAAACAAATAGATAACTAACAACGGGATGTTTGGATGCAGAAATTGCATCAAATGAAGTGGAAGATTATTGACGATCGCAGAAATTTACATGACGATTCGCATCTCCGATATGTGTTGGATAAAAGAAGCACAAAACTGGCAAAAATCTGCATACGTCATATGATTCGGCACTCCAAGGACCGAAACAAGAGCTTTTCGTCCAACCTATGGAACATAAAGATTAAAAAGAAGCAGTCAGAAAGTGAACAGCGAAACATACTCACACAGAAAGAAAAGCAAGAGAGAGATTACAGGAAGATTCGAGACGGAATCGGAAGAGAAAAGATGCATGACGCCACGAGTTTCTTCGATCCTAGGGTTTCCAGAGGAGAAATGAAACGCCTGGGTCCTTGATGCTGCTGAAGAACTCGAAGTGTCGCAAGAATCACTTGCGATCATCGTTGCAGGTGACTGGAAGGGGTCGTCCGGGGAGATCCCGGCTGATGTCGCGCTTGAGCTCGGCGACATATCGCTGATGAGTAGCGGGAATTTGCCAGAGGGTTCAATAAATGCTCTGTCACTGCCACGTCAGCAAATGAAAATTATATTATCTTGTCCATTAAATGAATAACGTCAAACATGAGGGACTAAAATGACAAAAACGAAGAAATTAATTTTTTAATATTTGACCGGTCTTCATCACTCAAATGGCGGCTGCTTTGGAGTTAAAAGCCAATCCGATCACGGTGGCGTTCCGCCGTCGTGAAGCATTTACTGAAAATGGTGGAGTCAGGTGCGCCTCTGTAGCAGTAATTTCATCAAAGCACCATTCTATTACTCTTCTTCAAGGCGATGGCATTGATCTTGAAGTCATCTTTGTCGCTAATAACGTTCTCCAGGTCGCTGGTTCTGTTTCTTTTCCTCAACTCATCTTCTCCTCTTTGGTTCTTACTGAAAAAGGAATTTAAATTTCTATGCTTTTATTAATGTTTCTCTTCTTTTGCTTCTGGGATACCTTAATTTAGAACCAAGCGTGTGTGTTAAGTTGTATATATCGTTATATTTTATCAATAATAAAAACTGATGGAGAATAGAAATAAAAATGAAAATTTTGAATGTATCTTATTCAGTGTCACTGATTAAACGTATTAAGAACTATTTTAGCATTTAATATCAAACACTAAGAAAGGTACAAAAAGATTTTTGTTCATATTTAATTATTATTTGATTTATTTTGTAAACAACTAATTAAATTATTATTTTACAAATAATTAATCAAAATTATTTTTAATGTTTCAATAGATTATTAAATTTTAAATAATTGTGAATGATTTTATAATAAAAATAAAATTAAAGGACAACAAAAAAAAGATTGTTTTACCTAAGATAGTATCAATAGAATAAAATAAAATAATTATTAAAGAAATTAAATATAAAAGAGAGTAATATGTGATTTTGATAATAATATTATTATTATAAGAATTCATTAAATATTAACAATATCTTGATTAATAATTTTTAAATAATTGTGAATACATTTTGCAATAAGAATAAAATTAAAGAATTAAAAAATGTTTTATTTAAAGATACCATCAACTAAATAAAATAAAATATTTTTAAAAAAAGTAAATATAAAATACATTAATAGGTGATTTTAATAATAATATTATGACAAGAATTAATCAAACATCGACTATATCTTAGCAATATCTCATAAGTTTTTATTCGTAATGTTTGATTCTAAGTTATGCCCTAGGAAAAAAAAATTAGGATTGTCAAAAATATATTCCAATTTTGTCATTCCATATTTTTATCCATTTTCATTTCTCAATAACCAAATAAGTAAAAGTTAGAAAATCAATATTTAATTCCTATTCTCATCTCCTCGTTACTACTTACCAAACAAGGTCGCACTTTTTTTGGAATGCCTTTGTTAATCATATTCTTTTTTTTCATGTTTTGTTACTGAAAGAATGTTTTCTATAGTTTATTAGTTGTTCTGGTTAATTAAGTCTTAAAGTGAAGATTAGTTTAAGGTCTAGTTAGCTTGGAGTACTTAATTGTTTCTAACTATACAAATGAGGGAAAAAAAAAACCATTTAGTTTTTTCTCTCATTTTCGTCTCCTTTTCCTACAATTCTTAACAAGAATTTTAATTTGATGGAACTTATGGCTCCAAATGTGTAAGCCTTTCTGTTGCTTAAACATTAAGTATTAAGTTTACTTTTCAAGAAATGTCAATTTAGGCTCTACTTTAAATCTAATTGGAGTTCCACTGCTAGAGAAAACCCTTTCTACGACCAAGCAATATAAAGGTACTTAACCATACTAATTTTGTGCCCTCTACATTGTCCTTTATTATGTTTCTTTTCATGTTTTCATTAAATTGACTTTGTGGAGATCTTTACATTTCCTTTATTCACATGATGCATCTCATTGTTTCTTCCGTGGTTTTTATTTTTAAAGGTATAAGTGGGATAAAAATCAAAAGCATCTTAAATTAGAGATTGGATTGCTTCAACTCATAGTAGGTATTGAGGTCTTTGCAAATTTAAGGCCATCAATTGTTTTACCATAGGTAATGTGCTTTATTATTGGCACACACAAATAAGAAATGTAACTTCCCATTCTTTTCCTATAATTTTTTTGAGTGCATGCGATTCCGAACTGTTTTGTTAATTTATGTCCTATAACCAATCGATTTGATGTAGTCTAGTGATATAATATTTAAAGATATTCCTTATCTCATAAATATTCATATGTATATGATAAAGTCTATGGAGTAAATATACATTGCAAATGAAATTATAATGAGATTATAATTATGAGATTCATATTGCATTTATATATTATCCATAGATTGTTTTTAGTCATTGTTATAATGAGATTAGATATTAATATAGCATAAAAAGATTAGCACGCTTTATGTTTCTTCCTTATAAAGAAAGTAGTTAATCTTATAGACTAAAGTTTGGAGATACTTAGATAAACATGTGGGTGCTTATTAGAAAATAAGTTCACTGAACATTATAAGAGAATTTTATTTAGAACATTATTTGTACGTTTATATAAATTCTCTTTGTAATAATTATATAAGTGATTCTTTTGACTTGAGATGTTTAAAGTATCTAATAGGGATTGCTATATTTTGATATTGCTTATGACCTATTCTAGTGAAAGGTACCTTAATTGATAACCATTGGATATAACATAAATTATATAGAGGTAGTTGAGTGATCAGTACAAGGTTTATTACTCTAAAGTGATTAGAGAGAATATTCTATCATTCTCGATTAGTATCAATTTAGGAATTTTTTTGTAATAACTCGTTCTCCATATTGAGGGTTTGAACTTTAGTTGTCATTGGCAATTCATGAAATGCATTTCATTCACATGCATATCATTAGCATACACACATGAATTATGAATTATGATTTTGTACATATTGCAAGAAATGCATATGCACTCAATTGACTCATTCCGAGGTATGAAAAGATTAAAACGTTCATAATGTGAATTGTGAAATGTTTATGCTTGAATTTTGTTTTGATTGATTACAAGTTGTGAATTTGAAATTAATTGATATAATTGAAAATTTGAGGAATTAAATGTACATTTGATCTTGGAAAAATGCCAAGTGGTAAAAAAAATTGATACATGGAAATTAGAATGATTAAGCCGATAATCGAGTGACATTTGACATTGATCATTGTGTGACAAATGGATTAATAAGTTGATGACAACTGGCAGCTGTGATTACATGACATACGACTTAGCTTTATCAGTGACATATGGCAACATATTTACATGATAAATGGAGGATATGTCTTTCAACCCAACATAAATTATTAGTTTTGGACTTCGAAATTAAGGGATGGAGAGCACAGAAATTTACCAAGCCAGGTTGCAAAATCAGATGGGGAAGACTCAAAGGGGACATGGCAGAGCTTTTTAGGACTCAGGTTAGGAATAATGCTACTTGGGCTGCGAGTGGAGATGCAAATCGGATGTGGCAGGGAGTAGCCCCCCGTAGTGAGAGAGACAGCCAATAGACTACTAGGGGTATCTAAAGGATAAAGGAGGGGGTGATTGGAATCATAGTGGCGGTTAGACGAGGTCCAGGGGACGATCAAGACAAAAAAGGGAGCTTATAATGATCTATTGGCAAATGCAGCAGAGGAGGAGTAGATTATTAATAAAGTAAGGTATAAACTGGGGAAACAGAAGGCGAAGAAGACTATCACAGTGGCTAAAGGAGAAGCTAATTATGAGAAGTTGTACAGGGATTTAGATACTGTCAAAGGGGCCCAAAGAATTTTCATGATAGCGTGAGATAGGGCAAGTAAGATGGCGGACTTCAACCAAGTCTAATGTATACGTGACGAAGAAGACCAAGTACTCACAGACGCCCAAGCCATCCAGTGGAGGTGGAAGACATATTTTCATTGTTGGATCCCGTTTCCGGAACCCAACCTATCGATCAACGAATCCTATCTTAACTAATATTGCTTCATTTTTTTTTCTACCTTTCTTTCTACCAAAATTTCGGCAGCATAACGGCTGCATTTAACCTAACCCAAAACCTGCAAATGGTTCAAAATCCACTTCTAAATGCCCAACCAATTATACAATCATCAAAA
>JAOTAX010000001.1:14988156-15006887 GCA_025629825.1 Erythroxylum guanchezii
CATAATATATTATTAACAAATCATAATGTTAATACATGAATCACAAATGTTCATTGGCCTAGGGCACACTACTAACAGTAGTACCTTCCCATCCAACTATTACATATGTAAAACCATGTCAAATGAGCAATAACATGTAATATTTTGGGTTACACCATTTCTTTTACCCCTATATGGTATTTCTTCATCGATTAAAACATGTGCATCAATATGACTACCATGTATTGCTCCTATACAATCCTAAAAAATAAAACTAAACCTTTAAAATAATTATTAATCATAAGGAAATAATTAAAATAGTAATTAAATATATGAATGTAAGAATTTTGAATTATGTTGAATCTCAGGAGGTTTATTGGTAAAGAATGGTGGAGTAATGACTCTTTTTGCAAGACGATTAACTATATATAAGACTTTGCAAAAGTACTTTGAAATTGTCTAGGTTGAATATTGAAAATATTTTGCATTGACTCTAGTTGTCTTACTATGTCCTATAGTCATCAAGAAAATTGCTACTTGTCTACTTATCCCTTCACAATCAAATAACTTATTTTCTTTAAGCCTCATAAACTCTTCAACTCATCACACAAGCTTAAGAAGATTATCTTGTTCATTCTTATGTTTTCATAAATCCTTGTAGTATTCCCATTCAAAAGTTTTAATATCCAATCATGTGATCTCATAGAGTAGAAGTTCTACATGGTTACTTTTGTAAGTAAAAATGCCTTTTCTCTTTCTTAGCTAGAGAAATTATGATTACCTTTATATTAGTTTATCATTAGAATTTGATTCAAAATGTGATAAGGAATCTATGTATCTATAATACTAATATTTAAGTAATTAATAAAACATTCAGTTAAAATGTGTAATCAAATATAAACTTAAAATATTCATACAAAACATATACTTAAAATATTCATGCAAAACATGGCCCTAAAAAATTCAGTTAAACATTCGTACCAAACATAAACTTAAAATATTCAAACTGTGGAATAGTTATTAATATAGAATGTTAAAATAATAAGAATTCAATTTGTAATAATATGAAATATAATTAAAGTCACAAAATCGAATCCAGTTTCCTTGTATTTGCTATCTTTATAAGTATGTCCTTTTAAAGTGGAGAATCATGTAAAGCTTTCACAACTTTTCCATATTGCACACTCTCAACACCACATTCTTCTAAGGAATTCAAACATTTCGTCATTATGTTAGACTCTTGATTAATTAATTGCTCTTTAGATCCATTATCTACAATGGATGATGTTGTAGTCATTTTTTTTAAATAAATCATTCGTCCTTTTTTATTGTTCACCAATTATAACCAAGAGCTCTTCTACAATGTTAGGGTGTGTCTTCTTTACCTTCTTATTTTTAAGAGGTTTATTTTATCTTAAATGGAGAACTTATAACTTGATCTCCTTTTTCATTATATGAGTAATCTTCATCAACATCAATTTTATATTCCTATTCTGTACTATTCGACAAAGATTTAGTTGATGGATATGCATGCAAACTAATAGCAGTAGTATCTCCGAAAACATGATACAAGTATGAAAACTCCTTACATATTTTTTTGCTCTTGAATCTGTGAACCATTTTATGCACCTGTAATGATGAAAAGGGACCATGAAAACAAATATTAAATAATATGATATATTAATAAAATAAAGAAATATTTTACCTTAAATAAAATTTTCCAACATTCATTTGTACTATTAATTTCAACAATAAAGGAGTTATAACTAATTCCCATTTCTTTGAGTAAGTTCCTGAAATTATTTAATCTAGCCATTGATTCATTATACTTATTCTTCAATTGAACATTAGTAAACTCCTTAATAAATTTTGTTTGAAGACCTACTTTAATAATATTTTTCCAACTAGATTTGGAAAAGGTATTAGTCGTTCGATTTCCCTTCGTCACTTCTTGAACCATCAATGAGATTAAATACATCTCTTTGGAATCATTCCATACCCCCACCCTTTTCATTTATTTCTAAAACATTATTGGAATTGTTTATATTATTCAAAACTTACATTACTAAATGTTATTGTATATATGACATCAATCATAATAATTTCCACAAAGAATTAAATACTAAATATGGTTTAAAAATAATCACAAGAAAACTATAGACAACAGTAAAAAATTATCAAAAGTATGGAAGCTAATGTAATTTCCTTCTTGACAAAAACCAGAAAGTCTTTGTTCTCTTCTTTAATATTATTATGTTATTAGGAATAAAATAGAGTTAACTAACTCCTTACCTGAGAGTGAGTTGAAGAGAGATTCAACAAGAAACAATCTTATAGATTTTATCTTCACAGGTATGTTTTCCTTATGACTAAGACAATTTCTTCTTAATTTTGGGAAGTGAATTTAACTCCAGTCAATAGCTACTGCTTGCTAATCTCCTCGAGTTCAACTATGTTTTCCTTATGACTAAACTATTTCTTTTTAATTTTAGGAAGTGAATTTAACTCTAGTCAATAGTTACTGCTTACTGATCTCGTCGAGTTCAATTATTTGGTTTGGTTATTGCTGATGCTACTATTTTGAGCTGGTTCATTTTCTAGAGTTTCTTTCCATGTTTCATTGCTCTTTGTGCATTTTTGCATTCTTTTTGTTGCTTTTACGTGTATATTAAGTTGCTACTGCTAGTTACGACTGCGCTTGCACTATGTTAACTTTTGTATGAGCTTCTTTATGTAAGCAGTTATGACATTTCTAATATGGATTTCGAGTTTGATACCTAAAGTTGGTGGTTCCCGCCTTCCATTCCCAATCATTTTTCTTATCTTATTTTGACTATAAAACTTATGAAGGGAAAAAATAGGCTTTGTCTATCTATGATCCAAATATTAAACCAAGTATTATTGTCTGATGAAATTTTGTTAAGATCGAACAAACCAAAAGCGTAGGAAAGCAATAAACACAAAAATGTAGAAAACAAACCTTTGGAAAAAAAAAAACCAGAAACACAAAAGCAAAGAAATTTGAAATGTAGAACGCGAAATGCAAAAATAAAAAACACAAAAATGCAAAAACGCAAAAACCAAAAAATCAGAAACGCAGAAACACACAAAAATGTAGGAAAATAATAAACCATAAATGCAAAAAATGATCGACCATGAAAATAAAAAACACATAAAAACCATATGTCGATAGAAAATAAGAAACCAAGAAAACAACAAACTAGGAGAACCAGAAAAAATAACAAAATCAAATAAAATCAACTTTTAATATAATCAGAAAAATATCAAATTAATTTTGAAAACTCACATGGTGAAAAACCCAAGCTTAATTTTGCTTTCTGCATGGATAGAAAAAGGAAGTGTTAACAAAATTTTCAATTCTAAAGATGAATAACAAATTTAGAAAAAAATATCTTACATTATGCTAAAAAAATTCACAAGCAGGAGAGAGAGGAGCGGTGAGTTAGGGATACAAGAGAGAAGAGATGAGTAAGTTTCTACAATAGGTTTACTTGAGGAATTTTATAACAGGAGGGTGTAGAAAGGAATATGTTCCTATTTCTTTTGCTAAAGAAATTTTGTTGTAAAATATTTAAAAAACATATTATTTTTGCTTATGCGAACCTATTGTGATTTTTTTTTAATTTTTGGAAATAGCAAAACTCAACAATAAGTAATGAAACATATTTTAATAAGTTGTTTCCTCTTTTTTTTTTTTATATAAAAACCACAAAAAAACAAAAAAAAAAGAAACAAACGGGTCCTAAACATTTAAATTACATTTAGAGATAAATTAACTTTACAAATTAATTAAGTAAAAATTATTTTAATATCTTATTCAATATTTATCTATAAATATTAATAAAAATTTATGATAATTTATTAAAATAATTAAATAAATAACTAAAAATTATAAAAACCTTTTTGTAAACTAATATTTATTTTAATATGTATTTGAATTATTAAAAATAATAATATTTTTTAGAACTATGTTTAAAAATTAATTTTATAAATTACTTAGAACTCACGTATTTAAAGATATTTATTTCAAAATTTTATTAAAATAAATTGAACAATTATATTATCATGATGATATTTTTATTAATAACTAATATTAAAGAATTAAATAATATATGTTTAGAGAATAATAAAAATCAAATCCAAATTTGATAATTTTATGAATTATGAAAATAGGAACAAATAAAAATATAAGTTAAAAGTTTAAATAAATAAATATTTTTTTTACTGAACTTAAAAATAAAAGCAAAAACCACACCGAAAGAGGTCCTAAGTACGAAGTTGAATGGCTTCGACGACAGGGGTTTACAATGTGAAAATCCTGTTTAGACGGGAAGTCTTGTTTGAATGGGACATCAGTTGAGTTTGGTTTTTAGCAGTGAATTAACTGAAAGCCTCTGCAAGTGATTGAAGCAGCTGAAAAAACCCTCTAAAAACCATGATCTCTTCAATCTTTGCTAGACGCTTGAAAGCTGTCCAAAGTCTCCACCTTTACACTGCTCCTTTCTTTTCAACTATACCTGTTTCATATTTCTGCTCTAAACACCAAAACCCTCCTCCGAATCGACAAAATTTTGACTCCAACACTGTCTCTGATGCTCTATCCTGCTACGGGAATGATTGGAAACGAGCAATGGATTTCTTTAATTGGGTCGAAACAGAATGCGGTTTTCGACACACCACTGCGACTTGCAATCGTATGATAGACATTTTGGGTAAGTTCTTCGAATTCGGTCTCTCCTGGGAGTTGATAAACAGAATGCGAAAAGACCCACTTGCAGTTCCCAATCATATGACGTTTCGTGTGTTATTTAAGCGCTATACATCTGCCCATCTTGTTGCAGAGGCCATAAATACTTATCGTAGGCTAGATGAATTCAATCTGAAAGATGAGACGTCTTACTGTAATCTTATTGATGCACTTTGTGAGCACAGGCATGTTATAGAGGCACAAGAGTTTTGTTTTGGAGAGGATAAGGATGATACAATCAACGCAAAGATCAAAACCAAAATTCACAACATGATATTACGAGGGTGGTTCAAGATGGGGTGGTGGGGCAAGTGTAGAGAGTTCTGGGAAGAGATGGATTTGAAAGGAGTACAAAAAGATATGCATTCATATACCATTTATATGGATATATTGTGCAAAAGTGGGAAGCCGGAGAAAGCTGTTAAATTTTACAAAGTGATGAGGAGTAAAGGGATAAAGTTGGATGTTGTGGCGTATAATACTGTAATTCATTGCATTGGTTTGTCAAAGGGTGTGGATTTTGCTAAAACTTTTTACAAGGAGATGCAGGACATGGGTTGTGAGCCAAATGTTGTGACTTGTAATACTGTTATAAAGCTCTTGTGTGAAAATGGGAGGATGAAGGAAGCCTATGAGCTACTAGATGAAATGCCCAAGAAGGGTATTGTGCCCAACATGATAACTTATCATTGTTTTTTTGGCTGCCTTATGAAGCCAAAAGAGATTCTTTTGCTGTTTGATAGGATGATAGACAGTGGTGTTAGGCCTAGCATGGACACTTTTGTGATGCTTTTAAAGAAGTTTGGTAGATGGGGGTTTCTTCGGCCAGTTTTTGTTGTGTGGGAGAGGATGGAAGAACTTGGCATTAGCCCAGATGAAGCTGCTTACAATGCTTTTATAGACGCATTAATTGAGAAGGGTATGGTGGACATGGCTAGAAAGAAAAATGAAGAGATGCTGGCAAAGGAACTTTCAGCTAAGCCAAGAGAAGAGTTGGGCACAAAGCTTGTGGAGTGAGGATACGTTCTTCTCTGTACATTTTTCTTTTCAATGTGATTATTAAACTGAAGTACCCTACTTACCAGCAAATTACTGAACGATTTCTGGTTGAAATTCGGGAGCTGGCATGATCTGCTTCCTATGTTCTTCCTTTTCTGTGCTATGGATTTACAGCAATCGGGAAGAACAAATCAGTCTGAGGACGCTAAAATGATTTATGAACTGTGGCTCCTTGTCCCGGCCTTCTGGTTGCAAAATCTGCACACATCAAGCTGAGCACATCTAGTCAGAAAAGCAAGAATTATAGAACAGGAAGGCTATGTTTGTAATGGAAGGATATGGTTGTAGACCCTCTTGGCTTGCTGATTTTCGTCACCATTTCACTGCTGGGAAGCACGTTTTTTGCATATTGATAAGATAATATGTTATTTTCCCTCAACTGAGTTTGATCGCCCAGTCCTTCATCAACCAATGCAACTCCCCATGTCGAATGTGAGACAAGAAATAGCAAATGAACTTCTGAAAACATAGAAACCTTGAACCACACAAGGGAAATTGTTTACGGTTTATGTTTCTGCTCGTGGTGTAGAGGGAAGGAAGAGAATGCAAGAGGATGAATAAAACTGGTGAAAATAGCATAACTCTCTCTCATAACACATGTATGGTTAACAAAAAAAATTTTGGTACCTGTTCCAGTTATCTGTAGTACCATCTCCTCGATTTTAGCCACATTCTGCTTAATTTGGACATTTAGAGTTTACCTGATTTGGTAACAAAGTAAAAATGTTGACAATCATATGTTTTTGTTTGTTTACAGTTCGTTTGATTCTATTTTTATTTTTCTGTTGTAATTTTTAACTTTTTAACTTTTTAATTAACAAAACAAAATTTTATTTGGATCAGATTTTTAATATAAAAATTGAAAAAAATTTGTTTGGTTGAAATTTGTAATAAAAAAATAAAAACAAAATATGTTTAATTTTATCATTTTGTTTTCATTTTTTAATTATAAGTGTATGTTAATTATTTTTAATATATTATATTATGTTTTAAAATTAATTAATTCTCATTATGGTTAGAAATAAATTATATACATATATAATTAAAGAAATTTGTAAATTAATTTATATAATAAAATTCTATAAATTAGAAAATTACATTAAGTCATTATAATCAATAGAAGATGTCTATAATATTATAATTTTTCTAAACATAATAATACTGTCGTTTAAGAAAACAAACATAAATCAATAAGAATTAATAAAATCATTCCATATTTGTCCAACAATTTGATCTCACTTTTAAAACATTCTTCGAATTTGTGTTAGAGTGATATTATATTACACTTGAGAATTTGTATCTTCATTTTCACTTTTTCTAATTTGTTCTTCATTTTTAGCACAATTGTCAAATAATTTATCGCTTTGTCTATATGTTATAATATAATTGTGTATAACACAATAAATAATAATTGTGTATTTTTGTTTCTTCATATCATATCGCGACATGTTTGAAAGTATGGAGAATCTTACTTTTAAAATGTCAAAGTATCTTTCAATAACATTTCTTAATAAAGAACGCTAGTAATTAAACAATTCATGTGGATTTTGAGGTCTTCATCTTCTTTTATAATCTCACAAATGATATTTCTCACTTCGATATGGTGAAAGAAATCCTGACATATTGGTGTAGCCTGAATCAACCAAATAGAACTTACCTAATGTATAAAAAACATAATATTAACAAAAAGTTATTAAAAATTAATCATAATTACTATATTTATTAAAATAATATAATACCTTGTGGAGGCATTAGAAATTGATTCGTTGGATTTGTCACTGTTTCTAAAAGAACTCGAGAGTCATTTGCAGTACCTTCTCATTCAGCCAATGCATATGTAAAACGTATATCAAATGAGTAACAACACATAATATTTTAGGTTGGATTAGTTCTTTTACCCTTGTATGGTATTTGTTCATTGGTCGGAACTTATGCATCAATATATATACCATCTATTACTCCTATACAATCCTAAAAAGTAAAACTATACTATTAAAATAATTATTAATCATACGAACATAATTAAAATAGTAATTAAATATATGAGTGTACTTGAAAATATGTAAAGAATTTTGAATTATGTTAAATCTCAGGAGGTGTATTGGTAAAAGATGGTGGAGTAATGACTCTTTTTGCAAGATGATTAACTACATATAAGACTTTGTGAAAGTATTTCAAATTGTCCAAGTTGAATGTTGAAAGCATTCTACATTGGCTTTAGTTGTCTCAATATGCTGCATAGTGATCAAGAAAATTACTACTTGTTCCTCTATAATCAAATGACTTATTGCCTTTAACTCTCTTAAAATCTTCAACTCATTACATAAGCTCAAGAAAATTATCTTGCTTATTCTTAAGTTTTCATAAATTCTTGTAGGATTCTCATTTAAAGTTCTAATATCCAATCATAACCTTATAAAGTAGAAGTTCTACATGGTTGCTTTTGTAAATGAAAATATTTGTTCTCTCCCCCAGTTAGAGAAATAATGATTACTTTCATCAGTTCATTGTCATAATTTGGTTCAAAATTTGAAAAGCAATCCATGTAGCTACAATACTAATATTAAATAATTAATATAACATTCAGTCTAAAGGTTTAATCAAATATAAACTTAAAATATTCATATAAAAATATACTTAACATTCAGTCAAACATTCATACAACACACAAAATTTAAATGTTTAAACTATGAAATAGTTCTTAATATAGAAGTTTCAAATTAATAAGAATTCGATATGCCATAATACGAAAATATGACTAAAGCGACATATTCCAATCCATTTTCCTTGCATCTGCCATCTTCATTAAAATATCCTTATAAAATGGGGAATCATGTAAAGTCTTCACGACTTTTCCATATTGCGTACCCTCAACACCCAATTCATCTAATGAATTCAAACATTCTATCATTATATTAGACTCTTGATTTATTGATAAAGCTCTAAATCCATTCTTTGCAGTGGATGATCTTATAGCTAGTTTTTCTCAAGTAAATTATTCTTCCTCTTAATTGTTCACCAATTATATCTAAGACCTCTTATACAATGTTAAAAGGTGTTTTCTTTGCCTTGTTATTCTTAGGAGATTTCTTTCTCTTAGATGGAGAATTTATAACTTTATCTTCTTTTTCATCATACGAGCAATCTTCATCAACATCAATTCTATGTTCCTTTTTTTTGTACTATTTGATTTAGATTTAGATTATGCATATGCATGCAAACCAATTACAGTAATATCTAAAAAAATGACACATTTGAAATTCATTATACTTTTTTTTTAATCTATGAGCCATTCTATACACCTATAATGATTAAAAGAAAACATGAGAACAAATATTATATAATATGATATATTAATAAAACAAAGACATATTTTACCTTCAATAGGTTTTCTCAACATTCATCTGTAACTGATTCCTGTTTCTTTGAGTAAGTTTTGAAATTCTTCAATATAATCCTTAATCTATTATACTTACTCTTCAATTGAATATTAGTATACTCCTTATTGAATTTTTTAAGACCTGCTTTAATATTCTTCTAACCAAATTTGGAAAAGTTAGTAGCTGTTTGATTTCCCTTCTTCACTTCTTCATCCATCAATGACATTAAACACATCTTTATGGTTTCATTCCATACCTCATCCTTTTCATTATTTCCATACAATCATTGGAATCGTTCATATTGGTCATAGCTTCCATCACTAAATGTAATTACATATAAGTGGCATTAATCACAAAAATTTCTACAAAGTATTAAATGCTAAACATGATTCAAATAAACATGAGACAACCATAGTCTAATATAAGTGCATGGAAATGACATAAGAGTTGAAGTTAGAAATTAAATGAAAGATAATTGTTACATAAAGAAATAAGAAAGAAAAAGGGGAAACAATGCCACCTCCATGTCAATTGAAGATTCAACATACTTCTCACGATAGACATATTAATTGTGTGAACCAAATTCTATAGAGCAAACAGAAGATAATATAAGCCTTTTGGAATCCACTTCTATATCAGAAATATATAAAGTGATTAGGAGATTGTCGTCATTCAGAAATCTCTTAATCTTCTCCTAAAGTTTTACACTTATGCATTCATTTATATTTTAGCTATGTTTAATGTTAGGACAATTAGAGTTTCACTATTAGAAAATAAGTAAACTAATAAGTTTGATTATCTAGAAGATTATCTATGAAACAATTATGTAAGGCACTAGTGACGCTTGTGGACAAGTTGAACTTACTTCTTCAACCACATAAACTTTCTTTGAATTTAAAGCACAAAAAAGTAATCTTATACTATTTGGAAGCCATAATTAACAAATCCCTTTACCAAGATTTAAGAATTGCGTTTTCCAGAAGAATAGATCACCAAAGCACCTAGATCCTCAAGCTCAATTTCCTTCATTTGTAGCACTGAGGAATCTGAGCTTAAATAAATTTTTAAAGAAAGGAAAAAAATATTATAGTGAGGAGTTTAGTAAGTTTTGTGATCAAAAGATGAATTGCATTATTACAACCACGAATTGGATTAGACCATGGCCTGAACAACTTATTCAATCCTTCTTTGTTGTTGCTAAGAGTATATGGTTACTTCACTTATTAGCTTTTTCATTTAATCCATCATTGGGAATTTTAAGAGATGAAGAAAACATAACGTCTGATCCAAATTACGTGGAAGATATTTTTATAGAGGTGATCCAAGTAGGGTTAAGATCATGGTAATGCCAAAGTTTTATATGCAAGGCAAGATCTTAAGGTGTAAGGTTCTGTGTAGGTACAAATCTACAACTTAGATGATTTATAAAGTTTGCCTTCGATAAAAAGTTGGCTAGCTTTTACTGATCTCTAAGACCAACAATTCTCCATTAGTATTTGGTTCAATATTAACTCATTTAGTGTTTGGAAATTTAAGTCATGTAATTCTAATTATGAATTTTAGATCAAAATTGCATAGTTGTTTCACTGATAATGTAGAAAATCTCGCTCTAAAGAAAACAAAAGGGCTTTAAAAGAATTATAATAAAAAGGAATCAAATTAGTCCCAAACTCATTTACTTCTTCTATCCTATCTTTCTCTCTTGCTATTTCCTATAACCCTTCAAGTGTCATTTTCTCACATATACTTCATATAAAAGAAACAACCATTCACTTCATACCTTGTCATTTCTTCTCTTTGTCCTCCAGTCCACTCAATCTTAAATCTCTGCAACTACTCCCTTTTCAACTTCATCCCAAACTATAGACGTCAAATATTAGACTTGGAAACTCTAACCTCAAATCTTCTAAAACCAAACTCACTCCTCATGTTATTTTCTCTTTGTAGCTCACTCTTTCTTCGTTCCCATTGATAATGCTTTTCCTCCTACTGCACTAGTATCAGAAGAGTAAGACTAACAATCTCTATAAGAGCCTATACCTTTTAAAGAATAGAGGATCCTCGTTAAATTGGATAAAATTTTTAAGTTATTTATTTGTGAAGTTTTTTGTTTCTCATAATCCATATTACACTTCTAAAATTCCTAGAAACAACAAGTAAACAGCAAAATAAAACGCAATAGTTGAATTACAACTCAAATATTTAAACTTGGAGTTTAATTGGATACAAGTAGTGAGTGTTTAGTGAAAATGAGATTTGTATGAAAGTACTTCAATTACTGTCAATGGCTGACAGAAGTCGCTTATCCCAGAGATAGGCCAAAGATATGAAAATAAGAAAGGCTTCATTCTTCTAGGTTATGGTTTTATTTCACCTTAAGCGAAATGGTTATGGGAAATGTTAGGATATACATAGATAATATATAAAATACCTTTTTTGACATCAAACATACCCATAAAAAGATGAAGACTACAATAAAGCCAATCAAAACAACTGTAGTAGAGTTCAAAAGACAAATGAAAATATACCTTGACTAATGTGAGCTTCAAAACTCAAGCTACCCATAGAATGATACAATCATATTCCACCCAAAAACATACCCATTTTAATAAACAGGAAAAAGGTATACCTCAAATGGAGAAATCAAAGACCCACTTAGTGAAAGCGATAAAGGTAGAGCAAGGTTGAAAAAGAACACAGAAGACATAGAGGCAAAGGTTACAAAGAAGATGAAGAGGCAAGAAAAAATAACACAGATGAAAAATAACATAATATGTTGTTTTTGACAAAAGAAACCTGTTTTAAAAACACATTAAAATGTTTGATTTATGGTTTTGTAGCTATTTATTTTTTAAAAACAAAAAGGCAATAATACTCAAACAAACACATTTTAATAAGTTGTTTCTTTTTAAAATAAAAACTACAAAAAGGAATGGAAGAAAAAACAGAAGTAAACACGTTGTTAGTGTTTCATTTACAGTTTCTTTATGCAACATTATACCATACACTTCGGCTATTCTAAAATAACTAACAACTTATTATAAGGACAATTTCATTCTTTTGACTAACTTCCATTGTGCCCAAAATAAGTTCTAAAAATACCTAGGCTATCCCACTCGTAAGTATACGAAGTAGTTTTAGTTGATTACCCAGGGTTGTCTCCCACGGAGGTAAAATTGGTCCATTTAAATTAATTTTGAACAAAAATAAAAATAGATGCAATCCTAAACATTCTATCCCGATTTGTTGAGTGAAGGCTTTAAGGAAAATCACAAAACTAAACTAAAAAGTAAAATGATTCAACCAAAAGCAAAAACGAATAGATTAATCGAAGTGGGAAATTCTTGAGAATTAACTTCACTAATTTATTCTCCTATGCATGACTAAAGGGAATTGATTGGATAAATGTCTTACTAAAATTAACAGTTGGGTTCTAAGATCAACTCGAATAATAAACTAAGTCTAACTCTCGTAATCAACAAGTTATCATTCGAATTAATTAAGGAAACCCAACTACTAATTACCACATAAGTTAATATATTTCTAATTCTCAGCCTAAGCGTCTATAGTTCCTCGTTTCATATTAAACTTCTTCTCTCGATCCTTCGTTCAATACCAAAATGATGTAAAGTTTGCTCATGCTATTCCAGTCATTCAGTTCAGAAACTATAACAAACATAAGACAACAATACAGTCCCTCAATTATGCATATTTGACTAAAATAGTTACATTAATCCTCAAGAAAAAGAGATCAGTCCATCATGGAAATAATAAGATTCATCAGCTTCATATACTTCAATCCCATCTTTATCAGTATAAGAGAAAAAGCAACAAACTAAGTAAATAACCAAATGAACTGTCAAAAGCTACGGAGAAAGAGTCGGTTAACCTAAAGAATAATGAGTCCAGTAAAATAACTAAGAAATAATGTAATAGGTGAAGAATAAAATAAGCAAACAGGGATCAGATGAGGGAGTTGCAGTGATCTCCTGCCCCTCTCAAGGTTCCCACATGAGCTCTCGCCTTCTGCTTCTGCTTGGTTCTCACCCAAATGATCGAAGGCTCACAGTGTTTTCACCTTGTTTCTGTTCTTCTTCTTTTTCTCTTCTCAGACCCACTTTGCTTCTCCGCCTTTCTTCTTCGCCTTCTTTCTCCCTATCTGTTTTGTGTCCTCGAATGAGTGTATTTATGTTAAGAATGTGTATGGAAATGATAGAATTACAGAATGTGAAGAGTGTCCGTCACCCTCCTCTCTTCTTTTTATTTTTAGTCTCATTTTCGGTCTAGGTTTTCGAGCCTTCAAGTTGCAGATGCCACGTAATAAGTAGATGAATTAGAGGAAAGACATGTGTCGCGACCCGGAACCACATCGGGCACATAACAACCACCATATACCCAGGCTAAGGATACTCACGGTACCCTTAACCCGCTATGCAAGGCTAACTGAATATCCTTTGAAAGCATTTAGACAACACAACGAATATATTTTGAAAATCCCAAAACTCAATTAAAATACCTGTAAATCAGTTTTAAACACACTTCTATGTTCACATTTAAAACTCTACCACAACTTTTGGACTTTTAAGTCCACTTAAGAGCAATCTCAACAACAGTACAAAAGGTTTATACATAAGGTCATTTACAAATTACAAGATAGTCAAAAGTTAATTTACAAAATCATAAAGCATATTAACATAACCAACTTAATAAAAGCAGTTCGTGAGCCATTATACAACAAAGTACAAAACAGAGACTACCTACGTGTGGTAGTGCCCTGAAAATGTCAAAGACCACACGATACACTCAGAACTTTAAGCTCACCAAATTTAGTTGCATGGTTGGAAAGCGAAATGGGTGAGTACACTATGTACTCAGAGAGCAGGAAAAAAATATATCGCAAACATAACCCGATACACACCAAGACGGTCTAGATAACCTATGGACACACATTTAGCATGCACATAACCACTTATAAATTCAACATACATGACATAGAAACATATAGGGCTAGCCTATGATTCAACATGTACTGGTTAGGAATCACATAGGCCTAGCCTATTAATCACTCATCCAGTGAACATAGGTTCCAATTCTAGTACACAAAAGCAGAAAAGCATTACATGTATAAATCAAATCGCGTCAGGAAACCAAATCTCATAATAGGCTAAAACAATCATGTGTGTCGCCATTAGTAGGCCAAACTAGTGTGCACACCCACTGATTCCCTGTGTTGGCTCGACTTTCATTTGTGGTGATTTTGGACTACAGTCGACAAGAGCGTCATGACCCTAGGTGATAACCTTATCGGTGACCAGACCTCTAGGTGTGTAATCACCCGCAAGTCCCGTAGAAAGGTGTTGATACGGGGACTTGACTTTTATGTACCAACGTCAAAGGTACGGGGGTCGCTTAATCTATTATGCCTAGCACACGATTGGCCAATCATTACCTCACCAATCACAAAATTCGAATACAAATATTAAGTACTAAAATCAAGTAAGGCACCATGCCTTTATTTATCGGTCCAACCGATAAAATGGAACCTTGCTATGGTTCTAAGCCAAAAGAGAATACATATATGCAGTATACATGAGTCAGTTATGCATTTGTAAGTTCCAAAACATTATTTCATGCAATAAAAGTTATCTTTTGCACTCCAAATGCAAAGTTGTTCAAAAATTTAATTTTAGAAAATAAAATATTATCCTTTGCATTTCAAATGCATGTTTGTTGAAATCAATATCATTTCTCAAAATATGTAATGAAAACATCAGTTGCGCTCCAAATGCAAAGAGTTATTCAAAACAATGTCGTTTATTAAATACACAAGTATCCTAGCAACTATTTGAGATTCAATTCTACTATGCATTACCTAGGTTCAAAATTTACATACAAGTCATCATGCATGTCATGGGATGTCCTAATCCCATTTGAGAGATGTGGTTTCCCAAAATCACCTCAAAAGAAGGTGTACACTCCCTTAACTTCAAAAATCCTCGATATGAGCTCTTTGATCCATAGCTCATGAGCCTTTATACGTACAAATATACAATGTATTTACTACTTAAACATGTATCTCTTATTCATACACCACCACAACCAAATTCATCCCTAATCAATCATCATGAATGTTACTCTAACTTATGTCAATAGGTCAATAATTCATTTACTAATTCAGCTCAATGTCTCCTTAACCATCAAGCTAACATAACCTTATGTGTAATGTTTACATCATTTTCTTCCTAAAGTTCCTTTATGAACAAGCTGTTTTCTTTTAATCATAACTCTCTCTACAAAAATCCAAATGCCATGATTCTTATGCCCCCCCAAAACTAAACTTCCATTAGTCTTAATATATCCAAAAACTACACAAACAACATCTCCCTTTAAAATATAATCTCCATCCAAATTATGTCCTGTTTATGGTAAGAAACAGACTGGCAACCAATACTCAACCCTTAATAAATCATTAACAATACATCTCCTAACAAAACCGTTTCGTAGAAGCATTAGTAAGACATCAATAATAATTTTTTTTCATGTTGTATACTTTCACTAATTTTGACCCTAAGGTCTTAAAAAAATTCAGGAAATAATACAAGGTTCCTGCATAGAGGTCTATCACAAGCAGTATTAGGGAAACAAGCATAACTCTAGCTCTAGTCACTATTTTATCAAGCCATTTTCATAGAGGTCAAGTTAAGACCTATGTCTACAACTTTAATTCTTTGAGTTTCTTCAAATTCATGCTCTAAGGATGTCAAAGACAGATCGAAATAGAAAGATGAAATTGAAACTAGAATTTCAACTTACCTTGATTTCTTTCCTTCTCCTCTACTCTTCCCTTTTTTTCTTTCCTTCTCTTCTCATTTTCATTTTTCTCTCTCTTCTAACCTTATGGCCGACTCTACTCTCACTTCTATTGCCTTTTCATCCATTTTCTCTAGAAAATTCAAGAAGGTCAAACTAATTCATGTGTTACATTCCATTGGTCCATGTGCTACCGTTCTATTAATACATATGTTATCCTTCTATTGGTCCATATATCACTATTCTATTGGTCCATGTTTCACCATTCTATGGGTATATATGTTATCCTTCTATTGGGCCATATATCGTTATTCTATTGATCCATGTGTCACTTACTTTAGGCTCCACATGTCACTCATTTAAGCCTCCATATGTCACTACTTGTAAGGCTACACATGTCACTAGTTATAAGGCTACATATGTCATCATTTGTAAAGCTACATATGTTACCATTCTAAAGCCCCACATGTCACAAGTCTAAAGTTCCGTTTGTCACAAATTTAAAGGGACACTTATCCCTCATATACTCAAGCCACTTGTCATCCAATTGACTGAGCCATTTGTCCCTTATTCCTAATGCCATATGTCACCATTTCATAGGCCTAATCAACCTAAATTCCCATGTATCAATTTGTCTTGCTTTTTAACATTTTTTCTTAGATTGGATGCACATATCACCTCATCAATTACTCAATTGTAACAGTTAATTTGCAATTCACTAATTATAATCCATCAATTCATGTTATTGGTAAATCAAAATGCAAAACATTGGGAATGCACATTCATATCACATTCATTTTCGTTCCATATCCCAGAATATGTCAATTGAGTGCATAAATATCTTGCAATATTTTCTAAATCATGATTCATATGTGTATATGAATATTATGCATGTGAATGAAATAAACCTCGTAAATTCTTAAATAAAATAATTCATGTGACTCAATCTAACAGTTTAATCTCTTAACAATTTTAGGAGGCAGGATATTACAACATGTCATAGGGGTGACTTTGTTTATCACTCTCGTGAGGGCCGGTCATGATGGTGACTTAGGTTTTCGAGCCTTCAGCCTACAGATGGCTCATAATAAGTAGACGAATTAGAGGAAAGACATGTCACAGGGGTGACTTTATTTGTCACCTCCGTGAGGGCTGGTCATGGTGGTGACAAGTTAAGTCATAACTGTGATCAACTTGTTTAGTCACCACCGTGACTAACTTGTTTAGTCACCACCTTTCTTATTTTTTAATGCAAAATTCACAAAATAATCCAATTAACATGCATGCAATATTCACACAATTTTCACTTAATTCATCTCTCATTCGGATCAAAACACAAGAATTTGTAACCAAAATCAATATATGAAGGCAAGCAAAGTCAACAGAAATTAGACACAACAATTCCCCCACACTGAAACTATGCCTGTCTTCAAGAAAAATAAAGAACACTATAACATAAAAGAACAAACAGTTAAAACAATTTTCGCAAATAATAGTCAAAGATATTAACGATCATTTCAATAAACACAACCTGAGAACTTGAAACTCATAATATTCCATGAACAGACTACTCTCCATATGCTCAGCCAAAATCAATAAGTGTGATAGACACTCACTCCACTCTCCATCCTCTCAAGCATTCAAAGGTAGGATATATTCACTCATAATTCGTTTCATGTAAGGCATCTACCATAGGATTGTTTACTAATCGAATTTGCACCACTCATATCAAGTATAAACATCAATATGAAGGTCTTTATTTTGGTTGTAAAAGGGTCGGGCTAAGGGTAGGGAAAAGGAAAATTGTAGTTTAAAACTACAACACAAATCCATCATTTAAAATAGTACAAAACAATGAACCATAAAACGCTCAAATTTTTACTCTTATTTAACAAAATTAACACTCCCTGTTTTTACATCTCTCCTCTTCTTTTCATTTTCTGATCATCTTTTCTTTCCTTTGTTTCTTTTCTATTTCTTTCCTTTTCCTTTTCCTTTTCTTTTTCTTTTTTAATTCTTTCTCTTTTCTTTTTTTTAATTTATTTGTTTAAAACAAGGAAATCAAAAGAAGAAAAATATAGAGGAGAGATAATTACTATAACCATTCCCTTTCCTAATGCAATAGCCAACTATATGCTAAGACGTGCTACACTTATTCAAGCAATTATTCCCTAAACCCAATCATACCCATTCAAAATGCTCAACTTGCCTTATGGTAGGTACAATGAAGAGGATAAATAATTAAGGTTAAGGCACACATTTTAGGTTTAAAGAAAGAAAAGGTTTCATATTAAGATCAAAGGGGGTTCACTAAGGATAACATTATGGTGACTTTTTATGCAAAAGGGGTAAATCCTAATTGCCTACGTCATCTCAATGTGTGTGTAAGATTATGTGATCTTAACTAGTATTTGTAAGCAATTCTAGAGTTCCTTAATCATAAAATAACAATCTCGACTAGGGATGGCAGTGGGTTTTTAACCTGATCCATATCCGTACTACCCGACTCAATGGATTTAGATATGGGTAATAAATCGTAAAAACCGATGGATATGGATA
Organism: Erythroxylum guanchezii; assembly: GCA_025629825.1. Taxonomy (NCBI): domain Eukaryota; kingdom Viridiplantae; phylum Streptophyta; class Magnoliopsida; order Malpighiales; family Erythroxylaceae; genus Erythroxylum; species Erythroxylum guanchezii. The sequence goes on from JAOTAX010000001.1 coordinate 15,006,712, forward strand.
TGGATATGGGTTGAGTCATAAAAAAATGGATATGGATATGGGTAGAGTAAAACCCAAACCATGGATACCCATATCCTACCCGTTTTTTATTAACTCTATTTTTTCTATTTTTCTTTGAATATTTATGGTTAAATATAATAAAATATTAATATTTTATAAGAAGAAACAACTTTAAA
>JAOTAX010000001.1:15068614-15086937 GCA_025629825.1 Erythroxylum guanchezii
ATTTCTTTTCCAAGTAGAAGTAGATTTTTTTTCTTTCCTTGTCAAATTAGGATCTTTACAAGGGTAGGACTTTTTTTCCTAAAATTAGGAATCTTCATTTCTCCCAATCTACATGTCCCCTGACCATCTAGATTGTTCCTGGATCCATTTCTTGCAGTGGCGAACAAGAATCTTCCGAAATATAGAAATCTTAGTTGAAGTAGGATTCCTTATACGATTAGGATTTCTGCAACTTTAGTCACCTTAGGGTATTTCGACCTTCTCACTCTAAAAATGACATCCAAAAGTCCTAAATCTCCCTCTTTAGCGTGATTTTCTTCACTTGATAGCTAAAACACCTGAAATGATAAAATCAATGTAAATCATGTGATTTGGACATCAAATGAGAATAAAAACTAAGTGTAAAAGTATAAAAAAAGATAAGAAAATATGAGTGCATCACTCTATCTATTAAATACAAAGTTACATAGTCCAATTATTGAATTCATTATTATAGTTCTATGGGCTTTCCAGCTTAGGATATTATGGGTTTCATTGCTAATCTTTGGTGGTTGAGTATGATTAAGGCATGTTATTTTGTTATTGATGCACCATATAACTGGATTGAATACTATTTGTTCAATGGCTATTTCATATCTAGATTTCAACTTTACCACTAAAGTTAACTCCTTTCCACCAGTTTCTATACGTTGTGCATATTATTCCATTAATGGATGCCAAATTTATGGAGTCTCTGTAAGTGTCATTGTGGTTGTAGCACTGTATCCTATGGTTGGCCTTTATAGAAGTTAAAATCAGTTGTTTCTGTGAGATTTTATGTTTTCATTTGACTAATTTGATGATTTTCTTTGTAAACACCCTTCTTCACATACATAATGTATCTACTATTACAATGATAGTCTTTTAAGTTTGTTTAGTCTTACATCTCCAAGTTTGATGATTTTATTGCTTTCTGCTACTTTCTTTAGCAATAGGACACCCGATGTTAGAAATCATTTTTTTTTACCATTAAACATTGTCTGTGGTTATGATGTAGGTGAAGGACTCCAAGAATCTAACAAGATCATCAAGAAATACCCAAATCGAGTTCTTGTAAGTTTTTCATTTACACTTACATTTCTTAGATTTCGGAGCTCCTATTTTATGCACAATATAAATGTCCATATGATTGAATGTGGAAGGAAAAGGATAGGACAACGATGTTGTTCGGATTTAAGTTACGTTTTTTCTTTAGGCTGATGTTGTTTTAGTGCTATTGATGTTGTTTCACTATTATTTATCATGAAAATTTTCCCTTTTATAGATGCAACCTATTCCTTCTTGGTTGTTGCCTTATTGAATTTAATAAGCACTTTAACCTTTACTTCAACAATGTAATCCAACTATATCTACTATAGTCATACATAAATAACATGAAGAATCTACTCTCATTTAGTGAAACCTCACTCATAGGTTAACATACATCAGAGTGAAGCAGTTCCAAACTTTATTTTGCTCTCTAAGAAGTTTGTAAAAGAAAATCTTACTTGATTACTAAGCTAATATGATTGACAAATTTCTTAAGTTTTAATCACTTTAGAAAGATCTTGCACAGCATCATTGTCATTCATATTTTTAAATGCATCAAAACAAACATGTCCCATTATGTTATGTCATATTACGAATTTGTTAATTAACATAGGCAACTTAGCAACATCTATAAAAGTATTCTCTTCAAAAGACTTTTCTTAACATTCTACTCAATAAAACAAAGTTTGCTCTTTATGCAAATTCTTATCAATTTAAGCTCCTTTAATAACAATTATCACTCATTCACCACTACCAAAGTTCATTCATATCTTTTATTATCAATTGACCAAAACTAGATATATTTTTATCAAGGTTGGGAACTATAAGTACATCAGATATTAACTTTAAAGTATGTATAGGAACTGATCTTCTTCTTTTCACTTTCAAGAGTACACCATTGACATATCTCACTTTTCTTGGAAAATGAAATTAATGACCTTAAAGGGACACTTATTATTATAATCCATATGACATAACTATGAATAGTTGATAATGTAAGCAGTTAAGGCAACAATAGTAAAAAAGAGTTTCTTCAACTTCTTAATCATCTTTCTTTATCTCCTTTGCTTATTGTTTTATCTCTTTTCCACTGCCATTACCTAGCTTTTCAATATGCCCTATCTATATGTTGTACAATTACTTTATGAATTTTTTAATGTAGATCAACATGGCAACTTTTGATATCGAAACAAACAACAAATAATATGATGGTTTTCTTATTTGTTATCCATTATGTTATCTATTTTTTGTACCTTCAAGATAAGGTCCGTGAAATTAAAACAAAGGAAGAAAAAAGGATTGATAGAATGAGATGGATGTTTAGATTGACCATGGAATGTGATAATGCCTGCATTAGTGAACTTTGTATAAATAGAGCAACCTTTAGGATATTGTGTGATATGGTAAGAGTTGTCAAAACCCACTAGGAACACATTCGTAGAAGAGCTTGTAGCAATGTTCATATACACCTTAACTCACCATAAAAAGAGTAGGACAATTAGCGTACCTTTTCTCCGTAGTAAAGAAACCATGAGTTAGCAATTCCATCAAATTCTTCATGAAATTATGAGATTGCATCATATTTTGCTCAAAAAGTCGAAACCTATTACTCAAGATTGTCAAAATGAGAGATGGAAATGATTTCAGGTAATTGAACATTATAACCAACCCATAACATTAATATCAAAACTTTTAAGTGCTAAAGCACCTTTTTTTTAATTTGTAGGATTACCTGGGAGTCTTAAATGGGACACTAGTTAAAGTTACACCTCCTAGGGCATGTTTGGTTTGCAGGAATAGGAATTCTATTCCTAGTATATTCTTAAAGTTTAAATAATCTTTTGTTTGGTTAGACAAAAGAATAAGATTAGGTATTCCTCAATTTTTAGGAATAGCTAAAGATCATCAAAAGGTGTCTTTAGCTATTCCAAGAATAGAGTTATTTGTTGAAGACTTTTTTATCCTTCTTAATAATAATAAGAAGAAGAATAATAAAATTAATAATAATAATAATGACGATGATGACGATGATGATGATGATGATGATAATAATAATAATAAATTAATAATAAGAAAAAGAAAATTAATAATAATAATAATAGTAATAATATTAATATTAAGAAGAAGAAGAAGAAAATTAATAATAATAAGGAATTTATTAGAATAATAATAAATAAATAAAATTAATTAATTAAAATAATAAAATTAATAATAATAAGAATAATAGTAAGTAGAAAATCAATAATAATAATAATAATAAGAAGAAGAAGAAGAAGAAGAAGAAGAATAAAATTACTAAGAAGAAGAAGAAAATTAATAATAAAAAGGAATTTAATAATTAATAATAATAAATAAAATTAATATTAACAAGAATAATAGTAAGTAAAAAATTAATAATAAGAATAATAAAATTAATAATAATAAGAAGAAAATTAATAATAATAAGGAATTTAATATTAATAATATTATTATTATTATTATTATTAAAAATTTGTAACAGTTAGTAGAAAATTAATAATAATAATAAATAAGAATAATAAAATTAATAATAAGAAGAAGGAAATTAATAATAATAATAATAATAAGGAATTTAATATTAATAATATATAATTAATAATAATAAGGAATTTAATAATAACAATAATAAGGAATTTAATAATAATAATAATAATAATAATAAGGATATTTTGGTCTTTTTGTTACTTATTCCTTTCTTATTCTAAGTTTATATTTTCAAACCAAACACTGACATGAAAATTTTTTAGCAGTAAACTAAACAAAGTAATACATATTCTATTCTATTCCTCGTCTTTTCTATTCTTAGGAAAAACTATTCTATTCCTTATTTATTCTAACTGTTCAACCAAATTCTCTTTTTGGTCCGATAATGAGCTTGCTTCAAATTGGCCCCTCAAGACCGGAAGATATTTTCATCTTTTGTTTTTGTTGTACATAATTTTTGATACATTTTTTTTTATTTTTGATCTTCTTATAGTCCGTCGTCCCATTTAATCAAACTGGGATGTCCTAGATCTGACACATCTCTTGATAGGAGTACCATGAAACTCAGGGCTATCTCCACAACTAAACACAACATATTTACATGTACCCAATTCAAACCATTTCCTCAAACTCACACTATCTCTACAACTGCTTTCTTTTCTTCTCAAAACTGAAAAGATTACACCGTAAAAAATCTGAAGGAAAGCAATCTCATTACTGGTCTATACCCTTGATGCCAAAGTATATGTTCTCTCCATCTGACCCACAACTCATCAGAAAGAATATCACACTATCTCTTGCTAAAGAAACTATTAAAATCTACCCCTCTCTCTGGTGGAAGAAGCGAAAAACCCTACCTCTCACCATTGAAATTGAGAACCAAAAACCAGTGAATAAGAAGGTTAAAAGCCAATGCAATATTCTTCATGTTGGTTTTAAATTCTGGAACATGGTACCCCACCTGATCTCTTCAACACCAGTTGACCAGTATTCTTCATGCTCATCATCATCCTTCTTCTCCTCTTTGTCAAGATCATAAACCATGGGACTTGAGAAACTATCAAGTTTAGGTCCAGAAACCAGCATAGGAGTATAGCTACCACCATCTGTGAGCAACGATCTTCCAGAATTAGCCATCATGCCACATAGGATCATCTTTGTATATAAAATACCACATTAGATTTTGATATATAAGATTAAAAATTAATGTTAGTTAAACATTACATTTTATTGCATTAAGGTTACACTTCATTGTTATAGTCTTGATAATTGAAATTTTATGTTGAATTTTATTATTATTTTAATTCGTAAGTTACAATGCCACAATTAATTACTTATTGAATAAAATATCAATTGTAAGGAAAGTATAAAATCTACAATTCAGTAGAATTATTCAGTATTCTCTGCCAATATTAGGATGAATTGTAATAATTATTAAGAGTAACACTAAAAGATAATATTTTCAAATGGGACACGTTAAAAAGTTTTCGCTTTTCCTTTTTTTTTAAATGTTATTATTTTTAAAAACACCTGTGCAAAGCACAGGGTTAGTGACTAGTTAACTATATACTAAAGGGAATACATTACTCGTTTCATTACATACAGTTGAAATTCACCAAGTGATACAATTTTAAATAAAGGATACCAGGTCACATATTCCCAAGAATGTTAGGCGCAGCATGTCCTCTCAAACTAGACTAGAGTTATTTCCTTGTCCATAAAGCAGCTGGCAGATATAATTTGATTATCTTTGCTAAACGTTCTAAGCTTGAAACCTTTAGGTCTTACCAAAATTTTAAACGACGGATATCAGATTACTAATTATAGGTAGTAGTCATAATTACAAAAAAATTATATATAATAATAAATTCGAACATAATGGTAGAATTGCAGACCTGCAATTTATAACCCTAGATCTTACCAAAGATATTGTGTATATAAGCGCTAGAGAAAATTCGTTTTTGATTACAATCTCCCTTAGACAGAAACTAATCATCATCATTATGCGTAAACTCACAAAACTATCACTCTTTTTAACTTGTTTATATTATTCATTATATCTTTTGCGACATTGAAAACTTAGAGAAAATAAGGAAATACAGAAAGTCGTAGCGTCAATAAGATTGAGGCCCCCGTCGTCCTTAACCATAAGCTGTCACATGCAACATTCGGTTTAAGCTATCTCTGAAACTGGACACCAATAATCAGATTTGAAAGATTATTATTCATAATTCAATTTGTCCTAAAACAACATACGAGACTTCTCATCAATTTCAATTTTGAACATGAGAAACAGGTGGATTCACGAGTGATAGAAAATAAACTTGGTTTAATACATGCTTCTAGATTATGAGTTGCAACGAGTTGTATTTCACTTGGTCAAAATACCAAGTTAAATTGTCTTTGAACTCTTTTGGACAGCTTCATTGAGGCTGGCATTATAGTCAGTTATTACTGACTCTACTCAGTAAATATCGTCATTTGGCCATTACATTTGTATTGTACAAAATCAAAAGAAAAGTGAGTGAATAAAAAAGGTTGTGTAGTGTGTGAAGGCTTCATAAGGTTCCCAACTCCAACGTACCGTGTAGTGAGAAGTTTTAGTAAAGTGAGTCTGTATTTTGTTAAACAAGTTTATTTCTAGGTAATCTAATTGTCAACATCAAGTATCAGAGCTTAATTAAAGTGCTCAAGTAGATTAAGATGACTTTGAGTTCAACAACTGAAGTTCAACAAGTTCATCCAATGCAATTATCAATTTTCAAGTTTGATGGAAAAAACATTTTTACGATGTGGAAACGCTTTATCAAGTTATATTTGAGAAGCAACGAGTATGGTGAGATTTTGGAGAAAAGCTTAGTAGACAAAGAAAAACTGACGACTAAAGAATCATAACAATTGGTTCGTGATCATTCATTAAATGGAAAGGCGTTAGTTTTTAATTTTTCAATATGTTAAATTGTCGATTCTTGAAAAAATATTTCATGCTAAAACAACAAGGGAGGCTTGGAATATTCTGCTCAAAAGATATAGAGTAGACACAGTTAAACAAACAAGACTACAAGATTTGAAAAGCCAATACGAGTTGACGGAGTAAGGCAAAAATGAAAGTATTCGTGATTATTTTTCACAAATGGAAATTTTGATTAATGAGATGAAAAATAATGGCCATGAAATCATAGAGAAAGATATCGTGGAGAAGATCATGTGCACATTGACAAGTCAATTTGATTATATTGCCATGACTATTAAAGAGTTTAAAGGTTTAGAGTCCATGACTCTCAATGATTTGCAAGCCTTTTTAGAGTCCCATGAAATACAAATGAATGAAATATCACCAAACACAATGGAGTAAGTTCTAACACAATGGAGTAAGTTCTAAAAGCCCAAGTAAGTTTGAGAAATGAGAAGGAAACTGCAATAGGCAAAACAGAGCATACTCAAAGAAGTTCCAATTTTAGAGGCAAAGGAGGAAAAAATTTTAGAACCAGTTCTAGACTAGGAGCAAGAGAGAGTGAAACTCCACAGGATAATCCAATATTCAATATTACAAGTGCAAAAAGTTTGGTCACTATCAATCTGAGAGCAAGTCATATATTCAATGCCATAATTGTAAAAAAAAATATGGTCACTATAATAGAGAATGTTGTGCTCAAAGACAAGAACATAAAGATAATCTAGTTGGATTCGTTGAGAATAACAACACAGAGACCTTGTTAATGGTTGCTCATGAAACCAGTAATAGTGACAAATGTTAATGGTTGTTAGCTTCAGGTTGCAGCAATCACTTAAGTGGAAGCAAGGAAGTTTTTGTTAAATTAGATTAATCCTTTCATTCTTTAGTAAAGCTTGCCAATAACTACTAGATTCCAGTTTTGAGAAGAGGAAAGATTGTTATAAAATTGAAGAATGGGTTTTTAAATTATATTTTTTATGTGTACTATGCTCTTACTCTTTGCCAAAATCTATTTTGTGTTGGATAACTATTAGAAAAGGGTTATCGGCAATAAAGATGGATGCATCGTAAGTGATATAAAAAAGGGCATGATTCTAAAGATGAAAATGACATCCAGTCGTATATTTCCAACATATCTTAATTACCGTAATACTTCTTGCTGTAATACTATTACTATCAATGATAATTGGCTATGGCATATGTAATTTGGGCATTTGATGTTAAGTCAAAATAACTTCACTTCTAATAATTTTGGTGACAATCAAATAATAATAATATTAGAAATAAATGAATTATTTTGATAAGTGTGTTAAGCGTGCAGCAAAAGACAGAAGATACAAAATATAGAAGAAACGCGGAAAACACAAAAGAAGCGGCAAAACACAAAAAAAGCGGCAAAACACAGGAGAAGCAAAACTCAGAAGAAGCAAAATACAGTAGAAGCGTGGAAAACACAAAAGAAGCAAAACACAGAAAAAAGCGACAAAACATAGATGAAGCGACAAAACACAGAAGAAACAAAACACAGAAAAAGTGGCAAAACACAGAAAAAAGAGTAAAAACACAGACGTTACGAAGACGAAGACACGATAGTACATCGGACAGTTAGTCAGTTGGAGTTAGTTACAGAACTCAACTGAATAACGGTTTCTACAAGAAACAAGAAGCAGTTATCAAGAAGCAGTTAGAGACGAAGGCTATAAACACAAGTCATAGTCAAAGACAAAAAAAAAGTTTTTGAGATTCTAGTTTTTGAACTTCAACGTTTAGCTTTCAAGTTAAAAATTCTGTATTCGTTGTGCGAAACACGAGAGCAATCTTTACTATAACAAAGCTCACAATATCTTTCTAGTGAAAGAAAGGAAAAGCTGAAAGCCTGAAAAGGCTAAGAGAGCAAAAATAATACTTTGTGTAAGAGACCTGAAGAGGCTTTGAGAGGGAAAGAATACTTGTAACTTTGGAGAAGTTTAGTGAAATCTCAGAAGAATTCTAAGGACTGGACGTAGCTTAAAGTTTGGGGTGAACCAGGATAAAATCGCCATGTCCATCTTCTAACTCTCCACGTTAATTTCTATTGTTCTTATACAAGTATATAGAAGCTATTTGCGATTTAATCACATAGATATTTTTGTATAAACATTTTGATATTCTCTTAATAGCGTTGAAAAAAATAATTTTCAAAAAAATATCAAAAGGGCTTATATTCACGAAAAGGATACACAATTCAACCCCCCTTCTTGTGCATTTTGTATATTGTACGTAAAGACTATACTAACAAGTGATTTACTTTAGTTGGTATCAGAGCTTGGTTTCTAAGAACCACCATTACAAAGTGAAGACAACGATCCATGGCTGAATCACATATTTTTATAGCTAAAGGTGCCTCCGTCACAAGACCTCCTGCATTCAATGGTGAGGATTATCATTATTGGAAGGACAAGATGTGGCACTTCATAGAATCCACACACATTGATCTTTGGGACATTATTGAGAATGGACCATACATATCAATGGATGACGAAGGAAATGCCATTTCCCGTAGCAGATGGTCAGCCGATCAAAAAGCTAGATTATAATTAAATTCAAAGGCCAAGTTCTTTCTGAGTTGTGCCTTAAGCAGAAGTGAATACGATAAAGTTCATGGATGCGACATTATAAAGGAGATGTGGGACACTCTATCAATAGCAAATGAAGGCACAAACCAGGTGAAAGAGTCCAAGATAAGTATTCTTGTACATCAGTATGAGATGTTTAAGATGAAGGAAGATGAGTCTATCAATCAAATGTTTGGACGATTTCAAACTATCATTAATGGACTTAAAGCTCTTGGGAGAATCTATAATAATCAAGACCATGTCAGGAAGATTCTCAGAAGTTTACCGAAAAGATGAAGATCTAAAGTCACTACAGTACAAGAAGCCAAGGACTTGAGTATATTAAAGCTTGATGAATTGCTTGGTTTTTTAAAGATACACGAAGTGGAGCTTGATGCAGAAGATAAACCCAGACGGGACAAATCTATAACATTAAAGGCTGGACAGAAAATTCACAAGACTCGGAGAAAGAGAAGTTTATCGTCAAAAGCACTAAAGACTGAAGAAATCAAGGATGATGATACCAGTAAATCTGAACAAGATTCAAGTGAAGATGACAATGAATTGTCTTTCATTTTGAGAAAGATCAGACGGATGCGAAAGAAGAAAGTAAAAGGAAATAAAGAGTTTAAAGGTTTGGAGTCCATGACTCTCAGTGATTTGCAAGCCTTATTAGAGTCCCATGAAACGCAATTGAATGAAAGATCACCAAACACAATGGAGTAAGTTCTAACACAATGGAGTAAGTTCTAAAAGCCCAAGTAAGTTTGAGAAATGAGAAGGAAACTGCAACAGGCAAAACAAAACATACTCAAAGAAGTTCCAATTTTAGAGGCAAAGGAGGAAAAAAAATTAAAACCAATTCTAGAATAGGAGCAAGAGAGAGTGAAACTCCTCAGGATAAGTCCAATATTCAATATTACAAGTGCAAAAAGTTTGGCCACTATCAATCTGAGAGCAAGTCATATATTCAGTGCCATAATTGTAAAAAAAATATGGTCACTATAATAGAGAATGTTAAGCTCAAAGACAAGAAAATAAAGATAATCGAGTTGGATTCGTCGAGAATAATAACCCGGAGACCTTGTTAATGGTTGCTTATGAAACCAGTAATAGTGACAAATGTTAATGGTTGTTAGATTCAAGTTGCAGCAATCACTTAAGTGGAAGCAAGGAAGTTTTTGTCAAATTAGATGAATCCTTTCATTCTTTAGTAAAGCTTGCCAATAACTACTAGATTCCAGTTTTGGGAAGAGGAAAGATTGTTATAAAATTGAAGAATGGGTTTTTAAATTATATTTTTTATGTGTACTATGCTCTTACTCTTTGCCAAAATCTATTATGCATTGGATAACTATTAGAAAAGGGTTTTCGGCAATAAAGATGGATGCATCGTAAGTGATATAAAAAAGGGCATGATTCTAAAGGCGAGAATGACATCCAGTCGTCTATTTCCACCATATCTTAATTACCGTAATACTTCTTACTGTAATACTATTACCATCAATGATAATTGGCTATGGCATATGTAATTTGGGCACTTGAATTTAAGTTTCTAGCAAACAAAGAGTGAGTTTTAGGCTTGCCAACCAATCAAATTATGGACCAGATTTATGAGTCATGTGTAATGGGAAAAAAGCATCGAGATCCATTTCCTACAAAGTAGGCATGGAGAGACAAATGTCCACTAGAGCTCGTGCATTTAGATTTATATTATATGAAGGTAGCAAATACTTTATTACATTTGATGATTATAGTAGAAAGGTATGGGTTTATTTTTTGAAGCAAAAATCAGAGGCACGTAAAGTACTTAAGAATTTTGTAACATATATTGAAAAACAAAGTAGTTATTCTATCAAAACTTTGAGAACGAATAGAGGTACAAAACATAATGTTTGTGATGATTTCTTAAAAAAGCATGGAATTAAGCATCGGTTGACAGCAAGGTACACTCCTCAACAAAATGGAGTGGAAGAAAGGAAAAATAGAACTATCATGGATATGGTGAGAAGCATATTATTTTGTAAGAAGTTACTTAAAAGTTTATAGGTAGAGTCTGTGGCCCATGCAATCTATATTTTGAATATATATCCTATTAAAAATGTTCGTGATAAAACTCCAAAAGAAGTATGGAGTGGACAAGAGCCTAATCTTAGTCATATGAGGGTGTTTGGTTGCATATCATATTTACATGTGTCTGATGAGTTAAGAAATAAGCTAGATGACAAGGCAGAAAAATGTATATTTCTCGATTACAGCATGGAAACAAAAGGTTATTAGCTCTATAATCCAAAGACTCAAAAGTGATCATCAGTCGAGATGTTACTTTTGAAGAGGATGGAGTGTGGGATTGGTCAGAAAAAGAAAAGAAATCATTGCCAGTATTGGTCTTCATAAACAATGAATTAGAAATGACTAATCAAACTAGAGAGTCATCTTCACCTCCAGTTCCTCAAGAGTCAACTCAGGTTGATCCTAAAGCGTTATCTCCTCCTACTTCACCTTCACGTAGGTGCCCACAACGAGAACATCATCCGCCCACTTATTTGAAAGATTATGAAGTAAGTGATAATGAAAATGATGATGAAGTTGTGGCCCATTATACCTTCTTATAGATTATGATCCAGTAATGTTTGAGGAAGCAGTGAATGATGGTCGTTGGATTAAAGCAATGGATAAAGAAATATACACCAAAGAAAATAATAAAACATGGGAGTTAACCACTTTACTGAAAGGAAAGAAGCCTATTGGTGTCAAATGGGTATACAAGAGAAACTACAAGCCTAATGGAGAATGCTTTAAAGCAAGATTAGTTGCAAAAGAACACAAGCGAAAGTTAGGTATCAATTATTCTAAAGTATTAGCACCTGTTGCAATTGTATACTTGCCGCTCAAAGTAATTGGAAGATCTATCAAATGGATGTCAAATTAGCTTTTTTGAATCTACTTAAAGAAGAAGTATACATTGAGCAACCACCAGGATATGTATAGCAAGGAGAAGAAGATAAGGTTTATCGGCTAAAGAAGGCATTGTATGGTCTTAAACAAGCACTAAAGGTATGGTATATTCGTATTGATACTTATTTCATTGAACATGATTTTCGTAAATGTCCATATGAACAAACTTTGTATATAAAGCCAATTTGTCTTTGAACTCTGTTGGACAGCTTCATTGAAGCTGGCATTATAATCGGCTATTACCGACTCTACTTCTCTATAAATATGACCATTTGGCCATTACATATGTATTTATGCAAAATCAAAAGAAAAGTGAGTGAAAAAAAAAGTTTATGTAGTGTGTGTAGGCTTTGTAAGGTTTCCAACTCCAATAAGTTGTGTAGTGAGAAGTTTTAATAAAGTGAGTGTACTTTTTAAAATATGTTTATTTCTAGGCAATCTAATTGCCAACAAGGGGTTTGCATGGTTGACATTTTGCGGAGTTGTTTCAGTGTGAACACCGATCCCTGCGATATCCGGAACAAGATCCTCTGTCCAATTTTACTCTGTCTTATTCTGTCTCATGAAATTTCAGACATTTATTTTGTGGGACTTATGCGGGATCCACGTATGACCCACATAAATGAATGGTTGAAATTTATTGGACACAATAAGACACCATAATATTGGACAGAGGATCTAAACTCGCGATATCCTATCTTGAGGTTGAGGATGATAATTTTATGTTAGTGTTAGCTGGAAATTTTGATTGAAAGAACAATTCTTTCTAGCTCAGCACATAAATATATCAAAGTTTGAGACCGTTCATGTTACCGACATACGGGGTCCCTGCCACTTTCACGTTGGGAAATTAAGCCCTTTTTGTTCATTTCATTGTCTTTTCTTATGGCTTTATAATCTGCAACATTCCTTGAGTCAATTTTTAGGCATCCAAATGATAACTTGGCACGATCACAAAAAGTTGTCGAGCAAGCGACAATGATTCATTGTACGTAAGTGCAGGCGCATGCAAAGCAATATATGACTAGTTAATTACTTCTTTTGAAGAGTAGGACAATAATGGCTCCCTTTGGATAAACCCTAAATGGCATTGTGACCAATCATATGATTAGCAATTGGTAATCTCGCTTAGTGCTTGCGGCTCTTGACCTTGTCAATAAGAACTTCTTGCCAATTACGATTTGTTATATATTTATGTAAAATCTTTTTATAGTCTGACTAAGATATTACTGTCAGGTGTTTGTACATGCTTCTAAATAATGGTCTAAGTGGTCAAATATGTTGAGTCACCGTTATTGGTTGTTCACTTCAATAGGATAATCTCGGCATTCATGATTTCTCAACAGGCTAACGCTGGACAAAATGACCAAGCTACTATTCTGTTTTTGACCCAGTAGGTTATTATTGTTTAAAGTTTGAGTTGTCCTGACCAATCGATTACTAAAATGTCAGCAGGTGAGTTGCTTGTGCAGCAAAATGAGTTAAAACTTTTTATATTCATACATGATATTACCCAGGGATCAGTCTTGAAGCCTACGAGGAATTGATCGATTCACCTGCTTGGGGTAAATCTAACCTGACGACACTTGCAAATGCACACTAACAATTTTTTACAAAATGCCTACGGATGAAGCAGCAGTTCCTGCTCAAAAGAGCTGGATACCAAACATTTCAAAGAGCTTGTCTCTGTATATTGCATTCATCTGAAATGTAACAGGACGACCAACAATGATCACCTGTTTCTTTAATCAGAACATCCTTTTAGCTTAAGATTTGTTTGATTGTCACCATGAAGTTAGTCTCTGCTTATCAGAGCTAAAGCCAAAAGGCCACTCGAGATATATCTGACTACCAAAACCCCACGGCTCTATTGATGAATGTTATGTAAGCCGCCAGAATCAATCCCATACAGTTGGCAAAAAGAGCAGCTCTATTTTTGCAAGACAACATTGGTAATGATTTGAAAACGACAGAACAAACGCACTTGAAGAAGAAAGAATGCCTTGTGTATAAGGTATGAAACAAAATCTCAATGGTTTGTTTTTGCTCAAGTTACACTTCGTCTATATCGCCAAGATCACAAAAATATGATATGTTACATGAATTGGATAGTATAATGTTAGATCAACTTACAAATGCTTGGCATGTATATAGCAGGCACACCAAGCGCTGCCTAAACACAGCCAAACTTGTCACAGTTGCTCTGGGAAGTTGCAGTACTTCAAAAGATATATTCATGCCATACCTCGGGACTTTCCATGCTTTCTTCTTCCGGCACTCTAATATAATAACAATCTTCCTGATCTATTTTTTTCAAGGATATCAACTGCTCAACTTGATTTGAAATTCTAAAGGTGTGAGAATTGGAACAACATGAAAACGTCGAAGGGGTCACCCTCCATCAATTACAAATTTAAACTGAAGATGTCTTGTAATCACCAAGGGGAAAGTTATTTTGACTGCCTTTTGAGGCTATAAATATTGCCAATCACTCCAACAATGCTGACTATTACAGCCAAGACCAACATCAACCATGACAAGAATTTCTCTCCTACACTTAAACTCTCTCCCCTTCCGCTTAACCTCAATGCAATAAGAGATGGAAATATAAAACCTAAAGAAACTGTCGTTGTTGCCCCTGTAAACTTGAATGCTGTCCAAATATTTGGAATCATAGTAGAGCCGAAATAAATAAGACCCAATAGTACTGCTGTTAAAGCCAAAGATCTCTTCCTACTCTCTGAAAGTGGAGCTGATCCCTCAAACACTAAGGCGTCAACAGTTTGCCTTAAAGAGAAATGAACAACAGGAAAAACAAGAACCAAATGAAGAATATAACCTACCCTAACAATATAATTCAAGGCTGAGCTGAAACGAATGCCAAGATCCTTGTCAAAATTGGTTAATATATCCGATTCAGTATCCTTACCAAAAAGTAAGTAACCTGATATGGCAGTGGCTATGTAAACAGCTACGCAAACCACAGTTGTGATCCTTCCCACCTGGTTCATCTTTTGTGGTGATCGCCCTTCAAGCTCATTATATATAGGCTGTACACTGAAGTGACACACAAAAGCATTGGACATGATTGGAATCACCACAAGCAAATCCAAGATTGCTCTTTTCGAACTAAAATCTGGAGCCATTCTTGGAGCCTCAATCTTTCCTTCGATCAGCTTAATGAAAGCAACTATAAAACAGATAACCACAAACACAACAGCCAAAACCACTGAAGCAGCTGAAGTCAAGGTCAAAGAATCAATCTTTTCCAATGAACACAGGGGTGCAAGGAAAATTATCACAATCAACAAAATAACCAATTTCCGATGATCCCATACCCCATGTCCAAGCCACTGATCAAAAACCCCCAGATGGTGGAGCGATCCCGACATAACATCCCCCATAATTATCAAATACACAACCAAGAAACCACCATTGTTCAGAATTATGCAAATTTCAGACAAAATTTTCGCCGTTCTCCCTAAAGCACACTGAACAACTTCACCGTAAGAAGAAGCCTTACAAAGCACTGAAAATCGAACTAACAGCTCAACACTGATTTCAGACAAAATACCAATCAAGATAATCAACAAAATCCCTAAAACCAATCCAAGAACCTTCATTGTAGCAGGCAAGGCCATGATCCCAGCTCCAATAATCGACGTGGTAAGGTTAAAAACAGCTCCATGAATACCAGATCCATTGGTCTCTTTAGAACCAACCAATGGATAATCTTCAACATCAAGATCATCAATTTCATTACCCTTGTCGTGACCAAAGCTTCCATGTTTTCCAGTCTTTGGATCTATAAAGTTCTCCACATCATCAAAAGGGAGCAATTTGATGTGAGATCTTTGCGGGTTATGAGCCTCATTGCGTGTCTGTAACTCCACGTACGAGGGTTTAGAGATGGGGGTGTATTTGGTGCCCATTACATACAAAAACAACAATAATCGACCAAAAAATATCTGTAAAGACTGGATCTTGAGAGATGGAAGACGAATAGGAGGACTTACAGAGGAATAATGAGATCCAATGGAAGATGAGAAGTATGCAGATCCTAGATCTGTGGGTCAACCTTTGTTCTCCTTTTCCCTTAGAGAGACAGAACGTGTGACTTATAAAAGTAATGACATGCTTCCCTTGAATTATCCATAACGAAAGGTCAAGTTATAATAGATCGGTGAGTTATTAGTAATTACGTGAGAAAAACATAAATTATCCACTCTGATTTTATCTACTGTATAATCAAAGGTCAAGTTTTTAATCTTCTCCACTAAATGACGAGCATGTTCATCGGCAATCATATGCTCTAATTAGTAATTACCTCTAACGAGGATATCACCTTAATTCTTTTTTTCTTGGTTCATATTGAAGATGAATTATACTGTATTTAACCAAGCAAAAAGTTTTAGAAAATATTACTAGTTTTGTGTGCTTTAGCCAAGTAGATTGGGCTAACGCGAATTAGAGGATTGCTTCATAAAATTGGGCCTATCCTCGAGTCTAACTCGGCTCCACCAAGCTTAATTTCATTCCATCCACTTCCACCGAGTAGTAGTACAACCATTTTGCTTATTTTTCAGGGATTAGTTACCTTAAACAACGCTTGACCAGTGTCGGTGTTGCATGGAACCTGTACTGAAATGTTATTAATAGTTTCTTTTGTTTGGGTTTCAATTACCAGAAAAGTAGAAAGTATTTGGAATTTAACACGGTCAATGTTGTAGATTGAATGGATAATATTGCTCTTAATTGTAAAACATTGTGGTTATAATTGTGTACTGATGATGGCTATAAAAGTCAAAGATACGAATGTAGATTAGTATTTTCTTCGCAATTCTCCACCTCTCAAACTTTCCTTCAAAAAGAAATAATATTTGACTCAACTTTCCTACCCCTGGGGCTGGGAGACGTACGATGCAACATGTTCCAATGCACACCACATAAAAAGTTCTTCGCAAAGGACCGACGCCACTTGTCCCGAACAGTTAGGTGTTACGTCTTTAACAGTGTACAATACGAAGTCTTGAAAATTTCAAAGGCCCAGGGCGGTCTCCATCAGCTCAGTTTCCATTCCAGCTTCGTACAAGTTTTGCAAAGGTTTATTCGTGGTTACCAATTATTGTACGGGACACGTCAAGAAATTAGAGTAGTAATCAATAGAAAATTCCTTATTTTCCTCCAAGGAAGAAACTAGAAGGTGTGTGTACCGTGGGATGACTTAATTTTATTTTTGTGTGTTCTTATAACTTATATATAGCTAATTATCTGTAAATATATTATAACAATGAGAAGCGTCAGTCAGCATCTATTGTTCTCATTTCTCAATCCTGTTTAAGACAGGCATAAAGTAGAACAAAAATGTTAGTTTACTACATTATAAGCATATGAAAACATTTATAAATTTCAAAGGAGTTATCTGACTACTTAAAAAGGTTTCCAGTATAATATACTATGCAAATGAGATAATATCTACTTAATAAATTGTTCTCTTAAAAGATATACAAATAATAGACTGCCAAACTTAAATAATATAAAATATAAAATCAATGTTAAGAATAAAACAGTTAATTTTTTTAACAATTGGTTAAATTTTTCAATAAAAATTAAAAATGCATACAATTTTAATACAAGATTTATATCATAAATAAACAGTTAATTAAGTGTTTATTCTCATAGCAGCTAGATACAAAAATTACGATTAAATTATTAAAAAAGAAAAACTATAATCCAATATCTTAAGATTTTAGGAGAAAGAATGATATTTCTCTTTTATATTTAACATTTCTCAATAAAAGAGAGATTTATCAAAGATTTGACATGATAACAAAGATATTTAATGTGACTTTTCATAAATATTCATTTTTGTCAACACTTGTATATGCTTATTCCCATTTATTGACTTTTCATAAACATTTAATTTTGTAAGAGTCTTATATATTCATTTTTTAAACTATATTTATTTTGGACATG
The DNA here is from genome assembly GCA_025629825.1 of Erythroxylum guanchezii. NCBI lineage: Eukaryota > Viridiplantae > Streptophyta > Magnoliopsida > Malpighiales > Erythroxylaceae > Erythroxylum > Erythroxylum guanchezii. The sequence goes on from JAOTAX010000001.1 coordinate 15,086,669, forward strand.
GGAGGGTAGTATTGCTAAGTTATTAAATTTCCATCTAAAAAAATATTAAAAAAATTCATTTTGCAAATAATGTTAAACATATTTGTATGTCAGATCAAGAATTTTGCTTTAATCCACGTGATAAGAGACTTGTAGAACTCCTTCCACATTTTTTACTAATTTCAATTTTTTCTTATCTTACATTTGTATCTTTTTAGTAAATCATATCTTATATATGATTTTCTAATAGTTATGGCATTTACAATTATAACGTTTCATATTATTAACTT
>JAOTAX010000001.1:15090549-15135534 GCA_025629825.1 Erythroxylum guanchezii
CCGTCTGCTTTTCATTTATCCTCTTTTTGTTTGTCATCAAAACTATTAAACACTTAAAGTCATTTTGACTTAACAGATAGGTGTCGTATAGCATCCTATATCATCTTGATATTCATATTTTGGGTTAAGTGCATTTTCATATGCTCTTAATGTGGAGACAAGAATGTGTAATAACTTACCCTAGCTCAGTATAAGATAAGATATAACTAATATCCATCGATTCACTATGTCTTACATTAGCTTCACATGCATCGACATTGGATTCTCCTACCTCATATTCTCATTTATAATCTATTTATTACTACAATAGATATCAAACATAATAGTGATTAATCATAATATGGTCACTAGGATACCAATATAACATGTTACCATCGTGGACCATATGTCCTTGACATGGACATTCCTCTTGATCTCTACCATAACATCATTCTATATGTTGTATAAGCCAAAGAGTTCTTCTTTTACATAAGCTACATGCCTCATAGTTTTTCTATGTTTCATTATAACGTACTTTCTAAAGACTATCATGATTTCATGTAATGAGACAAGAGGCTTTTGCCCTTCCAATACATATTCGATTTCTGTACTTCCAAAATTTTAAATTGTCACCATTAAAGTTTTCACCTTTAGTAAATTCTATGACAAAATTTTAGACACATTAGTCATTTTTCTTAAACACGTATATCTATAATGACACATTTAATCCATATTAATTCCGGTGAATTTGATGCAATCTTCTAAAGAGAAACTTTAATTATTTTCAAAATTATCTATGGACTCAAAAGGTTACTAAGTTTCTATTCATCATCTATATAATAGTTAATCAATAATTAAATATTATATTTAGGTGTATTTATTTACAAATATCTCAAGTATGATATGTATATCAAATACATATAAAACAATCAAAATTGAAAGAACAATATATTTCATACACGTAATATTCAACATTTAACAGTTGCTACAAACAACTAATACTATGTAGGTATTATTAAACATCGAATAAAAAAAGAGTAACACTTTTGGACTAAAATTATAAAATTTGATGAATCTTATGAATATGAAATTTAAATAACTCTACAAAGAATTTAGTTTATTAGTCCCTTAAATGAATCACTGATATTCATATTTGCTATTAGTTCTATAATATCCTATAATAGGCCACTAAAACTAAAACTAAAACTAAAACTTTTATGCATTTTTCTTCTCCTATGCTCTTTCAAGAAAGTTCGCACCACCCAACTATATGTGTAAATATGATCCAATGGAGTATTCCAAATTCTAATTAACAAACTCTATGTTGAGGCATGAGTGTTTTGCAAAGTGCTTCATTTTTGCTCATGAGAGTGGAGAATCCTTGATAATCGGCAAAGATAAAACTTTTTCTCATTTTATTCACCGATATAACATGTAACATTAGGTTGGTCCCAAGCATCAAACAATATTAATCTATTTGCACCTTTATGAAATTCACATGATTTTGATATGTTGGAGCTCGAATTGAAATCGAGATTCTCATTACAATTATTATCCTGAAACAAATTCAAGGAAAAACAATATTCAACACTTTTGAATAATAATTTGAATTGTGTCCCATAATCTAAGCATATCATTAAAGCCAAAACGCTCAAAAGAGTATGACTAAAAATGATTCCTTTTTAATCATTAAACTGTATTTATTTAAGGTATAAAGCTCTTGTTTAATTTTTAAGATTTAACATAAGGTTTGGTACTTTAGCACGTTACCTAAAGATTATTGTTTTGCTAGTAAGTCTCCGAACTAGCAAAACAAAAGAATATATGTGTATCTTTTTTAACATATTTAAATTCATATTGAACCTAATGGACTTAAATTACAATTAGGCTCCAATAAACTTATAGGTTTAGCCCGCAATAACTTTTACAAAGCTTATTCTATACTTAAAATAAGCTTAATCATTCTTATGTTCAAACATAAGTTATTCTATCTTTAGGTTTTAGTTACTATAGCAACCAAACACCTAACTTCTTCTAACCTTAAAAGGCCTAGCCATAACTTATAGAAAACAAAGCAACCAAAAAGTACACAATTGTTGCTCCTTTTATTTTTGCTCTAACCATTCACCTTAGTAACCACTAGTAACTCATCCACAGATATGTCACTAATCACTACGAACATTCATCAGTAGTGATAAGGAGCGTCGACTACATTGCTACAGTAAAACTTTCTTCACTGCTATGGTAGATCGCCTTCATCATGGAACTTCAACACCCACCTACGATCTCTCCGAACTGGCAACACTCCAACCCTTCCCACGATGACCTCAATGCTCTAACCACCGCTGGCCACGCCACCCAAAAAAGTCCGAATCCACGAAAGGGAGGAGGACCCGCCCCCTCCCAACATTGCTCCATCTCCCTTCCCCCAAAGCTACAATGCTGCAGATTCTGGTCAATCACACACAGACACGACAAAAGAGTTTACCTGGCCATATGAGGAACCTGTGGAAGTCAAGGAGGGTTACATTACTATGGTGCAAGGCAAGCTTAGTCTCGGAATTGAATTATCAAACTCCCTCAAAGGCTGCCTCCACAAATGATGGGCCACTGCAATCGTGGTCAAACTTTTGGGATGCCGCATCAGTTTCAACCTGCTCAAACACCGATTACAATCCATGTGGTAACTCACAGGTTCGATGAAGATAATTGACTTAGATAATGATTTTTTCTTGATTAACTTTGTGCAGGAGGAAGGCTACCTCAACGCCCTTACGGGTGGGCTGTGGGTGATCATGCGACACGCTCTCTCTGTGCAGGCCTGGAAACCTTCCTTCCGACCGTCTTCCAGCGAGTTCTCCCACATGGTCACATGGGTCAGGTTCCTCGAGCTGTCAGTAGTGCTCTATCATCAGCCTATCCTACGAGTTCTCGAAAATCTGATCGGACGTACCATCCGCATCGACTCCACTATCCAACAAGCACAACGCGGTAGATACGCTCGAGTGGCGGTCGAAATTGATTTGTAATCACCTCTTCGATCCCTGGTGGAGCTCGATGGTGAGCAGATTAAGGTTGCATACGAGGGCCTCTCGTCGATTTGTTTTGCGTGTGACCACACAGGCCATGAAACTGAGCTTTATCCTCAATGGCAGTCGACTTCTTCTGCACCCGACGCTTTCTCCTAGCCACTCCCACCAGTTGCTCCTCCAGAAGCTTCCTCAATGCCCCACACAACGGATTCCCCAACGACTTTGCCCCCATTTCCATCAGCGGTTACACCTCCCACCGATCTCTACGGCCCCTAGATCCAAGTCTAGAGGCGCAATAACCGTGCTCCCAATGACACTAAGACGGGAGGCGATCGGCGACGTTCCCACACCACTGCGAGAACCCACGGGTCACGATCCAACTTGCTAGCCACCGTCGACGCGTCTCCCTCCATCTAACACCCAACTCTTGCGTCCTCGAACGCTCCCGAATCTTCTCGATCCCTTCGAGGAACGCCCAGCTTGAAGATGACGCAGATCCAAGCCAATGGGCAGGCTCAACGCGGAAATGGGCCTCCCATTTTGCGTGGGCCACGCTCCTACCAAGTTGGAACTGCCTTCACTCTAGCTAGCACTAGCCCTATTCCTCACCTATCAACTACTCTAGCCCAAGGCCAGACTGGACTCTCCCCCAGCCCATCCCAGGTTCCTCCATAAGCCCCTGGCCCATCGGATAAGGGCCAACAACCCATAGACCCCTCTAATCCCACCCACAACCACATTGCTATCATACTGCCCTCCCACTCCAATGTCATTTTCCACGATACCTCCATCGCTCATCCTCCAACTGACGACGCGACCCATACCTGAATGGAGGAGGACTCACCGGGCGACTTAGTGCACCCCTCCCTCGCAACCACCAAACACCTCCTTCTCCCTTCTAGGCCACCAGACCCTCCAGCAATTACCTCCTTCGCCAACGATGCCACTATTATACTTGACTCCTCGATGCATGAAATGACAGAGCCTACTGAGATTTCCCTGAATGAGGGACAAATTTGTGATGGGGCCGGCACCCCTGCCTCCTAGCCCTTTCCTTTTCTCTGCCTTTTTTTTAAATGTCCATTCTCCTATAGAATTGCCAAGGGGCTGGGGGCAAATCCTTTCAACCTATCCTCAAGAATTATATCTGAACTCACAAATTGATTCTGGTAGTTTTGCTGGAAACTCGCATCAGTGGATCTCGGGCACAGAAAGTTATTAAGAACTTGAGCTTCAACCAATCCTTTCGAGTGGAGGCCGTAGGCTTCTCCGGTGGCATATGGCTTTTATGGAATAAGGACACTCCTATTCAGATTCTGATAACCCATAGGCAATTCATTCTTGTCAAGATCCAATGGACTCCTACTCCGTTCGTTTTCACTACTATTTACGCCAGCCCGAATTACTCGCTACAACATTTCCTGTGGGACCACTTACAACACCTTGCTCAGTCTACCTCTATACCTTGGCTTTTGGGAGGTGATTTTAACGCAAAATTGGACTGCGACGATCAACATGGTGGCTCCATACTCCGTTCAGGAGTGAGCCCTTCCTTTCGAGACTGCATCCAATGCTGTCACTTGCAAGATCTTAGGTTTGTAGGACTTAAATTCACCTAGAGACGGGGCTAGCTTCGCTTCCGTCTTGATCGCTTTTTCTGTTTTATTCCCTAGTTGACGGAATTTCCTCACACGACTGTTCATCCCCTTCCCTTCCTGAAATCTGATCATTGCCCTCTCCTTATCACTTTCGCGGGCCCTACACCTCCTTCCCATACCACTCGGGCTTTCCGCTTTTAGTCTGCCTGGTTGACCCATGACCATTGTGGCCAAACTGTCAAGGACAATTGGCATCCCAATTTTTTGACTATTACTACTAAGCTCAGGCGTTTGGCTACCAAGCTTCAGTAGTGAAACTCCGCCACCTTTGGGAACATTTTTCATTGCAAAAGGAGACTCATGGCACGACTTCGGGGCATTCAAACCCACCTGGACGCTGGTGACTCTGCTTCTTTGCGAGACCTGGAGGCTTATCTACAGCAGGAACTTGAACAGGTCCTCGTCCAGGAGGAACTGTTCTGGCACCAAAAATCGCGTTGCTAGTGGCTCGTGCAAGGGGACAGAAACACTGAATACTACCACGCAGTCACTACAAGCCGCCAACGGACTCTGCACTGTCGCTTCCTCCAAGATGAAAATGGATGTGAAAGTTCGGATCTTGTTTGCATTCAACGCATTGCCCGCACCTTCTTTGCCAACTTTTACACTACTGGCCAGTCCACCCTGCTGCCCTTTCTTCCTCCTGGTACTTTCCCCCCTCTCCCTCGACAGGCTAGTACGGATCTGCTCAGACCTATCTCTCCCGAAGAAGCCAAGAATGCTTTCTTCGAAATGAATCCTCACAAGGCATCGGGCATTGACGGATTCACTGCGCTTTTCTTCCAATCCTAGTAGGATCACATTGGGCCCGATCTCATCTTATTCATACAAAAAATCTTTCAGCATGAAATATAGGAGCAAGCCCTGAATCGTACTATTTTGATCCTCATTCCTAAGACCCGCTCCCCGTAGTCGATTACGCAGTTCCAACCTATCGCTCTGTGCACGATCCTCTACAATGTTATCACAAAAGTTGTCGTCAACAGGCTGAAACCCCATCTCCACAAACTTGTCACCCCAACCTAATGTAGCTTTGTCCCAAGCTGGCAAATCATTGACAACATCATCATCGCCTAGGAGGTTATTCATTCTATAGGGAGAAAAATTGGTAAAACTGGTTTTTTGGCAGTTAAGGTGGACCTAGAAAAAGCCTACGATCGGCTTTCTTGGGACTTTATCCTAAATACTCTCATTACTGTCGGAATCCTGGACTCCCTCATCAATCTTATCATGAAGTGTGTTTCCACAGTGACTATGCAGGTTAATTGGAATGGAGCACTAGGTGAAGCTTTTACCCCTACTGGAGGTATCCATCAAGGAGACCCACTTTCGCCCTATTTGCTTGTGCTATGCATGGAGCGCCTTGGCCATCTCATCACTCACTCCGTGGCCTACAGACGTTGGTCACCTATCACTTTAAGTCTCCCAGGTCCCCCCATATTCCACTTGTTTTTTGCCGACGACCTCATCTTAATCTCAGAAGCTTCTCTTGATTAGGTCTCCATCATTCGTGACATCTTGACTACTTTTTGTGCTGTGTCAGACCAACGCATTAGTCAGGACAAATCCCGAATCTTCTACTCCCGAAATATTTCCCCATCTATAGCGCGTACTCTTAGCTAAGCACTGGGCTTCAAACAGACACCGGACCTTGGTGGCTACCTTGGAGTACCCCTGCTTCACAAAAAAGTCACTAAAAAGACTTACCAGTATCTTCTCGACAAAGTCCAACAACGCCTCTTAGGGTGGCACGCCAACCTCTTGTTTTTTGCGGGACGCATCACTTTGATCCAGTCGGTCCTTTCTGCATTCCCTACTTATACGATGCAAACGGTTCGCCTTCCTCAAGATTTGTGCGATGAATTGGAGAAGCTGTTGCGTACCTTTTTATGGGGTTCCTCCCCCGGAACTCGTAAGATACACCTTGTTCATTGGGATCAAATGTGTCAACCCAAGGAATTGGGTGGGTTAGGATTTCGGAACATCTGCGCCACCAACGAAGCTTTGATTACCAAATTAGGGTGGGCAATGATCACCAAACCTAATGCTTTGTGAGTCCAAATTTTATCGGCCAAGTATAAATTTAATGTCACCCATATCCCTTCCTCTCTTCCCACTACTGGTGACTCCATAGTGTGGCAAAGTATCAAGGCCATTTGGCCCAACGTGCTCAACGGCATGCGCTGGATGATTGGTGATGGGTTTCAGACTCGGTTTTGACTTGACCCATGGGTCACCAATGTGGGTCCCCTTTTACAGTATGCTACCACTCCTATTCCTTCCTCCGAACTTGACCGTCGCATTCACCACTTCGTGGACACCACTGGGCTTGGACTAAGTTTCAACCATTGCTTCCTTCCTTCACCCGAATGTCCCTTGCCGGAACCTGCCCCCCCCCCCCCCAAGCCTTACCTAGGAGCCGACAAACTCATTTGGGGATTGTCACTTACTGAAAAATTCACTACAGCTTCAGCCTACTCTATGCTTATGGAGCACCCTCGGGCTTAACCCAACCGCTTATGGAAGAACATTTGGCACTAGCCCAGTCTACAGCGTATCCGTTGTTTTCTTTGGCTTCTTGCTCAAGATCGACTCCTCTTCAACCAGCAATGCACTCGCAAGCACCTCACTACGAGCTCGGCATGCTATCACCGTCGTATGGAGGAGTCCTCGCTCCATGTTGTTTGTGATTGGCTAAAAGCACAGAATCTTTGGCTTACTTTCCCTCACCATGCCATCTCGCCCACCTTCTTCACTAACAACCATCAAGATTGGCTCACTACTAACCTCCAGACCCATCAGGTGGTCTCGAGCCTTGACTGGGCAGCTATCTTTGGGACTGCCTGTTGGTTCTTATAGTCATGGCAGAATATGGCCATTTTCGACACTCAGTTCTCCGGGCTGAGTTCTCCTGCAACTATTGTCCTTAATTATGTCTGCCTGAGTTCCCAGGCCTTAGCCTTGCTTTGTCGCGCCCGTTTGGCACCTCGACCGCGATACAATCAAGTTATTAGGTAGTGCTTGACTACCCCTGGGTGGGTCAGCGTATTGCAGCGAAACCTCCTCGGCCACTGCAGGTGAACTTCTTCGGAAGAGCTCTGGCAAGTGACTTGGTGGATTTGCTCAGAATATAGGCCGGTGTTTCTCGGTTTCGGCTGAACTCTGGGGCATCTACTCTAGTCTCCAACTGGCCTGAACCCTTGGTTTTCGACGTGTGGTCCTCAAATTGGACTCTCTCGTGGTTAAAGAGCTCCTCTCCGATGCCCTGCATCGATCCTTGTCTCTCAATCCATTAGTCTTGGGCATCAACGAGCTACTCATCTGGAACTAGGTTGTTCTTCCTCGACACACCTACAGAGAGGGTAACCGGTGTGCTGATTGGCTCGCCAACCATGCTTTTACCTTGGACTCAATCTCACCACTTTTGATAGAGCACCCTATGGGTGTGCCACTATCCTCATAGAGGATCGGGCAGGAGTTAGCCTCCCTCGGAAGATTTTGTAATTTGTGTTATTCCCTTGTAAAAAAATAATGGTATTTCAGGTTGTTGGTAAAGATGGATGTTCGTTTACACCAAAATAAATTTAGTGGTTTAAACATAAATGGTTAATTTTGGATTTTGATGGAAAATTTTCTAAACATCCACTTCAAACCAACAAACCTTGATAAGAGAGGGACGTTGTTTCGTTTTCTTAAATAAAACATCTCAAATAAAAAACATGTTTATTAAAAAAGCACTTTTATGCAACATGTCAGAAGCATGCTTTTAAAAGAGACAAGATTCTCTATTCCCATAAACCATTTATTACTTTGTTACATTAAATCTTATCCACACATTTATTTGGGATCCATATAAATGAGTGGATAAAATTAAATAGCATAGGGTTAAAACACCGGCACAAAAAATCTCATGTGCTTTTAAGATGGCCACATTGGCAGGTAGAAGCGTTTCAAATAATGCAAAGATAACAAATATCTCTACTTTATATCATTAAACTATATCCAAGAATAACATAGTGCTTGTTTTGTTGTAAAACAAAATAATAAATCAAGTCTTAATAAATTTATATTTGGATTTTATCCATCAAGCATATATTAAGAGATATTAAGTAAATTTGTTTTGTGAAAGCAAATATTCAAGACATAAATCTCAAAATAAATGTTTGAATATAAATAAATGTTTGAATATAAATTCAAGACTTAAAATTCAATTTAAATCATATCTATCATCTAAATACAAATTCAAGATATGAATTTTAATATCATCTTAATAAGTCTTATTAAGATTTTCAAACGATCATGATAAACATTTTGGTTTCAAATTAATGAATAAAAATTATTTTCAAATCAACATAAAACTTATAACTATTAGAATACAAGCTCAATCTAACTTTGATACCAATGTAAAAAATATATTTGTGTATAACATGATATGATCGAAACATACTTGTATTAGTACCTAAGAACAAAAACGAATTTTTACTTTAATCTATAGGATAAGAGACTTGCAGAATTATAAAATTTGTAGAACTCATTCTATAATTGTTTTTACTAATTTCAAAATTTTCTTATCTTACATACATTTTTTTGGTAAATCATATTGTATATTTTTTTAACAGTCGACACATTTACAATTACAATATTTTATATTATTAACTTATTATGTGTGCTTATTCATTGACTAAGATTATTTATATATAAGAAATGATTCATAAATTGATGTCTTAAAGACTTTTTCATGAACTACTCTTTTTTCCTTCCAACATTAAGAAAAGACAAATGATGCTAATACACCATGTTTATCATAACTGATCAGCCAATTAAGAGGAAAAAAAAAGATAAAACGAAATCACCGTAGTTTAAAATGAATAAAGAGGCATTGTCAGGTTAGTTTTCATATCAAAAAAAAAGAATACAAGAGAAGCGAATTTGGCCATGATAATGGCTCCAATCGTAAGGCAATCCCTAGTTGTTGACTGACGACAATGTTTTAAGATACATGTGGTACATACATGGACCAAGTTAAGATGACATGTAATACAAAAAGGACCTTTCACAAAATTATGATTCGATGCTTGACGTTAACAACATGTTTATTGTCCAATGCTTGTTTTCAAATTATATACACAAATACATCAATGGATTCAGCTATTAATTAATTAAACGAAAGGGATAAAGGGTCACTTTCAATGTGAGTTTCCATGAAACTTCCCTCAGTCAATTCTTGGCGTTATCAATACCTCTCTTGTCCTATTACTTTTCCCTTCTTGCGTTGTCTTTGCCAACCCCACTTTGGAATTTTTACCTAAAGCAAAGCTAGCAACTGGTGTTGCATGTCCATATTGGAAGGTCGTGAATAAATACATATGAAGCCCAAGTCTCCTTGATGAGGTGGGGCTGCTTGAGTGGACAACGTCGAATCAACTTACTGTTAATTAAATTTGTTGATTATTAATACTGTTAAATTTGGGATGTTATTTAATATATATTTTTAATTTTAAAAGCTATTAATAATCTTTATAATTTTAAAATAAACTTAGAAATTAAAATAAATGTTATAAAACTAAAATTATAAATAGTTATTGATAATTGTTAATAATTAAGAGATTCATATTATTTAATATGTGAAATTATATGTCTAACGAGTTTTTTTACCCTTATTAATATTAATATGTAGTATGACCATTGACGTCGTTATTCTATTGATTTGTATTTAAAAAAAAACAGTATTTCTTCGGTCCAACTAGAATTTTAGGTAGAACTAACAACGCATGGCACGAGACTGTCCACACAAAAACCTCGAGAGCATTGCTTAAGACATAAAAATTCCGCAGTCCTTGTAGCCTAATTAAAAGGAACAGATAATTCTACGTGGTAAAGAAGTGATCACGGTTGCTCAAAATATTATGTATGGATATGTAATACGATCCATACGTTATATTTTCTGGGTTCAGGTAATCTCTATGTCGATATGGTTTATTTAGCAACATATATTTGTATTAATTATAGTAAAAACAAACTCTGATCGAACTAAGTACACTTTGCCCCAACATAAAGCTAAAATAAAAGGCTTTGATTGTAATATTATTTTTTATTAAATTAAAAGTTAAAGTTCTTTATCCATATTTATTTTCTTGGTGATAAGAAATTAAAGTAATTTTGTATTTCTTTAATTGAAAGAAATCCATTAAAGCTTAAAAATGAGCATCAAGTGTAGAAGGACAAGGATCATGCTACAACACTGCCTCTCGATCTAGACTCTTGCTACTTTAAAGACAACAATAAGCAAAGTATAATTAGCAATAATTTAATTCATTCCAAGCTTCATCTTCTTCTCATTGAGTCACTCATTCACTTGGTCTTGTGAGCCCACAAGATTTTCCTAATCTAACGGTAGACCTCGTATGCTAGCACTTATCTGTCTCTTTGTAGTTCTTCAATAGCCTATTATTCCTTTTTATCTCCAAATGGAATAGATTGAACAAGTAATGCAAAGGCCAATACTTAGATGGTCTCTTCTCATCCCTCTATAATGCTTGTTTGGCCAGCCGAGAATATCTTAACATTCCAAATATAAACAGTAAACACCCATCATTTGTTGCATCCTGGCCTAAATCACTTTAATGTAGTCACACTGGGAAAACAGATGGTTGATAGTTTCAGGCCTAAGATTACATAGCATACATACCTGATCATTTAGACCAATCTGCCCATCTTTGTTTTCTAATCTGTGTCATGTTGCTAGCCAAGTAACAAATGAGGCTTGAGGCATCAAAGCACACTTTCAGACTATGTTAAACAATTGAATCCTAGGTTGCTGTGGCCTGATAACTTTAAGACAAGATTGATTAGTGGACTCTTTACCACTGTTGGGTATCTAGTGCTTTCTATCATCTCTTGAAGAATTAGGAGAGTAATCAGGAAGGTAAATTCGCATTCTATCACTGCCTGTTAAGTAAATGGACCAACTATCTTACTGAATAACTTCCATAAATGGAGCTGATTAAATAGAAATTCTGGCTATTAGAGGTAATAAATCCTCCCTAAGGATTTGTCGGCTTTGCATTGCTTAATTATTGAACCAAAACCAAGAGTTATTTCCATTCCCTATATATGTTTTGATTAAAGGATAGACAAATTTCCTTTTTCTAATTAAGTGCCAAGAGTGCTCTTTCCTTCCCTCAATCTCGCAGAAGTAAGAGTTTATATTTTTGTAAGAGTTTGAATGCCATATGATGAAATTATGAAGATGTAATGAGAGAATAATAAAACTCGGATATCTATATTTTTATTTAAATTTGAAAATGAATAAAAAAATTTATGTTTGGCTACTGACCCCTAATCTTGAAGTATAAGCATTTTATATACACTAAAATATGCTTTTATTTCCTATGCTTACTAGAATCTGATTCCTAACAGATGAGGATTGGTCTAAGGAAATAAAGTGGCACAAAATGTTTACATGGAAACTCTTAAACCATGTAAAATCAAGTCCCACAACCTTCCCAAAAGCAAAAAGCTTAATACAAGTTGCCTCAATCGTGCTTCTTGATAAATAAAAAGGTACAATTAATTCTATGAATACACAAGTCTACGCAAAACTTTAATGTTGTAAGAAACTTGATAGGAAACGTGTTGAGAAATAGGGTACCACCAAGCAATGCATGAGAGCTCGTCTTTTCTTAAACCTTAGTTATCCAATCAACCGTAACAGTCTAGGTTAAACTAAAGATCAGGGGATGAAGAATTCTAATAGAGAGAATAAAAAATCAACTGAGAAAAAGATCTCCTAAATTAAGGGAAGATATGTTCCAACTTTTTATAAAGATAATTTTATCAAAAGTTTTCCTTATCATTAAACACTAAGAATTTTGGAAACAATAGGATTCCTATTTTAATAAAATTTTATCTTGATAATATTTGGAAAATCATCTAAATATTTTAGATGGAAAAATATGGAAATAATCTGAAAATAAAAGATAAGATCTTAAAGTGCATTATTCAGATTTTATCCCTACTGTACTCGTAAACATATTCCATGTCTGTTTCATGACTTAAAATGTCAAGCTTATTTCTTGAGTTGTTTCACGCATGTGAAACTCGTGTACCCTTGACATAAACAAAATGAACATAACAAACGCTGGATCTTCATACCATTCTAAGCAATGCATGATGATCATACAACTTTGAAATCTCTAAGTGATCAATAAACTATTTGCAAAATAAACGTGCTCAACATATCATCAAAACCAATATTAGGGTCAACAACTTCCCCCTTTTTCATGGTGACAAACTAAATGTACCTAAGCATGAATCACATAATTAGTATATAAACATTAGTAAGTCTAGTATATAAGTGAAAATAATCACACCACCATATATCTACAAGAAACATGAGAATAAAAATGTTAACCAATACATATGAGTTTCTAACACTTAACCACTTTAACCAAACGACATAGGAATGTAAGACTAGCATATAGGTCACAATACCATCACAAAGCATATACGTGCATGCACATAGGTACATGCCCTTATTTCCCCCTTTTGGCATCATAAAAACAAAACACAAGTCAAGATTAGTAAAATATAGAGTTGTAATACTAAAGGAAGAATCATTAATGGCTAACACATGCCAACTTGGTGTTTGCGACACACAAGTCACAATCTAGAAAATAATTCAGCCTCTAGATGACTAGAATAGTTACAAGCGTGCATAAGAAGCTGTCTTAGAAGCATAGGAACTAGATTAGCAAGAGCTAGCAAAAGATGAAACGGAACAAGTTTATCAATAAGAAACATGAGGTAAGCTCCTAAGGCTAAGCTAAGATGTGCTAGCTGTAAATCTGCCAAGTCTGCAATTGGAGGAGTTCATTTCTTGTCATGTGAAATGACTCATTACGGAGTTCTCCTTTTGAAACCCGAGTGGAACTCTTCTGGTGACCTCACAGTAGCCCTCTATTCAATATCTAACTCAACCGAAAGGTTCCCGCAAAATTAAACCGTTCAACTGTTAAAAAAACTTTTATACTTTAAAAGTTAAAAATGCGGAAAATAATGAGATTTTTTTTTTACTTATGAAAATTCAGCAGTATAACGACTGTCTTTTCTAAGATTTTCAATTTTCAAAAACCTACATAACATTATTTCAAACACTTCTAGTATTTCATATACCATCTCAACTTCTGGAATAGGAAAGGTCCACATCACAAGCAACCACAAACATATAATTCTCAACATTTTAAAAACATAATATATAAATATTAATTAAACTATATAAATAAAACATATATATTTTCATAAATACATACAATGTTTCTTAAAAACGGTTGGGTTAAAGTTTGAGATTTCTGCCTAAACACTTACGTACCTCATTTCTATTGAAGATCAAAGCCCTTGTTCATTAATTAAAATATATATACAATCCCAAAAATATTTACAAGATCATACTTTTAAACCCTTTCCAAAATAATTTAAAACATACATACAAATAGCTAGGCCAATTTCAAGAAAACACATACATAGCAAAAATGACACAAGTACAACAGCACCTGACGATACAACTAATCTTGCGGTGGAATCTCAACTACTATAGCACTTGCACGCATACCTAAGGTGGTTTATTTAAAAATATAAAAATAAGGGTGAGCTAAACGAGCTCAGTGAGTATTAATCATTTTACTAAAAATTAAACTTTTCATAACAACATAACTGAAATATTTTCATACAATAATAAAGCTCATGGTAAAATAATTACCACAAAAATTCATTCGTACATTATAAAATCTGGTAATAAAATAAAACTTCGTAAAATACAATTTCAAAATTTCTGAAATACTATTTCGAAATGTTTTTTTGAAATTAAACTCATAATATAAAATTTTCTATTTTCCTTTTTCCTTTTCCCTTAAACAATAAACAGTGTTGACAATAAATTTTCTGAAAACTTTTATACTAAAAATAAGCCAACCACTTGAATTGGTACCATACGGTGCCTAATAAATAATAGCGACATTATTATTTTCGTAAATTTTCTTACACAACATAACCCACCACTAATTTCTTTACCACACAATACCCTAGAGATAAAGTCACGGAACTAGTTATGCATTGCTTACCTGTGACTGGTTAACCACTAATTAGGAAGCTAGCTCTACATCACTTACCTGCAATAGGTTAATTGCTATAAACCGGTAGTTACGGAGCTAGTTTTATATCGCTTACCTGTGACAATTTTGGCTAGCACTATATACACACAACACGTGCAGAGGGTGACTCACTGGACTATTGCCAGACACAATATCACCCCTATTAGTAGCTGACATCCCCCAGACACTGCCATGCATGTTTTAAGGTACTCTTACTGGTCAATATGTAATACCATCAAGACGTACCATAAGCTAAAAATTTATTTCTTTTTTATCAACAAATAACATAATTTCAATATAAATTCAAATCATATAAAATTTAACTTTCAAACTAAAATTCATATATTACTAAAATATAAACTTATACTAGCAATATTCATTTGTATATATCATTCCCATAAAACTCAACATAAATATTCATTTTGTGATAAAATAAAAAGCGTTTGCATAAAATCAATTTGAAGTATACTGAAGACTTGCTAATTTCCTTTTCATTACTTTGAAATCCTTCAGTTGGCTTCATTTTCAGATCTGAAAACCTAATACACGTACATTTGAGTCTTTAATACATTTTAAAACCAAATACACCATAAACTATTTCAACTTTATTACTTTCCACATACACTCCATATACTATTTTTTTTCCAAATAATAACATAACACTTCATTTAATAACTCCAATGCCACAAATATACTTAATGACCATCCTTAATCACATTCACATGGTCATTACATCATAACCATACTTTTATACCAAAAATGCCCTTAAGGCTAAACTTAATATATTTTACATTAAACTTTTCCAATTTAATTCCATTTGATTTGTAACATTTAAAATCAATCCAAATTCACTTCCATGTCATTTTAATACACACATTTAAGCCATAAATTTTCATTAACAAATTTTTACATAATTATGTACCCTTGGCCAAATTTCAACCAAAACCAATTCTAAACCAATTCTTTTTCATTTTTTTCACTTCATTAGTATCAAAATCTTGCTATAAACATCATAAAACATCAAAATAGAATTTTGAATCATATCACATTAAAAACCCTAGCCAGTGTTGAAACTTCATCTAATCATTTCTATGGTTTTTCTTCCATTCTTTTATCATTATACTAATTTCCTAATGTCATTCATTAATCTTAAATCATCAAATGGCAAAATAAAATACCCTAGGCAATGGATCTTACCTTTGACTAAGTTTGACCAAGGTTCCACGCACTAGATTCCCTTCACTTGGATGGCTATGGGATCTTGTTGGATGTTTGATTGGAGTTAAAAGAGCATGAAAAACTCCTTAGATCACTTCTCAATGGCCTAGCCAAACCTCTCTCTTCTCCTTTTTCTTTTCTTTTCTTTTTTCTCTCTTTTTCTTCCTTTATCCATCAATGGCCCGCCACACCCTTTTAAAGAGATGAAAATTTTGCTTAATCACACTTTTTGCCCACCATTTCCATTAATAACACCTCATAATTACACCTTTACCAAAACTTCTCATATTTATACTTTGACACATGCCACTTGTCACCATTTAATTAGTTAATTTCCGAACCAATTAATTCGTGCTTATCTCATAGAAATCTTCCCATGTAATGCACATATTGAATATGAAAATTATCAAATGTCACTGAAACGGATTTCATTCAAAAGTGTCATCTAAATCCCTAAAGCACATTTTAGGACTTTCAAAGCTCATTCAAACTCATTCTATAGCTTTTTGAAATTTTTGAAAGTTTTTTGAAAATTTTCTTGTCGAGTCCAAAACCATCTCCGGTCTATCCGTGATTTCCATTATAGCTTCAGTAATACAATCAAACACTTAAATTACTCTAGCATATCATAAATAGAGCATACTTTATAAAATGTATATATAGCACATTATACAGTACAATTACTGAAATAGTATATTACATCATGTTTCTTCATTTTTCCATGTACCAGCTTGGTCAAGTTAGAGATCTACCTCTGTTCTAACTTAGCTTCTCATTTTGATCCACAAGAGTCCATAAATGACTGTCATTAATAGCCAAAGCACTAAGGGCCCCAGAACTACCAAAGCTTGTTCTTTCCTTTATTTCCTGCCTTGTTGGGCTCCTTATTTCTTTCTCTATTCCTTGCCTTGTTGTAGGCAACTTGGGTGCATATCTAGGCTTCCAAGACAAAGCACTATTCTTGACCATGATGGACAACCTATCCAAGGCCTCTATTTAGCAAACAAAATTTGATAAGTCCAATTCCCTTTTTGCTACCAAGGGGAACTATTAATGGGATAAACACTTTATTAAGTCATATATTATAGGGCAAGGCATGGTTGGTGTGACCCTTTTTAAGCATATAAAGCATGTGCTAAATTCTGATTGAGAGTAGATTGATGGGCACCTCAGCATCAAGTAACTCTATAAGGCATGTATAACACACACCATTTAGGTTTCTTCTTTATCCCCCTAAGAGTTATACTCCTAATAATAATGTGGAAAGAAACTTGAAATAAGGATAAAAGTAACTAATGTTTAGTTCCTTTTTCTTCTTACCGCACGAATTGCTTATGAGCTTGATAGCAAGCTCATCTGCCTTAATGTGTGAGAGATGAGTCATATCCATCTTTTGATACATATCAAAACCACTGAAAGGCATCTTTAGAATGTGACCTAAAGCAGTTGGAGTGAATGAAAATTTAAAGCCATTAGCACCATTAATCATATCCAAATCATCATCCCCATCCAAATTCATATAGAACTCAACAACCATTTCCTTAAAGATCTCAAATCTAACAACCTCTCCAACCTTAAGATTTTATCTTTTCACCAAATTTTCACACCCATTATTCTTAAGCCAACTAAAGTGAAATTGATACGGAACGGATTGATCATGTTTTAGAAAACTAATAAACTTATAAATTTTGTAAGCTAATTTAGAGTCAGGCTTATCAAGCATGACATTTCCCTTTATCCTTAGTGGAAGTGGATGCACTAGGAATAGGAATGGACTTCATTAAAGCTACCTCCGAGGCCTTCCTCAAGATCTTTAAGGTTTTTTGGGTTATTGTTACTCATCACCAACTGAAGGAGGATGTTTTTAAGAGGTACTTGATAATAAAGAGGACCTAATCATCATCGTCATCCCTGTCACGCTCGACAATGTGTTTCTCAACTTGTTTCTTTCTACGCTTGCCCACAAGTTTTTTAGGCTATTTCTTGAACTATTTCTTGGTTGATTTGGCATCTTCCAACTTGCCTCACTTCTCTTCTTCTGTTTTTAACCTCTCTTTCTCTTCCCTCTTCTCAACTTGCTCTTTTTCCTTTTTCTCCTATTCTTCTTTTCTTTTTCCCTTTCGCTTTTCTTTTTCTTTTCTTGCTTTTCCTTTTCTTACGTTTATGTCTTCTCAATCTCTTATTCTTCAAATGTGTCGAGAGGGTTGCACTTGAAGATTTTAATGTATCTTCTCTTCCTTCTTCCTTAACCCTTTCCTTTTTGAAATTCAAAATTTGAATTTTAAAATCTTTACTCGACTTTGAGCTTGCTCTAATTTTTGATATACCTTCCTCCTCCTATTTCTTTTTTTGTTTCATCCTATGAACCCTATCACCTCTTGAATGGAGTCAAAAAGATTAACGGTGATTTGGGGATCCCAACTGGTGGTAATGGTGGTAGTGAGGTTTGAGCTGTGACGAGGGCTTAGATAACTCTCATCAAGCTTGTTGACTAAGTGGGAATTAGTGACTTAGTAGGTGAAGGTAATTTTAGAGCTTGGTTTATGGCAATTTTCTTTATTTGCACCATGTTTTGAAGATTGAGGATTATGGTAATGATTGCAGGAGGGAGAGAGAGCATTTCAGGTTTAGGAGAGAGAGAAAGTGAATAGGAAACTAAGTAGGTGGGAGTTCTTTTATGTGGGGAGGAGTGGGAGAGAGAATATGAAAGTAGAATTTTAAGGCAAATGAGGTTTTATGGAAGGTTTTAGAGATAATGTGGGTTTCTTAGTTAAGATTTTGGAATCTTTTTGAGATAATGATGAGATTTCAAAAGATTTCAAAAATCTATCAAAATTTGGTAGCTCCTAATCTTAGTTTAGGTTAAGCAAAAAACTCAACTATACATTTAAATAACAACACAAAGTCAAATTTGATGAATTTTTAAAATAATGCTATATATAGTTATGCATTTACATATAAAAATAATACATGCAACCATAATAGAATTTAAAACAAATATCAAGCAATTCTACAAATTACGAATTAAGCTTAGCTTTAAATCTACCAGTTATTGGAAGAAACAAGACATGCAACATCTGTTATATGATTTTGGTCATCCCTAACCTCTCTTATTTTCTCAAAATGTTTTCTTGGTAATGGTTTAGTGAATATGTTAGTGATCTGATCCTTAAAATTGCAAAAATTCATCTCAATAGATCCTTTCTCAATTTTATTATGTAAAAGTTGGTGTTTGATTTCGATATTCTTGGTTCTAAAATGTTGAACAAGATTTTTTGAAATATTTACAACATTAGTATTGTCACATAAAATAAGAACACAACCACATTAAAACCAAAATCCTTCAATCATTACTTAATCCACAACATTTGGACATAACAAGTAGCAATAGACACATATTCAACTTTTACTGTAGACATGGAAACTAAATTCGCTTCTTAGATGCCCATGAGATTAAACATGGACCTAGGAAATTGGCCATACCTGATGTCCTTTTTCTATAAACTAAAATCCTTGCATAATCAACACCATCATATCCACCAAGATCAAAATTAGCACCATGAAGAACACAAATATGGTGTACCCATTTAAACACCTCAAAATACTCTTTACTACCTTCAAATGAGATTCTTTTAAATCACTTCGAATCCTAGCACACAAGAAAATGACAAAGACAATTTCTAGTCTAATTATAATTAGGTATATGAAAGATCTAATCATCCCTCTATAAACCTTTTCCTTAACTTTTTTACCTATTTCATCCTTACCCAAACATGTATTAGCAGGCATAGAAGTGTTATAGGGCTTGGCTTATTCCATGGTGTATTTCTTCATAAGTTCCTTTGGGTACTTTTGTTGGTGGAACATTATTCCTTTTTGGGTATAATGGTGACCATGATAAATTTTAAAATTTCCACTGTCAAAAAGACATAAATCATAGGATCTCGATAATGATGCCCAGTTGGTGTTTAGCAAAAAAACTAGTTCATAATATATCACAATGTTATATGTGTATGATCACAATACCAAAACATATATATATAGCAGTATTTTGTTATAATAAGATAAGAGTGAGATACAATGGGCTCAGAAAGAGATAATACATATCTTCGAAACAATTTCCAATCCATACATACCTACATATTCTTTTTATGTATATATTTCTTATGTTTTTTGTTAGTTATCCTTCAACCCAACCCCACTAACCAACCTTATATTCATCCCTACCACTGAAACATGCATCTACATTTCGGATACCCTCCTCTTATTTTCTTTAACTATATATACATGTCAATTTGTACATGTGCACGTGAACCTAATGACATTGTCCACAAGTCATGTGCTTAGATTTTTTTTTAATAACGAGATTGCACGACTGAAAGCATTAGAAAATGTTTTGTTCTTTAAAGTTTGAACACAACTTCAGTCTATCTATTTTTGTTTGTATTGCTATTAATATAAGCTCACTTGCTGATATAAGCAAAAATAGACCCTATCTCTCTAAATAAACATGAATTAACTACCTAAGGATTTTATACTTATTTGCTTACATATGCTTTTTTTCTTAATGTAAATGGATCAAAATAATGTGACACCTAATATACTAACCTACCTAGAATTTATAATGAAAAATGTTTCAAATTAGGATGAAATAAGTCTTCTTTTATATAATATATGAAGTAAAACCAAATGACCAGTATCTAAGGTCAAATTTAAATGATATATTCCAATTCCACAAAATTATTTGTTACAATATCATATGAAAACTTTTAATGACAACAACACAAGATTTAAGGTATGGAAATTAAGAAATTTTTACAACTCAATCATATATAGAACTATGACACAATAAGGTAGCTTTAATTTTTACATAGCAAGGCAATAGTACAAGAGCAACTAAAAATAGTGTCCAGTTAACAATTAATTTCACATATTTTTAACTAACCAGGCATTAAAGATCAAAGTCGAAACCAGGGTGCACATTTGGAACTTTGTAATGTTTTACATAGATAAAAAACCAACAAACTACAATGACTTTATCACAATGATGAATATGAAAAAAATTGATAAAATAAATAAGAGGAGAATACCTAGTAGAGGAGGCAACTAGCGAGGAGTGGAGTAGTGAAGTAGAGTAGTGACACTAGGAAGTGTGAACTAGAGGAAGTGAGGAGGTCCAGTGGCAAGAGGGGCAGTCGCAACTTTCAGTCACTTAGGCAAGGAGGTAGGAGGATGACTATTAATGAAGAAAGATTGTTTATTATCTATCTAAGGAACATAGTCTCTTGTCTGAAGAGGAGAATACCTAGTGTAAAATGATGTTTTACCTAGTGTAAAATGATATTATTTTTTAAGCCTGAGCCTGGCTTAAAACTTGGTCAAACCAGGTTAAGCCTGAGCTTACATGTCAAGCCTATACGGGAAACATCTAATTATTGCCATCTCTTCCTACTACCGTTAATAACTCACTTTTTACAACCACTTTAATAAAGCAACCATCTAGTCTTATCAATCTTCTACGTCCAACTAAGAACCTCTTTTTGCAACATACAAAACACATATACATCCTGTCAAATGATGAATGTAAATCATCTCTAAGAAATGGCCTTTCAATAACCAATTTAATTCTCTTACCAAGATATGACCTCAAAAGTTCTTCCCTATAATCCCACATCTTATTATATTCTGCCCTTTCACTTCCTTACATTTCCTCTATAACCAACTTCTTAGCCTTATAGTAAATATTGTAACTAACATCGACTCTCAAATCTTTTTTAACAAACTTCTTTAAGTCTATTAGATTTAGTGTAATGAGTCCCGGGAGGTCTTCAAAGTAATTGTTAGAAAGACAATTTGAACCCACACTTTTGTTACGAAAACATGATTGCATATATGCTTTTATTCATAAACTCTTACTTGCATATATATATATGTGTAAGCAGTCAGTTCATAACATTAATGAAGCCTAAATTTAAAATTACTAGAAAATTGACAATAGTTGCTTGAAAACTATTTAAATCTTTCAACAAGCTCATTAAATTATACCATTTTTTATACTTACTCACACATTTAGTTCTTACAAATTATCAACATCAAGTTTGTGAAGTGCCTCTTTGCATTGGTTAGAATTATCAAACAATATACCAAGATCAACTTAAAACTTTTTCATATAAGGGTTGAATCTATAAACATTTTATTTATGTTTCAACCTCTCATCTACATCTGAATCACCTTCGTCAAAGCTGCAATTGTCATATGATCCTAAGTAATTTGTCATAATTCCATCTTTTATATCATTCCCATCATTATCATCTCCATCATCTATTGTATTTTCTTTTATAACTTTCCTTTTTTTGTTATATGTTGCAAATATCACTCTAGATTTTTTTCCTTAATTCCTCCCCTTTTAAATGAAGCAACTAAATCCTTAGACAAACCTAACCCTTTATCATCTAAATTTGAATATAACCCCTCTTTAATCCTTACATCAATAAATAAATTCTCTTCTTATTAATCTGGGTCAACTTTACTCCCACTTATGCCTACATCTTCTTACTCAACTACATCTTCATTCGTGGAATGCATGATAGTGGACCAAATGATATTGATGGGAACATCATCTGCAATCCCATTAATAACCTCCACCTCAAAATCATTATCAAAAGATTGTTCTAAAGATGATAAATTGGATCCATGATCAACGTAGATCTTTATCAACTTATATTCTACAATTAGCTTACACATCTCCATCGCATAAGTATCACTCTTATCCACCTTCATCAACCCATTTTTTAGAATAGCTCCTGGAGTCACATACATAAGCTTATTAGCTTTTGAACCTTTAACATCCTCCATAAGAATCCTATTAAGGCCCTAATAACAAAACCTATAAATTTTAATGTCCCAATTTTCAATATTTCCACGCATATATTCAACATCTTCCTCATAGATGATCTTTCCACCATAAAATATACTCAATTTTTCATCCCAACCATCCATTTATGTTTACTTACATATAAAAATGTGTAAATTGTTATTATAACTGGAATATCATACTTTGGTCAATAACATAACTGGAATAATTTGTTAGTATAATTAGATGTAACACCAAAATGGAGATAAGTGAAAATAAAAACGACAAATGATAGTTTTCTCGTCTTCTAATAGCGACATAATAATATTAACCATCATTCCCAGAATTATTTAAGTAGTTTTTTGATCATATATTAGCTAAACTCAACAATACATCAACCAAAGACATTTTCAACCATGGCAAATATAATTGAGATGTCATACAACTAATAAATGAATGTTTGCCCTTAACTTATATGAATCTCTTCATGTTTACAAGTCTCTTGATTATTGATCTCTTGGGAATGAGACAACCACTAAGCATGTTTTAAAGGTATAATTTTGTATATGTAAACGACTTTGAGAAACAGTTAATAATCTGATCATGTACTTTACAACTTCCTTAATATAAATGCCATATAAAAATGTCAGATAGTAATTTCAAGAAACAATCTTAGTATAAATTCTTGGTTATGCATGATATACGACCTTCTAGTCTAAGTATATAGATTTTCATGCAACTCATGATTTAGGAACCAACACAAGAAATAACTACTAACAAGGTGACAAAATTGACATTACAGTAATAGATTAAAATTAACCTTTTCTTGCTTTACTTATATTTCATAATTCTAAGCTTGGATAATGATTCATAATTTAATTTAGGAAGACACATGCATAAAAATGTTTGTAATAAAATTTGGAAAAATTTAAAATTATTTACAAGTCATATAATTATATGTGTTACTTGCAAAAAATAAAATTGTGATAATAATATTAAGATTACAATCACAATTATATCTACAATTTGAGACGTTTAAAATAGGTAAAATTAGATAATAAAGATAAATAATATCTTAGAGACAAAAAATAGGCAGACTAACAACAAAGACTTCAAAACAAATCCTACTCTAACTACAATATTTGTTTTCTTACCTAAAAGTAATTGATACGTTGAAAGTTTCAGGATCAAATGTAAAAGAATATGACAATTTTACTTATTAAAATTATACACAATCTTCTTTTGGATCATGTGCTAATGTGCCAAGATCCATCTATTAGCTTCCTTTACCAAATCAATAATGAAGAAATAAAGAACAACGAGGTAGAAAAATCAAGGAATATTATATATTCCATTCTGATTTGATTATTAATCATCTCCATTATTAGTTGCCAATTATATTTCAAGTCATATAAGCCTCTTCTGTTTATAAACTACATATAAGGAACCATGACATCTATCTTAATCTTATAAGGAAATATCAAACCGAAACCAAGTCATTGGTGGAAAGAATGTACTATATAAATGTACACATTAAGAGAGATTGTCTATCGCTATCTTCTCTCTCTCTCTCTCTCTCTCTCTTATCACTCATAATTGCCATTTAAAAGGCATCAATATATATAAATTGATGGATATTGAGGGACAAGAAAAAGGGAAACCTTCTTCTGGGGTACAAAATTGAATAGAAAAGATGGTAAGAGGTTTATGGAGACTTGCAAAATTTTATTAGTAAGACATATACAAATAATTTTTGTAATATTTAGAACAATTAAATGTTAGTGATTTATGTTTTTTTGGTGGAGATTGAAAATATGGGAGTAGTAGCCCATGATAGGATTATGAACAAATTAACATCAATAAAGCACAAAGCATAAGAAAAGCGAGTAATAGCAAAAGCAAAGACAAATTTATCCCATAAATTTGTGAAATGTCCATATAATTTTGAGTTCATAGCATAATAGTGGCATTTTTTACGAAAACATGTAAGTTGATGAAATGGTCGTCTGTATGGAAATATAAAATCAACAAAACATCACATTTCATAAGGGAAAAAAACATACCTAGTAAGTAAAGATTCAAAAGAGAGAGGCATGTGGAAAGAAATAATGATAACAAATTCTAAGGGAAAGAGGAGAGGAAGTCAAATGCAGTGCAATACTTCTAGTTGCAGGTGACAAAGAGGAGAGGAAGGTTGGTGCGATGAAGATAGGTAAATGAAGATGTGCAAGTGGTTTTGAAATAAAATGGGTGGGTTATGGGTTTGATTTTTAGGTATGAGTTATGGGCTGAGTGTATTATTCTACATGTTTTCTATCAATTTTTTATATGGTAGCTTACATGTCATGTCCAAAGGTGGTTTCGTTAGCCAAATAGAACTAACATTTTGAATTAAGTAGTTAGGGTTATAAAAGATTAGTTACTTAACTGAAAATTTTAAATGTTAATACTGATCTAAAAAAATCTCAAAAGGTTTGGAACTTTAGAATTTGTTATCCCTTAATAAATTACTCTGGTAGTTTTTTATGAGTCCTCTTTTCATATATGAATTCCAAGTGGCAAATGTGGAAAAAAAAACTTAACCACCTATTGCCCATATGACTTTCTCCCAAATAAGAAGATGACACTATGAGAAAAGCAAGAAGGCAATAATTTTTACCGTCATAATTAAAATATGACAAAATATTTTGTCTTGATATCTTGAAGAGGTCTTTTCATCGTGAATAAACTTACAAGCTGTTAAAGTAGTAAATAAAGATCGTTGCCTAACAGTGAAGAGGGATAAAAGGAGAGAAATGAACTGGTTAGGTATCGATATAGGCCTTGTTTGGTAAACAGCTTATCAGCCATTTTTGGAGGGTTGACAAATTTTAGCTGCTTGACCATGTCAAAACGCTAACGGATATGATTGGTAATTAGCTAATTGCATTAGCAGATTGAACCCAATCAGCTAATTTTTAAAAAGCTCCTCACTAGGAGCGTTTTGCATGAATCTGATGATTTTAATATACCAAAAGTCAATTATGGCCTTAGCTAAGGTAATACACCAAAAGATGATCATTCCTCTCCACCCAAGGCCACTAAAGGTATGTTTTGTTACAATACACCAAGCATTTGTCATTTTGTATCTGATCCTATTATTACTAATGTGTAATAGTTACTTCTCAAACTCACTTTTATCCATAAAAATCATCAAAAAATAATGTTGTGGTTTGTTAATTTGGAGAAAATAATGTTATAGAGATCATCTCTTTTTTGTTTCTTTTTTGTTTTTTATTAATAATAATAATAATAATAATAATAATAATAATAATAATAATATGTTTTTATTAAAGTTATAAACTTAATTTTGTAAAATTAAATATCTAAAATATAAATTCTTATGGGAATATTCAAAGAAATATTAAGATAAAATATTCATGTCTTTATAAATTTTTTTAAATTATAATTTTTTTAAATTATACTCTCATAAGTCATTTTATACATAAACAGCTAATACTAAACAACTAATTTTATCAAACATCTTTAATAAATAACTGATGTTATCTATTGGTCAAATCAACTGATATAATTCGCTATTAGCTAACTGTTGATAGAATTAGCTAATAACTAATATAATCTACTGATTACCAAACAAGGCCATAACTACCTTAAGTTTGGTTTTCAGTTTTAGGTGGTGGTGGTGTTAAGGTTTTGGAAATGGAAATATTAAATGACAAAGGCTTTTAGGAGAGGGACTAGTAAAAGAACAACCATCACTCACAACTAAAGAAAAAAGTCCTTCAAAATTGGAACAAAGAAAGTGTTCTCAAGCAACTATTAAAGTCCTAATGGGAGTAGGTTTATAATAGTGTATTTGCTTGTTAGTTTCTATAATTTAATGTAGGGTTTGATGTTAACAATGAAATTTGCAACAAGATTGTGAAGAACAGAGGCCAACTATAGCTTGGAAACGAGCCATTTCAGTAATCTTTTTAGGCTCCACTATCGACTTAGGATGCTTATGTATAAGAAGTTTCAAAAAATAAAATATTAATGTGATTGTTAAATTAGAATTTATATGGAATGTTTTTAAAATATTTATATCTTTTAACATTATAAAATGTTTGAGCTCAAATGAAAAAGTCAACATCTAATTTAATTTTTTTGTCATCTATATTTTAATAAAAATATTAGAGCTAAAATAAACTTTTTGTCAGAATATGTTATGATAAGTTTAAGTTATTTCTAATTTTTACTAAATATATGTTTGTTAAATCTTTAAGTTAAATAAAGATTCAAGCTCACATTCCCTTACTCTTAATAAATTGAGTGTACACTACCTAAAGAATTCTTGTCTTGTTGTTCATTAATCACATTATACATAAGAATGGTCGTCCTACTTGTTGGATATGATACAACAAACTCGTAACTCTATTGAAAATCACACTTGTAATACTTAAGTAGTATCTCCTTAGTCCTTAATTATTTCAAGGGATGTTTTTACCACAAAGGGAAATTTTGAAGGACATTAATAAATCTATAGATATGGTCAATTAAATTTGAATAGTTAAAGTTACGTTTGGTTGAACTTAAAATTTTTAATAGAATAGTTAAATTTAAATAGTTTAGGCTATGTTTAGTTAGACGTAAAGTTTTTAATAGAATAGAATGAAATATAATGAAATGAAATGGTTTATAATGGAATGAATGTAAATAGATGTAATATTAAAAAATTGTAGTTTGGGATGGATGGAAGAGTTCATAATTTAATATAGTAAAATATTGTTTGGATGAAAAGTTTATAGTGTAATATAGTAGAAAGTTGTTTATCATTTTACATTTCATCCTAAACCTTTCAAATAGGAGGTTTTTATTTTTACTGTTTAGGATAAAATGAGATATAATATGAAACTTTCCTTTTCTATCTCATTTCATTTTATTATAAGCTTTTTCTTAAACGATGAAATAATATTACATTATATTCTATTATATTAATAAACTCAAAAAAATAAAATAAAATCACAGCGTGAGTCAAAATTCGGTGGAAATAAAAGTGGGAAAAGGGAGATTGGGAAACGACTACGTCCAACATATGATGTCACACACGTTATCTACTAAAATTATTGATCACAAAAGATAAGAGTTATTCGATAGGGAGTTGGAACGGAACGCGCGGACAGAGTACTGACCCACATACGCGCTGAACATTAAGTAACATGTCAAAAAATCTCCTCAGACAAACTGAAACGTTGAATGTGGGTGCCACCTTGGGACACAAAAGTCACTCCACGTCTCCACCGCTCTAGTCTAGTTCCCAGACAGTGTTTCTAACGCTCCACACTCAGCGCGTGGATATTTTATGGTGTCTATCCTCTCTCCTTCGGTCCCTGTGGATTACATTTTAGTTTTGTACGGAAATGTGCATGCAGATTATATTCGCACATTTCTATTATTCCGCTGGTATTTAGATGCACAAAATACAGTCATTACAGGAGGGGTAATATTTGTTTATATAAAATTATAAATATAAGATAATTTTCATAATCAATATTTTTAAATATATATTAAATAAATTATTATGTAATTACATGTTTTAAATTCAGTTCTTTATTGAATTAATAATTTAAAAATAAATTATGATGCACAATTAAGTCATATTTGACCGACTAACTCAAAAATAGTCAAATTTTGAAGGCACATCTCCTGTATTATGAACCTACACCTTTGTGTAAAAACCTTTAATTAATAATAATAATAATAATAATGCACTCCCTCATCACTTAGATCATTAATTAAAATATGACTTTATTGATTGATTAAGACCACTATCCTTTAATCAATAATTTGACTCCCCAGCCCGCTTACTTACCGTATTCATATTGTACTCTCGGTTCATCTCTACATTAATTAAAATTTTAAATTATTTAATTTTATTTATTTTAATAGTTTTTATTATTCAAAATTAATCAATTTATTAAGTAATTGATTAGTTTTTGTAAATTAATTATTTTTTTATAAATCAACATAAACTAATTAATTAATCTTCATTTTACATTTTTCTCTGTCAATTAAACTTCAAATTTTTAAAGGAGTAAAGACAGTTTTCTTTAATCATATTTCAAATTATTTAAGTTACAATCGATTTTATGATAGTCTAATTCTGTTTGAACTTTTTAAATCTTAAACTTTTTGCCAGTCTAGTTTTTAAAACATTGCAAGTCAAAAGTACACTTTGAATTTTAATGCTTACAATAAAGTACAACTTGAACCCTAACGTTTTGAAGTGTTCAAATTGAACTCAAATGTTTTTAAAAAGGTAAGAATAGATCTTAAATAAACAAAAATTTTGACAAAGTTAATTCTTTATCAGTTAAATGCCATGTTAATGCTAACATGATATTATTTTTATATTTTTAAAATAAATAATGAGTCTCGCTACCATATAATTAGCATTTTAAAATAAATTAGAAAATAAATCCTAATATTTCGTGGCAATAGGGCTTATTGTTGTAAATTTAAGCCAATAAGTCTCACTTATTCCGTGATAATGAGATTCACAGTTATATATTTTAGACAGTAAGTTTTATTTATCATGATACAGTGAGGCTCATTTTTATTTTAGAAAATAAAAAATAACATGTTAATATTAATGTGATGTTTGACTGATAGAAAATAAATTTTGTTTATATAATTAACATCTGTTTAAATATTTAAAAGATTTAAAATGAAAATTTAGTCTGATATTGCCTGAATTTCTTCACTGGCTGTCCTGTAATGGCAATACCGTAATAAACTTCGAAATCTGAGGTCCACCTCTTCCGTTCCATCCTATATTAAGCTTGTCGCTTCTCGTGTGGATTTAAGATAGGTTAAAATCGCAGTCCATGACTTTTGCATTATACTTCTCAGCTCCGTCCTGACCTCAGTTCCCCGCCCTTGGATTACTCTCGCTTAACGACATCAAGAGACTGTGGTTACAGATCATCTTTTCTGAACAAGAAGTTAAGGTGTACTCAACTATACAAGAGCATTCCTGGAGTGGTAAAACTTAAAATAGTTGTCAGCTGGAGATTCTGCGCCGATAAACTCAGATAAATTGAGCCGGCTTCGTGGGGACCATAAAGTACTGTTCTTATACATAAGTACATCGTCGTATAAACAAATTGCTTAACTCCAATCACGAACTTATCACATGATAAGTACATCTACTTATCAACTTTATCCGTCTGCTCCTAGCTATAAAAATCTCCATTTCTGCGAGGTTTAATGGTGGTATATATCTATATATTAAAACCTTATTTCTAGACAGAGAAAGTCTATATAGAGAAAGGGATAAGTTTTTTTGCTCAAGTTCTAGAGGGAGAAAGCTGTTCTCTCTCAGTTCTCTATTTCTGATCTCTCCTTCCTTTCTCGGGTGAGCTTCTCAGAAATCTCTCTTTATGCTTTTGCTATAGAATCAATCACTTTAATGTCTGTAGCTTTTCTTTTCTGGGTTTTTATTTCTGAAGCTCTTTTTTCCTTGACCTGTCTCCTAATTTTCTTTTGTGGTTTTGTTCATTGTTGGGCTTTACATATTTGATTCATACATATTATAAAGTTGCTTTCTTTGTCTCTTTGATCCCGCTAAGTATAAAAAACCCTAGTTTTTTCACACTTTTTTGGCAAATGAAATTATTTTGGGCTCTGGTTTCACTTGAAATATTATGTATTGCCTTTTGTGGGGATAATTGTGTGAGAAATGCTGGATTTGGTGTTTTGTTGACTGTCTTTGGAAGGTGGTCAAATGATCTAGAGTTTCATGTTTTTTATTTTTTTTCTTGTAAAACGTTCACTCGTTTATATCTGATCCTTTATGTATTTTTTTGGTTGCAGATCTAGTGCCAATTTTGGTTCTACCAAAAAATTGCAAGTCAAAGCGGGTTCTTTAATATGTCATCTCTCAGTAGAGAGCTCGTGTTCTTGATCTTACAGTTCCTTGATGAGGAAAAGTTCAAAGAGACTGTTCACAAGTTAGTTCTTTTGACCTTTAAATTTGTTGTATTTCGCCTTTAAAGCTGTGTCTCTTTGTAGTTGCCATTATTTTTTGTTAATATTACTAGTGAAGATTACCGGTTGATGGGGTATTGCTTATTGCTATAAATGTCACATAGACTTGAACAGGAATCTGGGTTCTTCTTCAACATGAAGTATTTTGAAGACGAGGTGCATAATGGTAACTGGGATGAGGTGGAGAAATACTTATCTGGTTTCACTAAAGTCGATGATAATCGATATTCAATGAAAATCTTTTTTGAGATAAGGAAGCAAAAGTATTTGGAAGCATTGGACAAGTAAGCTAGTGCACCTATTTTTGGTTATTTTCTTTCCAAATCCAAAGACTTTCTACATGCGAATGTAAGTGTTTGAAATTTCTGCAGGCATGATCGGTCAAAGGCGGTGGATATATTAGTCAAGGATTTGAAAGTGTTTGCCACTTTTAATGAGGATCTTTTCAAGGAGATCACGCAGCTTTTGACATTGGAGAACTTTAGGTATTGAACTGTATCTGAGAAACAATTAAACTGTGAGTTATATAACAATAGGAAGTTTATCCTGAAGATTTCTAGTCATAATACAGGGAGAATGAGCAACTGTCCAAGTATGGAGATACAAAGTCTGCAAGAGCAATAATGTTAGTGGAGCTCAAGAAGCTTATTGAAGCAAATCCTTTGTTTCGTGATAAACTGCAGTTCCCCAGCCTTAAAAATTCGAGGTTACGCACCCTCATTAATCAAAGGTAATCCGTCTAGAAGTGCTAGAACTTTTAAATTAATTGTACTTATTTTATTTTACAATGAGTATGCATGCATATAATTGCACGGGAATGTTGTTAGTTCAATGTGATTTTTGCATGAAATAGTAGAAAGCCCTTTTCTATCTGTCACTGACAATTTAATTTGGCAAATTTTGTTTTTTTTCATAATAAGTTTGGTTTTCTGTTGCCGAATGCTGGAAAAATCATGATATGTTAGTACTATTTTCTTGTAATTTCGTCTGCTTCAATTCATTGACTACTTCTAATTTAATCATTATAGTTAGCATTAGTGACTCTGGTATGGGCAAACAGTTATCTTTGTTTGTAACTTTCAGCTTGAATTGGCAACATCAACTGTGTAAAAACCCAAGACCAAATCCAGATATAAAAACTCTCTTTGTTGATCATTCCTGTGGGCAACCAAATGGTGCTAGGGCTCCATCTCCAGCAAATAATCCATTGCTTGGACCATTACCAAAAGCTGGGGGTTTTTCTCCACTTGGTGCACATGGGGTGGGTTTATCCTGCTTGGTTTGTAAATATTGTTTGGGAACGATTGCTTATCTTAACGCATCTGGATTTATGCATTCAGCCATTTCAACCTGCACCTGCACCTGCACCAGTTCCAGCACCTCTTGCTGGGTGGATGACTAATCCTTCTACGGTAACACATCCAGCGATTTCTGGAGGAGGAGCCATAGGTCTTGGTGCTTCATCAATCCCTGGTAAATTCCTTATTGTGCTAGAAAAGTCAATTAATCATTTATGTAATTGGAATTGCATCCAGTACATAGTTCTCTTTGTTAACAAAAGGGACATTTTGTTGTCATATATAGCTGCTTTGAAACATCCCAGGACTCCTCCAGCTAATCCTTCTGTAGACTACCCATCGGGTGATTCAGATCATGTTGCTAAAAGAACAAGGCCTATGGGAATTTCTGATGAGGTTTGCTGTGTTGTTCTCTCTGATTTGATTATGAACTCCTATGCCATGTTTTATCACCCAAATTTACGTACATATCCTTTTGTCAGGTAAACTTGCCAGTCAACGTGTTGCCAGTATCATTTCCTGGATATGGCCATAGTCAGGCTTTTAATGCACCTGATGACTTGCCCAAAACAGTTGTACGCACCCTGAATCAAGGATCATCTCCTATGAGCATGGATTTCCATCCAGTTCAACAAACTCTTCTTATAGGTATACTTTGGTTGATATCATTGATTATGCTTGTCACTATCTTTCACCCTAACCAGAGGATGGCTTGTGGGTTTTAACTCATTTTCCTGCTACAGTTGGTACCAACGTGGGTGATATTGGGCTGTGGGAGGTTGGTTCCAGGGAACGACTGGTTGCAAGGAACTTTAAAGTGTGGGATCTTAGTGCATGTTCAATGCCTTTTCAGGTGTGTATATTTTTCTCTTGATGGTTCGGGAAACCTGCTACTGTGAATCCTTGTGATGAATAGCTTTCAAACTTTTCGTGTTTGAAGCTGATACTCTTGTTGTAATTCAGGCAGCTCTAGCCAAAGATCCTGGTGTGTCTGTTAACCGTGTGATTTGGAGTCCTGATGGCTCATTATTTGGTAAACTGAACATCCATTGGAATTTGTATTTGATCATAAAATATTCATTAATTGAAGGGGTGCAAAATTATTTACTGATAAGTATCTTGGCTCTACCAACAGGAGTTGCATACTCGAGGCATATTGTGCAAATATATTCTTATCATGGGGCTGAAGATGTCAGGCAGCACCTGGAGGTAACCACATGACTAAATTAAGCTATATGTGTGTCACTTTACAAGTTCAAAATAACACTGAAGATTTTGATGTAGATTGATGCTCATGTTGGGGGTGTAAATGATCTTGCATTTTCAACTCCAAATAAGCAACTTTGTGTGATAACATGTGGTGATGACAAAACCATTAAGGTTAGTGTGTTCTGATGAATGCTGCATTGTTACTAACATAAAAAACTGCATAGTACTTATTTTATTCTGTAACTATAGGTGTGGGATGCTAATACTGGCACAAAGCAGTATACCTTTGAAGGTCATGAGGCTCCTGTTTATTCTGTCTGCCCTCACCATAAGGAAAATATTCAGGTAGTTTGCTTATTTCAGACACATTTTCATTTTCCATGTTAGGTGCATATGTAAGCGTAGCTTGTCAAGTGTGTTCCTTCTTACGACTTTGCATTCACTCTCTTGCTATGCTTGACTTTCTCCTTTTTTGTTTTTTATCAGTTCATCTTTTCAACAGCACTGGATGGGAAAATAAAAGCATGGCTGTATGACAACATGGGATCTAGAGTAGATTATGAGGCCCCTGGCCGCTGGTGCACGACCATGTCCTACAGTGCCGATGGCACAAGGTTAATAGATTTTAACAATCTTGTTTATGAAAATGGGTCTTTCTGCTTATTTATGCATGGTCTAACTAAGAAATTTCTGGTTTTGAACCTTTGGTTCGAATTTTTGGCAAAACTTCAGACTTTTTTCGTGTGGAACTAGCAAAGATGGGGAATCACATATTGTTGAATGGAATGAAAGTGAAGGGGCTGTGAAACGGGCATATCAAGGTTTTCGCAAACGGTCATTGGGTGTTGTGCAATTTGATACAACAAGAAACCGATTTTTGGCTGCTGGGGATGATTTCTCCATTAAGTTCTGGGATATGGACAACGTTCAAGTTTTGACATCAATTGATGCTGACGGCGGCCTTCCGGTAAGATTCTAGGTATACCTGTTAAAGATATTTCTGTGCAATGGATTACTTATTCTTAGTATCATCGATTCTTAGGCAAGTCCACGTATTCGCTTCAACAAGGATGGCACTCTGTTGGCTGTTTCTGCCAATGAGAATGGGATTAAAGTATTAGCCAATGCAGATGGTATTAGATTACTGCGCACATATGAGAATTTGTCTTATGATGCCTCACGAGCATCTGAAGCTGTGACCAAGGTAACATTGTCAGATATTTTTTGGGTTGAAATATCTCAAAGTGAACATGTGTAACCTCACTGTGTTTCTCTTGCAGCCTACTATTAACCCAATCTCAGCAGCTGCTGCTGCTGCTGCGAGTAGTGCAGACAGAGGCACCCCTGTTGTTTCAATAACTGGAATGGTGTGTGCAGCGTGCTTTTTCTTGTGTCAAAGACCTGAGATTTCTGCAATTCAAATACCCTTTATTTCACCTACCGTATTACTGTATCTTCTGTAATTCTAGAGCTTTTAGAATAATGCCTCCTTGTTAGTTCTTTCTTATTTCTTATTGTTATTTATAGTTAATCATTGTCATTATGTTCCCTCTGGTGGATGCATGTTAGTATAATTTTTTTCAAGTATTATTCACCAGCAAATTTCTTTTGGCAGAATGGAGATGCTCGAAACTTGGGAGATGTGAAACCTAGAGTAGCTGAAGAACCTAATGATAAATCAAAGATATGGAAGCTCACTGAAATCAGCGAACCATCTCAATGTCGGTCCTTGAGACTTCCTGAGAACTTGAGAGTGACCAAGGTATAATACCTGCTCAGTACCTCGTAACTGCATAACTAATTATCATGGACTTCTTCTCGTTGATAAAGCTATTTCGGCCATCAACCTTTTATGACATGCTAACAACTACTGATCATTCTATTCATTTGTTGACTTCTCCCAGATATCAAGGTTAATCTATACAAATTCGGGTAATGCTGTTTTGGCATTAGCATCAAACGCGATTCATTTACTGTGGAAATGGCAACGAACTGAACGTAATGCTAGTGGCAAGGTTTGAAGATATGCAATTTTACTTTATATATGTATGGATATATGTCTGAGTCAAGTTTTGGTGTGTTTTCACTTTGCATCTGAACTACTGTCTATTCATATTATAGGCAACTGCCAGTTTTTCTCCTCAACTATGGCAGCCGTCAAGTGGCATTATAATGACAAATGATGTTATTGATGCAAATCCTGAAGAAGCTGTACCATGCTTTGCGCTGTCCAAAAATGATTCTTATGTGATGTCAGCATCTGGAGGAAAGATTTCCCTTTTCAATATGATGACATTTAAGGTATGCAAATATTTTTGGATTTAAGTTGATATCAATGAAAATAGCTAAATAGAAGTCCGTCCTGCAAATTTCAGACGATGACAACTTTCATGCCTCCACCACCTGCAGCAACATTCCTTGCTTTCCATCCTCAGGATAATAATATCATTGCTATTGGCATGGATGATTCTACAATTCAGATATACAATGTCCGAGTAGATGAGGTATAAGATTATTCTATCAGATTTCCCAGGTGTCATTTGTGTTGGTTGGAGAAGCAACACTTGATTCTGTTTTCCATTGATACAGGTCAAGAGCAAGCTCAAAGGCCACTCTAAAAGGATAACTGGCCTTGCATTCTCCCATGTGTTGAATGTGCTAGTATCTTCAGGTGCTGATGCTCAGGTAATTGTTTCCAGTCAATTATTTGATGGTCACTGTGCTAGCATATTATTTTTTAATTGCTTCGGTATACTCGTACCTGTATGGATTACTGAATTTATTGTTTTCAAGACCAGTTTATTGGTCATAATCAGTTGATTTCATATATTCAATTCTGATTCTGGGCTTGCTTTAAATAGTTCAATGCTTTACCAGGAGCCTCGTCATATTCTGAAATGGTTGAAGCATAACAAGTTATAGCTATTAATTATTTGCTCTCGACTGAATTAGATTTATCTACAAGTTGAACTGCGTTGTCATTCTGGTATATTCTTATTCAATGATGCCACTGGTAAGCAATTCCAAGGTTTCTTTTATTGAATGTCTTACAGATGTTTTTTGACCTTTCCAGCTTTGTGTATGGAACTCGGATGGATGGGAAAAACAGAAAACAAGATTTTTGCAGGTGCCAGCTGGGAAGCCAACAGCACAGTCAGACACACGTGTACAATTTCATCAAGACCAGATGCACTTCCTAGTGGTACATGAAACTCAACTTGCCATATATGAGACTACAAAACTTGACTTTCTAAAGCAGGTACAATTTGTTTCCAAGACTCTTATTTGTTGAAGTAATATCTCATTTTCATTTTGTTAACAAATGCCTTTTGGATCTAGTGGGTTCCACGGGAATCTTCTGCACCAATCTCTCATGCAACATTCTCCTGTGATAGTCAGTTGGTATATGCCAGCTTCTTAGATGCAACTGTCTGTGTGTTTAGTGCTGCAAACTTAAATCTAAGATTGCGATGTCGTATCAACCCTTCATCCTATCTCCCTGCCAATGTTAGGTAATTTCTTTAGACATTAGTTTAATTCAAACCTTGTTAGAATTCTTCCCAGCATCTTTTGAATACCATCCTTTCATGTCAACTTTATTTGTATGTTTAATATACTCAAAATCTGGCAATTTCTTACATGCAACTACCAATATACATTATGCTTAACTTTCTTAATCACAGATTTCACAATTGAAATTTTGCGACTGCATGACATTCATTTAATTGATTCTTCGTCAATGGATTTCTGTCTTGCTCAAGGAACATTCCTGTAATGAACTTAATGGTGCAACTCGTGATTAACTGTTTCTAATTTTGGAAGTCATGTTCCTCTTTTATCTCTAAATTGTTTGTAAGTTGTTTTGGCACATTTTTAAGGAAGAATGCAAAGAGATAAGCAAGGAATGGCAGATACAACATTTGTTTGATATATTTTTCTCTAACACAATATCCCAACAAGAAGGAACATTTTCTAAATGCTCCTTACAATCTTGTTGAGCTACTATTTATTCAGATGTGATATCTTAAATCAAGTTGCTTGATATTCATTCATATATCATATATTAGATCAAGTTACTGATTTTTTCTGTCAATCTGAATTTTCTCTCAATACAGTTTTAGATGGTATGAATTGCACATTGCATTTTTGACTACTGGTAGAATTTATGTTTTCTTAATGAATATTTATCTACAGCTCCAATGTGCATCCACTCGTTATTGCTGCACATCCACATGAACCAAATCAGTTTGCACTGGGACTATCGGATGGTGCAGTTCATGTTTTTGAGCCCCTTGAATCTGAAGGGAAATGGGGTGTGCCTCCACCTGCTGATAATGGGTCAGCAAGCAGTTTGCCAGCCACTCCTTCTGCTGGACCTTCAGGTTCAGATCAAGCACAGAGATAATGTTAAGGCCAGAGCACAAGTTCTTTTACACGCTTGGCTTGGTGGCCTACTCTAATCTAGGTATGCCCAGGTTTATGTTCTTTGTTGAACAATTAGCCTTCAAGTTTGTTTAGGCTAGCAATCACATTTCTGATAATTCAAAAACTTGGATACCATAAAACCTTCAGGGAGAAAAATATCTTCCAGTTGCCATGCACATTACTTTGCTTTAGAAATTGGTGTAACTTTATTTACAATAAGGCACTTCCTGGAATTTCAAACTGGCTTTCCGAGCTTCTCCCATATTGGCTAGTTATCTTCAGTTAAAAACTTACCGGGGTGATAACTTCTGATTTTTCCCACTCTGTGTATGTGGTTGTCGACAGTAAATTTGAAATATTAATGATTCATTCAACTTATATCTCTACTTTCTCATTCGTTTTTTCCTGAATTTTTTACTGGTGCAGTTCAAGGTTTATGATATGCCATTTACTCGGAGGAACAACTTGCAAGCGAATGTAGTTCTAGCATGTTCCTTCAGATACTATGTAAAGTAAAGGCTATAGGAGACTAATAGTGAAATTTTCTTTGCCCCTGGGAATTTCTAGAGGAAGATCTTTTTTGTATTACCTTTCTGGTGATTCTTCTCTTGCAAGTGGTGAATAGTCTTTTATGTTCCGTATTTCGCACCATCCCTTGGCTTTCCTCGAAACACTAAAGCAGTCATTCTTTCGTTTGTGCACTTCCTCAAGTATTTTTCTTCTTTCCTTTGGAATTCTAGACAAGAAATGACTAGTGGGACGGATGTTTAAACCAAAACATTTGTTTACGTGATAACTTCGTCAGCTGGGTACATAGATACGCCAATGCAAATCCCAAGTCTTCCTCCCGCCTGCCCCGTTGGGATGGGAAGACATAATCTTGGTGCCAAAACATTTGGAAGTATTTGTCTGAAACCTTGAACACGAGGAACTTGAGTGTTCTCCTGTAGACTTGGCGAGTTTGGCCGTGTCCGTGATAAGGCAGTCGTTAAATCTTTTGTCACTATTACAGCTGATCTAACTGTTGGCATAATTAATGGAATCTGATTCCGTGCATGCATGCAGTATGATTCAAACAACAATATCTTCTTAAAGGAAGCTTTTGATGACAGGGTTCATCATCCCTGGAGTGGTTTGGTATCACGACAAGGGGAGGAGTAGACGCAGATTCAAGATAAGGTCAAAAAACAAAGACTAAGCTGAATGTATATCTATTTAGTGCCGTGCATTGGGCATTAAACAATGAAAGGGAGTTTCTTCTTGTGCTCATTTTTCAGCCTACCACTACATAACATATAGAGTCTTTCAAGGTATTGATTGCTGATTGGTCAAAAATGAGCGTTGTAATTCAAAAATGCGTGTTGTGATTGCCATATCTTCAGTTCGACAAGATACGAGCAAGTTCAAGTTGGAGTGATTAAGAAAGCGCCTCCCGAAAAGTGAACAATTGATAAGTTGTGATCATCATTAGTCACTAAGAATCGAGGTAAATCATGTCCAAAAACAAGAAGTGAGACCAACACTGTTTCCTCATGCACCCATCCCTCTCGGCCACCTCAACACTTTTTCCTTTTCTATTCCTGCTCACCTTAATTAAAGAATATGAATACCGTTTCGTTCCGGTCGATACTAGTTAGAAAACGAAACAGTATGAAGCCCTGTGGTACCGATCGGTACAGGAGGTTCCGCTTGATACCGGCCAGTATTAACTGATATTTCAAATATGGATAAAATATCGGGTGGTACCGTTAATTTTGAAAAGTGCAGGGACTTAATAGCAAAGAAAAAATTTATCGTACTACCTAGTGTTGTTAATTTTCAAATATGGAATTGTTGTGAATGGAGTGTTTTATTTAAAGTAAATAATTAATCGATATAATAATTTGTTACGGTTACAGAATTGTTATTCTTAAAATTAGTATTGGTTATTTGGGTATTAATTTATTGGATAATATGTTGTGATATTGATATTTAATGTGGAATTTTATTAATAAAATAATTTCTAATATTCTTCATTGCTATTCATAATAACTAAATAAACTAAGTTATCTCAATTAGTTAATGAAATAGATAATTTGTATAAATTTCAGATTCTTTTTCATATCTAATGCATATGAATTAAGAGCATTTAAAGAACAAATGATTTCTTGTTTCAATTTCCTAATTACAATTACAACATTAGGGATTACCATTTACAGTGGTATTGGCTTTATCATGTATACTTAACATGTTCTTCATTACTGGCTAGGCAATGAAAGCTATTCTTGGAATATATTTCTTGAACCAAATAAATCTGTGCCATATTACCTTAGGGTTATGCTATAGGAAGATTTCTAAAGCTATTTGCTTTGATGTATTTTCCTGAAACATTTTCAGCCCATATAATCTTGTCATTCAACTTTTAATTTAGTATGTAGTTAGGAATGACCTCCTTGATTCTATTAAAACATCTAAATCTAATGGTATGATATGTTAGCTCATTTACATATTTATGTATAGAAGTTAATTACTCAATTTTCTCTAGATATATGAAGGAAAAATTCAAAGCATCTTAGTGTAGTACAATCTTACACATAAATCCAAAAAGAGTCCTTTCTAATTGAGTATTTAATTTTTTTCTTACTTTTCCTTATAATTTTACATGTTAGTAATTTTTTATCTTTATCTCTTCGACCTCTTTTATTTATTTGTTAGTTTAATTACTTATGTTACTTTTGGTTATTCGTATTAAAGTAGATATTGTTTTAACTCTCACTTTTAATATTAATAATGTTACATTGCTACTTATATAAGTAATAGAAAATATTTAAAAACTAAGATATAAGAAAAAAATTTGTTTCTCTTTATACAGGACTCTAAAAGTTTTGCATAGCCAACTTTTTCATGTTTTGACAATCAATATTTTGAACAATTAAATTGTTAGTTTTTGACTTATTAGTTAATTGAATAGGATAAAATTGAATTTGTATATAACGTATTCATACAAAATGAGTTATATTATACAAGATGGACAGTGTATTGTGTAATTGTGTATGTTGAATATTTGAATTGTTAGTTTTTGACTTATTGGTGAATTGTGTTGGAAAATATTGAATTGTGTTAGATAAAATTGAATTGTGTATGATGTAATCATACAAAATAAGTTATATTATACAAGATGGACATGGGCTTTGTGTAAGTACGTTAGTTTGGACTTTTGAGTTAAACAATACATATTTTGTGATGGTAGTTGATAATAAATTTGTGTTTTCTTTATTTTGATATATGTCTTCATCTATTTTTAAAAATAAATGGAAGGAAGTTCAGGTACTCTTGAACATTCAACCACTTTATGAAGATACAATGATCTAGCTTATGCTGATATTGCATTCATCCCCGGTATGAAAAATCATACTATTCTCTTGTTTTATAACAAGCATTTAAAAGGAGGAGGAATTGCCCAATTAAAAAAACATTTGGTTGGTTTTAAAGGAGATGTGGAATCCTGTAAAAAAAGTCATGATGTGAAGTGACAAATGAAAATTTTGCTTGAAGAATATCATCACGAGAAAGATAAAAGGGAGAGATTGAATTATGAAACTAGTAGTGGAAGTTCGTTTGCCAGTGTTCATAATGATAGTGGAAATGTTGAAGGTGGTAGTGTTCCTTCCCAGCAAAAAGTGAATGTTGCACTTAGATCTGATGTTAGGAAAAGAAGGCAGATGACTAATTTTTTTCACCACGAATAACTCCTAAAGTCTAACCTTCAATTTGTCGTGTCATGCAAATAAGAGATGCGGCTTACAATATAGATATGGCAATGGCTAGACGATGGTATGATACAGTTGCAACATTCAATGCTTCCCAATTTTACTATCATCAGCCTATGGTGGATGTTATAGCCTCTTATGATATGGGATATAAAACTCCCCCTATTGATGACTACATAGGTAAAATTTTGAGTTAGTTTCTGAAATTAAAAGTTATTTAGAAGAAAGAATAATGGATTGAGCTACTTATAAGTGTTTAATCATATGTGATGATTAGACAAATAGGAGACATCAGCTTATTATTAATTTTTTTGGTTTATTCTGTATATGGCTCAATATTTTTGAAGTCTAATGATGCATCTGGCCTTGTTAGGAATATTGATACTTTATCTGAAATATTTGATGAAGTTATAAATGAAGTAGGGCTAAAAATATTTTTCAGTTTATTACTGACAATAATTTGCTCATAAAGCGACGAGAAGAATGTTACAAAATAAGTATAATTCTTTTTTGGACTCCTTATGTTGCACTTTACATTGACTTAATGCTGAAAAATATAAGGAATGCTAGGTATTTTCCTATTATTGATGAGACTGTGCAGAAAGCCAAAAAGGTGATTAACTTCATCTATAATCGTGTATGAGTGTTGAATTTAATGAGAAAGGATTTTACTAATAGTAGAAATTTGTGTCATCCTATCGTGACAAGATTTGCAAAGAATTTTTTATCACTTTAATGTTTTGTTATAATGAAGAAAGAGTTGAGACATATATTAAAAAGTGATAAGCGAGTTGCATCTCACTATGCTAGGTCTAATGCTAGATTGGAGGTTTCCAGAATTATATTTAAAGATACTAACTTTTGGTCGCAATGTCAATTTGTAATTTGAGTTGTGAGTCTTTGGTGAGGGTGTGATGAAAAGGCAACAATGGGTTTTTTATGCCATGGAGAGGGCGAAGGAAGCAATTAAGATCAATCTAAAAAATAGGCATTCTTTGTACACACCTTATCTTGCAGTCATCAATGACAAATAAAAAAGACAACTTTACTCTGTTGTTTGCAACTGAAGCGTTTTTGAATCCTAGTATGTATTTCAGACTAGGTTTTACAAAAAGAACTGAAGTTAATAAAGGAATGTTATTAACTATTACAATAGTTATTGCTCATGAGATGATGTAAGACGTCCTGAGCTCATAAATCGAGCTTTATAAGCCATTTTATGGAAATTTTAGGATGCCAATTGCTATTTAATAAAGAGCAAAACTTTCTCCAAGTATTAGCTTTTTCCTTTTTCTTACTTGTTGAAAATTAATTGTCAATTTATTTTGTTTATAACACTACTTTTGTTGTCTTAAGACTTATAGTTTCTTAGTGGAATCAATTTGGAATTGGTGTTCCAAAATTGCAAAGATTTACAGTTTGAATTTTAAGTCAATGTGTGAGTGCAACAAGCTATAAAAGGTACTGAAGCATATTTGAATTCATGCATTCTAAGAAAAGGAATAGAATAGAGCATAAGAGATTAAATGACTTAGTAATCGTTCGTTACAATTTAAAGCTTCAGGAAAGATATCATTATTAATTTAGATACAATTTCTTATAATGTTTAATAATTATATTTTATTGTTTACTAGGACTCTTAATAGAATAAGTAGTTCAATACATCAAATCTGCGTTGATAATACCAATCTTTAGGTGGATTGGGTGTTTGAGAAATTAAATTTGGTAGATGTGAGTGACTTGGAAGATAATCTTAGACGGGAAAACATTGACATGTTATTTGTTGTATTGAATTTAAATGATGATGATGATAAGGCTTCTCTTAATGATGAGGATTTTATACTAAATAATAATTGAGGTCAATGTCCTCTCGTAGACAACTGAATGAAGTTCCAAGTTTTTGTTTCTTCTCTTCTTTTAATTTTACTTATATTAGATATATATGTTAAATTCTATACAGATAATGTAATCGTAAATGTTTTTATTTTAGGTTTAACTTTTACTTGGTTGTTTCCTCATCAC
Organism: Erythroxylum guanchezii; assembly: GCA_025629825.1. Classification (NCBI taxonomy): domain Eukaryota; kingdom Viridiplantae; phylum Streptophyta; class Magnoliopsida; order Malpighiales; family Erythroxylaceae; genus Erythroxylum; species Erythroxylum guanchezii. The sequence continues at coordinate 15,134,169 of JAOTAX010000001.1, forward strand.
GAACTCTTATTATAAATTGTAATAGTTAGAGAGTTAAAGATATTTATTGTTCTTTTTATTTGATGTTTTGATATAATTATTATTTATTATATAATGAAATCATAATATTTTAAATACTTTGTATTGTTCTTAATTTTATATTTGTATGATGATTGTCTTTTTTTATAATAATTGTGTTTATTATTTATATGTGAAATATCTGAAAATTATTATTAATAAAAAAATTTATTTTAAATTTTTACTATTATGATTTTTGGAGACATGGTTGATGTAAAATTATAAAGTATACAGTACAATATACTAATGGACTATTTTACAATTTTAAAAAAATCAGGAAATATTTTATAAATTTAAAAAATTGCCTAAAATAATACCTGGTATTAATTAATACCGATGTACCGGTACAATATTCGTAACATTACTTTAATTAGGCTACTACAACACTTCTCTAGTTTCCTTCGTACACGACGCATTTTCTCAATCATCATCAAAATCTGTTTGTTTGTTTTCTTTATAACGACTAGCTTGGTTTTTTCGTTTTCTTTCTTTCTCTTTTTTGGGTGGAGGAGTTTGGGGTGCGTTTGAAAGTTTACATTTTTGTACGTGCTGTTATATGTAAAGCTTTATTTTTTAACGTATCCAAAGTATTTTGTAAAGATATTTCAGATAAAATGAAGGAAGGAAGGGTTTATAGAAGAAGAAGACACGTGTAGAGAAAGATGGAACAACTTGCATAAAAAATTTTCATATCGTACGTAGACATTACAATGGATATAAAATAGTACTGTACCTGTCCCTTTTGCAGTCAAGACACATGTTGTAATCTTAGATATAGGCTTTGTTTGGCAATCAGCTGATAGTTGATAGTTGATTATATCAGCTGATTTGATCAGCGGATTGCATTAGCTGTTTGTTAAAGATGTTTGGTAAAATTAGTTGTTTAGTATTAACTGTTTAAGTGTAAAATGACTTATAAAGACATGACTTTAAAAAATATAAGAATATGAATATTATATATTTTAGTAGTAGTAGTAGTAATAATAATAATAATAATAAAAGAATAATAATAGTACTAATACTAATAATAATAATAAGGACGATGGTGATGGTGATGGTGATAATAATGGTGATACATCCAAACATAAAATATAAGAATCCAAATGAAGGTTAAGTTTAACAACACACATCAAATAGAGCAAAAGAAATAAACACCATCATTTAAAGTAAAAGTTTATAACAATTTAAGAACGACGTCTAGCTGCCATTAAACTAGATGCAATATTATTACGAATAGTTGTCATCTCCCGAGTTCTTTGTTCTTCAATGTCTTCTTGCGTAGAGTTAACTTCAACATCTTGAAATACAT
>JAOTAX010000001.1:15141665-15161042 GCA_025629825.1 Erythroxylum guanchezii
TATTTTCTGCCATTGTCGTTTTTGTTCACAGGGTCGACTTCTCTGATACCAATTGTTGATAACAAAAATGGGCTAATGGATTTTAAGGGAATATCGTTACAATTTTGTCAGAAAGAATAGAAAGAGAATCAATTGAGAGAGAGAGATATGGATTCCATTGATTAGAGAGAGAATAACAAATCACATACAACCTTTTACATATCGTTGTAATCGTTCAGATGCATTTTAAATACAATTACTATTATACTCTAGTTAGGCGCCCACAATAGTAATACTGGACTTTTTATTTAAACGCAGCGCTCAACCTTCTCTCTAACGCTTTCCGTCATGTTTTATTATGCATTGTCTTCTTCATCTTCCTCCGTAACATACAGCATCTGAAGCCACTAAAAAATCTGAAATGTTTGACCTTGGAATCTTGCAAGGTTAATGTTAGTCTGCCAGTGACATTAAGAAGCTTCAATCAACTGGTCTTCCAGGAGAAGATTTGGATGCCCCAAAGCAGCAATCCCCTGATAAGCCTTAAAAAAAAGCCTTCGCTCGAAGTAAATTCAGAACTCTAAACAAATGTTTAAGATGGAATTGTAGATATAACTACAGACGACTTGAAGTTGTTCTCGAGAGGCTGGAAGCTTACTTCCATATGGGTTATGGAAGAAATTGGGTTTAAACCCCCTGGTTGGGCAATGATAAGTTATATTTTTTATGTATTATTATAAGTTCCGACATTGTTATTCGCCTTGAACTTCTCTTGGCACCCTTTCAGGAGTACTATGTGGAACACTTTCTATAATAGCAAGCTCAATTTACGAAAGTGCTACTTGATAACGAGTGTTCAAAAGCTGGAATCGGTATCCCGTGAAAATATGTAAGCCTACTTGACGAATGGACACTTGGCACATCATCTTCTAGGTTATTCTTATATCTAATCAGTTGTTATAATTTTATTTACGATATTAATATTTTAATTAATAAAAATATTTTTCTCTTTATATATTTTATTAATTACATTTCATATTTTAATATTAAAGTTAAAATTTCTAGATATCTTAAATATTCAATTTGTATTTATATATTATTTATAAATTATTTTAACCATAATTTTATTAAGACGGGATATTAATAAAACTATGTATATTTTTTTTTGAAATGGTCATTGATCTCATAAATTAAAGTATGAAGATACTTAACTAATTGTATGAGTGTTTATTAGATAATAAGTTCATTGAAGTGATTTAATTATGAGGATCCTAAATGAAATAATACTTATATGTTTGTGGATTTTTTTTAATTATAATGGTTATATAAATAATCTTCATATTTGAGATTACTAATATATCTCATATGCAAATTACTGTGTTTTGATACTAATTATGATTTATGCTATTTAAGGTAGCTCAGTCAGTATTACTTGGATATAGTATGAACCATATAGAGATAGTTGAGCAAATCAATAAAGGAATATTCGTCATTCAAAAGTAATTAAAGAGAATATTCTAATATTCTTGATTGGTAGTGATTTAAAGAGTTCTATTACCAGAGTGAATTGATATTTGAAATGGTATTTTCAAATCTTAATTATAAATTAATTACTAATTATCAGTAATAAACATGATTAGATTTAGAAAGAGTAGACAATATATTTATACTCTTTGTCTAATTAGAATTATGAATGACGAAATGATTAAATTATATATCATAATCATGTATGGACAAGTTAAGTCAAATCACTTTCATATTCCTAATTTTTGAGTAGTCATGATATATTGTTATATATCAATTTTGATATATGACTATAAATTGTTTAATTGGAGAATTAAAGAAAAATTAAAAGAAGTTTTAGTTTGTCTCATTCTAATTATGAATTGAAAATATAATTTAAAATCATTGCAATATAATAGGAACATGATGTCATCATCATCATATCCCGAAGTTCTGCAATGAAGCAGGGTCTGGGGAGGGCCTGATAGTACGCAGCCTTACCCCTACATTGTAGAGATGCTATTTCCAGTAGGTCCACATGCATATGTGATCGGATAATATTGATGTAGGTTAAAAAGAATAAATACGTAAAGACTGGTGGTAAATCCATATATATACCTGATAGTGACCATCATCTGCTATTACCTTTCGCCTTACCAAGACCAGCTTTGCACGTCATTAGTTGCACTACATCCATCGAAGGAACCTTCCCTCCACACCTGAAAAAAAATCCCTAGGCGGTAGGGATGAGGTGTGAGGGCACTATGGTATGTCGTTTACCCTTATTATATCACGCCAGACTTTTCTAATTCTAGCCACTGCAGCAGTAAGGGTCAACTCTGACATAGCCCTCTTGATGTAACACATAAAGAACAGTTAAAAAGAGAAATTAAAATTAAAATTAAGTTAGAATTAATTATAAAATTTGAAAAACTTTATAGATCAAACGTAAGATATTTGATTTTACTAAAATTAAATTAAATTATAATTAATTAGAATATTTAATTTTAATAAAAATAAACCTTAATACTTTTTTTCCATTTATAGGAAATAAGTGTAAGAGAGTTAACACTACTGCTTATTTCCTTTCAAAAGTTGAGTTTCTTTTTCTCTATTATATGGATATTCTTAAAGACTGGACATTTGGATAATTAGTGGTTGATGCTTCGAATTCCTACTAAATTCTTTTACGAAATGTCAGCTACAATTAATTTTTTCAAGTTATTCAATTATTGAGATCTAATTTGAAAATCTTAAAAATTTAAGTTTTTACTGAGCCCATAATTTAATCAGAGTTAGTTTCATAACAATGCATCGAAGTCATCTTTAATTGAAGAACTTGAATCAATTGATTGATTGATATTGATTTGATTAAAAAAAAAAAAGGGCTTGACACCTTAGTTTAATGAATTATTGATTTAATTAATTCCTTAGATGTAGGTTTTCTCGAAAGTTAATTATTTTGGCCTCGAGCTTGTTTCTTCTCAAACTCGATTGATATGTTTCTATCTTGAAAGCTTGCGGTCTAGAAAAACAAAATATTGCCTGTTTTGTTATTGTAAAATATGAATATTATTTTGGAATCTTGTTTCTAGTTGATTACGTTCCGGAAAAACGCCATTTTTTGCATGTCCCTTAACTTCAAATAAGGATTTGTTTAATGTTATGAATGCTTTAAAATGGGTTGTGTCTGAGTTTGTGGTTTTTTTCAATTGGAGCAATGGCTATCGATGGAGCTTCACCAATAACGGACTGTCGTTGGTAAAGACGCGAACTAGTGGCAATCACTAGCTAAGGGCGAAATCTCACCCAGGAGACGAAACTCGCCCATGGGAAAACACTATAGTAGAGGAGATCCATGGAGGCAGAAGCAACAGGGTCGAAAGAACACTGACAAGCAGCAAACCAGTCAGCATCAACCCAACAACATAAGAGGGCGATAGCACGAGGAACGCATAAACCCTAATCTAAAAATTGATGGGGCATACACGGGAAGACAACGTATGAATGCACGCACCAATCAATGTTAAACAACATGTGCAGTACATGGGTTGCGTAGTCTCCACTCCAATTTATTTTAATTTTTATGTTTTAAGCCTTATTTTTTAATTAATTGAGATTTAGTTGGCTTAAATTTCTAATAAATTTGAAAAAGCTTTTTTTTTTTAATTTTTGAATTTTTTCAAAATTTATTTTTATTAGGAATACTTTGAAATTTAGTTTAATTTTTCAAGAAGTTGAATTATTAAATTAAATTAATTATCAAATCAATAATAAAATTCAGCAAATGTTTAAAGGTTTTTTTTTTCATAATTCATGTTAGAAATTATTAATATAATAAGATTATATTTTTTATGAAATCAATTTTTTTAAAATTTCAAGTCCCTCAAATATAAATACACATTAAGAAAGTGATGATTGTCTTCCATTATTTAAAAATAAAACAAGAGTTCTATTTATTGTAAGGCTTGTTGAGCAAATTCAAGATGTTGTTCACTCGAATATGTTTCATCTTAAATTAGGGATAACCAATCCTAAAGTGCTTAACCTTTTGGCCTTTTTTCAATTTAGTGCTTAAGCTTTAAAATTTTTCAACTAAGTGACCAATGTGTTAAAACCTTAACAATTCAGTTCAAAACATTAGTTTTTGCTGATGTAACTAATATATGGACATTCAAATGATATTTTAGATATGTCATATCATCAAAAATAATCTTTTGCACTGAATTGTTAAGGTTTTTAAAAAGTTGGTCACTTAAATGAAAAATTTTGAAGCTTAGGAACTGAATTGAAAAAATCTTAAAAAGTTACACTTTTGAATATATTATCCTCTTAAATTAATGAGTCCTACTTAACTATATTTGTGTAATTTAGATGAGCAAACTCATGAGCATATAAATTTAGCGGTATGGTTAGGAATAATATATTAGATATATTTTGGAAAAGAGTTGTCACATAATGGACCTAAGAGTCACATAAGATGTTATTGATAAACTTGTTTTATATCTAATTTAAATTTAGTTGATTTATTGAGCAAACTCAAGATCAATTAAATTTGAAAGGGATCTTAGCCTATTAGGAAATTATTTAATAATTTCTCGATTTAATAGTGAGGGCTATTATTTTGAATTTAATAGTGGGAGCAATCAAATATTTAATAAAGTTCTTATTTTATTTGCTTTTGTGGCATAAACTAATACTTGCTCTTTTACGTCTTTTGGTTGTTAAAAGAAGATGAGTGCCAATCAATGACTGAGGAGCATCATGAATGTTAATAAGCTAACTAGACCTAATTTCTCTAACTGATTTTGCAAATTGAAAATTTTTCTCAAGGAAGAAAAGAAAATATATGTTATTGAAACTGTTGTTTTATTAGAGCTTAGTTTTGATGCTAATGATCAGTTTTGGGAGAGATATCAGCAATATATTAATGAAATTTAATAAACTACATATGTGATGTTGGCTAGTATATCTTGAGAGCTTCAAAGGCAGTATGACAACATGAATGCTCCTACTATGATTCTACATATCAAGGAGTTATTTGCTACACAAAGTGAGGGGGACAGATATTAATACTCCAAAGAGTTATTTTAATACAAAATGACATAAAGTTCTTCAGTGATGTGCTAAAGATGATTGGCTATGTTGAAAAATTAAGTCAATTTGGTTATATCATGGAGTATGGGTTAAACATTGATTTGGTATTTCAATCTCTTACACCAAGTTTTTCATAATTCATTATGAACTTTTATGTGACTCAAAAGTAGGTACCATTGCATGAATTGTTGGATATGTTTAAGACTGAAGAGGGATCCCTTAAGAAGGAGTCCAATTCTGTTGTTAAAAAATTCTTCTAAGAATAATAAAAGGAGCTCTAAGAATAATAAGAATAAGAAACATAAGGCTTTTGCTAAAGTAGCAAAGCCACAAGGTGTTGTCAAGAATAAGGACATTGATAAAGACACATATTTACATTATGGAGACTATAGACACTGGAACAGAGATTGCAAAACTTGTCTTACTAACTTGAAAGATAAGAAGCTTAAAGAATCTATTTCTTCAAAAAAAAAAAAAATTGGTTGAGATCAATCTTTATGTTTTTGTTCCATATTCTTGGGTATTAGATACTATATGTGGTTATAATATTTATAATAACATGCAAATGTTAACAAGGAGTACAACATTGTTGAGGAAAGATGAACTGGACCTACCAGTAATAAAGAAAGAGTTACTACATTAGCTGTAGGAACTTGAAGTATAGCTTTGCCTTCTAACCTTAAACTAGAATTAGATAATTATTATTGTGTTCTAGTTATTACTAGAAACTTTATTTCCATATCTTATTTAAATTTGATTGGATTTGTCTTTATTACTAATAATAAAAGTTGTTCTTTTTTATAAAGATGATGTTTATTATGGATTTGGATTGCTTACAAATAATTTGTATGAATTAGGTCTTGAAAGGCCAATCCTTAAGATAAATAGCAAAAAAAGAATGTTAAGTTACCAGAGCCCATGTTATTTATGGCATTGTAGGTTAGGTCATATTAACAAAACTAAAATCAAAAAGTTACATAAAGAAGGATATTTGGATCCTTTGATTATCGATCATATGAACTAAACTACCTTTTAGTAGAAAGGAAGAGCATGACAGTAAGCTACCAAAGCTTATACATTCAGATCTATGAGGCCCTATTTCTACTTGCACTAGAGTTAGATACTCATATTTCATATGGTTCACAGATGATCATTTCAGATATAGTTATATGTACTTAACAAACAAAAGTTTGAATCATTTAAAAAGTTCAAACAAACAAATAAAAGTATTTAATCAATTAGATTTGATAGATGTAGTGAATACTTGGACCGTAAGTTTCTTGGTTAGAATGAGATTCTCTCACAATAGACTCCTCCTAAAACTTCATAACATAACAGAGTATTTGAGAGGAGAAATTGTACTCTATTAGATATGGTATATCTCATTATAAGTCATGTAGTTCTTTCTATCTTCTTTTGGGATTATGCACTTGAAATTGTTGTTTACCTTCTAAATAAAATTTTATCTAAATCAGTTAACAAGACACAATATGAGATATAGACCAGTAGTATATCAAAGTGTTCACACTTAAATATTTAGGGATATGACACGTATGTAAAGCATGCAACATCTAATAAGCTCCAACTTAAATTAAATGAATGTAAATTTGTGGAGTATCCTAAAAAATATATCATAAATTAATTTTAACATCCTTTTAGCAAAAATTATTTGTTTAAAGACATGTTACATTCCTATAAAGAGAATTCATTCTAAAAGAAAGTAATGGTAGTGAGGTAGACCTTAAAGAATTTCAAGAACCATAAATTCACGTTTAAATGGAACATGAACCTCATTTGCTACATATGATGTACAACTGATGGTTCAAGAGACAAATAGTCTGCGACGTACTAATAGGATACAACATCCCTCCACTAGATTAGATATACATATTGAAAAGGGGAAAGACAATGTATTGCTCATAAATGATGAGCCTATTACTTTTAAAAAATGTCTAACATTGATTCTCTAACATAGCATGAAGTTATGAGATTTGAAATAGAATTTATGCATGTTAATCAAGTATAGGCTTTGGTAGATGATCCTAATGGTATTGTACCTTTAGAATTCAAGTGGGTTTTTAAGAAAAGAAATTGACATGGATAGTAATGTAAGTACATACAAAGTATGGTTAGTGGCTAAAGGTTACAAACAAAAATAAAGAGTTTCATCAAGGTTATAGCTACATATCAAGATTATGAAATCTAGCAAATGAATGTCAAAATATCATTTCTCAATGGGAATTTGCTTAAGAATCTGTACATGACACAACCTGAGGGATTTGAATATAAAAGATTTTTTATTCAAATATGCAAGTTGTAAAAGTCTATTTATGGACATGGGCAAGCATCACAAAAATGGAATATCTATTTTGGTAAGACAATCAAAGAGTTTGAGTTTGTCAAAAACATGGATGAATCATTTGTCTATAAGAAGGTTAGTAGAAGTGCATTCATCTTACTAGTGCTATATATAGATGACATACTACTGAAAGAAAATGACATACAAATGCTTCAATATATAAAGATTTGGTTGTACAAGAACTTTTCCATGAAAGATATGGGAGAAGCAACCTATATTGGTTTCGCATAAAGAATTCTAAGAGGGGATTCTTACCCATATCACACGAGGTTTCTTTCTCAAAAAATATATGTTCCAAGATAGAAGAAGAGAAGAATAAAATGGATTGCGTTCCATATGCTTCAGTAATTGGATAAATCATATATGCGATGTTATGTACAAGAACAAATGTCTCTTATGCCTTGAGCATGATGAGTAGGTTTTAAGCCAATCTTGGTGATAGTCACTTGATGATTATGAAAAATATTTTAAAATAATTGAGAAGGACTGAAGATTTTTTCTTAGTTTATAAAGGAGTTGAACTGAGGGTTCAAGAGTATTCAAATGATAGTAGTTTTCAATTTGATCCAAATGGTAGTAGATCACAGTCAGAATACATCTTCACTTTGAATGATCATGTGGTAAGTTGGAATAGTTCCAAACAAACAACCATTGTAGATTCTATGACTGAGGCAGAGTACATTTCCATATCAGAGGCAACAAAGGAAGCAATTTGGATCAAAAAGTTCATCACCAGACTTGGAATAGTTCCTAGCACTGTTAAGCCAATAATATTGTATTGTGACAATAATGGTGCCATTCTACAATCAAAGAAACTAAGGTCTCATCAACGGTCAAAATATATACTCAAGAAATTTCACTTGATTAGGAAGATAGTAGATTGCAAAGACATGGCATTAGAGCAAGTTCTCACTAAAGAGAATCTTGTAAATCCTCTTACTAAGTCATTGTCTCTTAAGAGACATGATCAAATGGATAAATATGGTATTAGATACATCAGCGAATGACTTTAGTGAAAGTGAAAGATTGTTATTTTAGGTTTTTACAATCAACAGATTTGTTGAAATTTTATAGATGACATTTTTATTTTAATCAATAAAGGCATTCTTTCTTTACATTTGATGTTTAATATTAAAGGTAAATTTCTTGGAATTTGAAATTGAAATTATATTGAGATCATAATTATGAGATTAGATTTACATTTACGTATTATTACTAAACTGTTCCTAGTTGTAGTTTCATTAAGACGAAGATATTGATGAAATAGTAAAACTGGCATACATTATATTTCCTTCTTATGAAGAATGTAATTGATCTCATAAATTAAAGTATGAAGCTACTTAAATAATTGTGTGAGTGTTTATTTGAGAATAAGTTCATTGAACTAACATGATTATGAGGATCCCAAATATAATATTACTTATGTGTTTATAGATTTCTTTATTATGATAATTGTATAATTGATCCTTAAACTTGAAATTATCAAAGTATCTTATATGATAATTATTATGTTGTAATGTTACTTATGACATATCCTATATAGGGTAGCTCAATTTGTAGTATTTTGACACAATATGAACCATATAAAGATAGTTGGGTAAGTTAACAAAAGATTCACTATTCTAAAGTAATTAGAGAGAATGTTCCACTGTTCTTGATTAGTAGTGATTTAAGGAATTCTCTAGCTATAATAAATTGACATTTGAAAGGTGTTTTCAAATATCAGTTATAAATTAATTACTAGTTAGCATTAATGAATATGATTAGATTTAAAAAGAGTAAAGATTATGTTTATACTTTATATCCAATTGGATCATTGGATGACGAACGGATTAAATTATACATCATAACCTTGTATAGACATGTTAAATTAAAATCTTTTCAACATTTTTAATATTTGGGTGGTCATTATATGTTGCTAGACGTCAGTCTTGATTTATGCCTATAAATTGTTTAATTAGAGAATTAAAGATAAATTAAAAGGAGTTTTAATTTATCTAATTCTAATTATGAATTATAATTATAATTATTGCTAACATATTAAAATCCTAACGGTTCAACAATAAAAAGTAGTTAAAAAGAGAAAAATCAATTTAAATTAAGTTGGACTTAATTATAAAATTTAAGAAATTTTAGGGATTAAATATGAGACATTTGATTTTATTAAAATTAAATTATAATTAAAGTTTGACGTTAATTTAATTGCAAAGTTTGAAAAACTTTAGTGATCAAATATGATAAATTTGATTTTATTAAATTCAAATTAAATTATAATTAAAGTTTAAAGTTAATTATAATTAGAATATTTAATTTTAATAAAAAATCCTAAATGTTTATATACATATTTATATTTCTGGGAGATAAGCGTAAGGGAGCTAGTATTCCTACTTATTTCCTCTCAAAAGTTAAATTTCTTTTTCTCTACTTTGTGGATATCGTTAGAGACTGGATGTTTAGATAGTTCATAATTAACACTTTGAAAAAAGTTTCGGTAGGAATTCGAATAAGGTTTGATTCAATTATTTTTATAATTTATATTTTCAACTTATTTAATTATTAAAATTTGGTCAAAAATGTAAAAAATTTGTTTTTCTACTACATTCATGCTTCAAAAATTTGCAATTCTTGGTCGCCTAATCCAAACTTACACAGCCTTCTCCTTGTAATTTTTACACAGAGATTATTTTCCAAATTTGTAATCCAAACTTACACAGCCTTCTCCTTGTAATTTTTACACAGAGATTATTTTCCAAATTTGAACTTGTGACCTTATGGTTATAAAGAAACAAGTTTTACCAGTTCCTCCAAGGCTCTCCCCCTACATGGCTATGAATATGATATGAATTTAAACCAACCTTGAATTGAATGACAATGCTTTACTTATCTTATCCAATGTTTTAAAAACAAAACCAGAAGTTAAACTAATAAGACAAGGGATTTAATATTTAAAAGGTTCAACTATAATTAGATTATCATAAAATTGGTTAAAGATTAAATAAAATTGAAGAAATTAAAATATGTTTGAAAGAGATTATTCTTATTTATCGAAGAATTTGAAGTTTAATTAAAAAGAGATTATTAAATAAAAAATAATTAATTAATTTTAATTTATAGGAATTTATTAATTTAAAAAATCGATCGATTAATTAATAAACTAATTGATTTTTAATAACAAGATGTATTAAAATAAATTAAACTAAAAACAGTCTTTCTAAAGTTAAGTACTACTAGACCTTCCTAAATCTTGTGTCTCAGTGATATTTTTACTAGTGTTGTTGTTTATTTGTTATTTTATTAAAATAAATTTAAAAAAAAACTAAAAACCAACCTTAAACTTAAACCTCCAAACCAATTAAATATTTTAATAATTAATAAACTCTATTAGACTAACAGACAAAGGCACATATGCTTTTAAACATTTTTTTATAGTTATATAATTACTTATTTGATGGAAAGAAATTAGGTGAAAAAGATTTAAAAAAGAAGACGTCAAGCCAAGGGCATCATTATTCATTCAAATGTAAATGTAAATATTTTAAAATAAATTAAAAGAAAGTTTCAAATTTATTATTCAATATCTCTTTATCCCTGTATTCATTTCTTTCACTTTCCCTCTCTAGTCATAGTCGTCCGATGGCACTGGACTTATCAACAACCTTCATCTCTTTAACTTCCCACCGCCGTCACCATCACCATCACCATGCGCCGCTCTCCGGAGTACGAGCCACTGTCCTTCATCTTCTACTGAAGACGCAAATACCTCAACAGTCGCTCTCCGTTAAGTCAACGCGCCCGTTTCCTTCCATTCGTTCCTTTAACTGCTCCACTTTCAACGGCCTCCGGAAGTTCTCCGTTGCCGCCACACCTTCCCAGCAGACTGAAAATTCCGACTTGATCACTAAGATTACTCAGGATGATCGCATTCCTGCCACAATCATCACTGGGTTCTTGGGGTCTGGAAAGGTACGATAATTTTCTTTATTTTGTCTGTGGCAGATTGTTAATTTAGAATATTGACGCTGGATGGAAAGAGAGTTAGTTTGGAAATGGAGACCCTTCTATAGACTTACCTTGTGATATTTTTGCAAGATGTCATCTTCATTTATAAGTATGGATATTTGTCACGGGTTTTCTGTTGTTCTTTTGAATCTTCATCGAAGTTTAGACATTGGCCCATCGAAATGATCTCCCAAGAGTTAAAGACACTTACTACGAGAGTTCCTGCTGACCAACTTTTCCATGTTTGAACAAGTCGCGATTTATGCAAATTATTGTTGTGAAATATGCCACTCCATAATCAAAGGGGGTGTGCATCTGTTCTTACCATTGTTGTGCTTATCATTTGCATTTGGCCTTTTTGCGGGATTGCTGTGCATACGTCATATTTTTCATTTACTTGTGTTGACATGCTTTGCTATGATAAACAGACAACATTGCTGAACCATATTTTGACTGAAGATCATGGAAAACGCATAGCAGTGATTGAAAATGAGGTATGCTGTTTGTTATTTTTTTAGCAATTTCCTTTTTAATTTTTTCTGTGATACATGAATAGTTGATCATCTTTTTGGGGGTTACATGCCATTCGATATATAAGGCTCATTGGCATGATAGCTTGATTTTTGCTAGATGAAAAGAAGAATTAGTTTAGTGTTTGTGTAGAAAAATTGGTTGAAAATATCATGTATTGTGGGACACTAATAGAACATGTTAGATGATTCACATTGTTCTGTTTAATATGCAGTTTGGTGAAGTGGACATTGATGGTTCTCTGGTTGCTGCAAAAACTACAGGGGCCGAGGATATTGTTATGTTGAACAATGGCTGTCTATGCTGTACAGTGAGGGGTGATCTTGTGAGGATGATCTCAGAATTGGTTGAGAGAAAGAAAGGGAAATTTGATCATATTGTAATAGAGACTACAGGTAAGAAGATTGTCTGAGGCATATGCTGAAGTTGTGTTTGTCAATGACAAAAGAGTCTTTATCTCAGATTTTTTTTCTCCTTAACCGAAGAGTGTAAGTTATCTTAGTTGCTAGTTGAATACAAAACTGTATATGGAGTGGGTTTCATGCATATGAGATATATTGTTTTGTAATTGTTGTTTTTAACACATTCTATGTCCAATTTTTGCAGGGCTGGCAAATCCAGCACCAATCATTCAGACTTTTTATTCTGAGGATAGGGTTTTCAATGATGTCAAGTTGGATGGAGTTGTCACATTGATTGATGCAAAGCATGCTGCTTTTCATCTAGACGAGGTTAAACCAAAGGGAGTGGTAAATGAGGCAGTAGAGCAAATTGCTTATGCTGACAGGCTTATAGTAAATAAGGTACTGTTCTTTATCAAATTTTTGACCCTTGGGAGAAATCAATAAGATTTATGGCCATTTTGCCTCTTGACCATTAAATTCATAAGCTTGTAGAATTAATGTTTTGTATGTCTGAGTGAAGATGATTATTAGCTTGCTGAATTTTTATCTGTTCCTGATTGTCAACATCTTCTATGTTGTTAAAGACAGATCTTGTTGGTGAACGAGACATTGCTTCATTGGTACAGCGGATAAGGGTTGATATACTAATCTTATTGAAGCCCTTCTATTTATTTACTCTTGTTTGAGTACTTGTTTTTAAGTTGGTATGTATCTCTGATGCAGAACATCAATTGCATGGCTCATTTGAAGCGGACAAATTATGGAAAAGTTGACTTGGACTATGTACTTGGCATTGGAGGCTTTGATTTGGAAAGGTTATTCATGTTCTGTCTTTTGTTGATATTGCATTTCGTACCTTAATGTTAAATGTAGGATGTCTCTAACTCTTTATCGAGAAGTGATCTTATCTGCTTTGTGCTCCAGTTACCTCTCTGGTTAGACCATTATCATGCTTGTTGGCTACATGATTGTTTGCTGCTTTACATTTCCTATTGAATGATGTGTTTTTTCATTCTATCTATGGCCCTTCTTTCTTTTATTTTCTGCCTTTAGGGGATGGGGTTAGAATTTTGGAGGATATGGACTTCCAAGTAGAAGGCATATGGAATTAGATTTATGACAAGAGTCATATTTACACTGGAGTTGGAATCGATATTTAAGCTAGATTTTAAGATTGCAGTTTGAGGAAATGTACATACTTAAACACGTATACAACACATTATGGTAATTGGTAGTTATATGAGGCTTTTTTTGCTATGTTTCCTAAAGCTTTGTCAACAAACATAGTTTTTGGGAACCTTTATTTTGAATTTAATTTAGTTCTATGGATTATCTTCAGCTTAATATCTTTGGTTAGATCAGATGCCAGATGTTGTAATGATCTGACAATAAAATGTAATAGTTAAGTTTGACGGTTAAATTGAACTGATTCTTTCCCAGGGTTGATAGTGCTGTAAATGGAGATGCCAGAAATGAAGATTGTGTTGGCGATGATCATAATCATGGCCATCATCACCATCATCATGATCATGACCACAACCATGGTAATCTTAATGTTTCTTCAATCACAATGACTATTTGTTGTGCCAGGCTTGCTTTTGATAATTTGGGTATATCAGTCAGTCATTGAGGTCCTTGAAATGTAGGAAAAGAGTTGATTACATGAGCTAAAGATTTTCCGCTAATGGAACCTATGAAGATTGTAGCAAAATGTCTTACTTGTAAATAGGCCCAGGGTGGGTTGTGTGACATCTTTATGTCTCCCTCTTCTCATTGTCAAGTTGCTTTTATGACGGAAGTCTCCATTAATGTTCTTATTTAGGCCTCACATAAAGTCTCCATTACTGGACTTCTTCAAAATTGCATTTTTTTCTGTAGCAGGAGAGATGACCATGCTTAAAATGCATGGAAATATAGACAAAATGTTGGTGGTTTACTAGGCAGATGTCTATGTTCTTGCAGTTTGCCTGGTGGAACATGCTTGTGTGCCGATTGGGTATAAATGATGTTTTTACACCGTTTTTTGTGGTATTCCTACAAAGTAATCTTGTGGCTTTTGTTTTGCAGAACATCATGAGGATCACCATTCTCATGATCACACTCATGATCCTGGTGTTTCTTCCATCAGCATAGTTTGTGAAGGGAACTTGGACTTAGAGAAGGTGGCTTTGCTTGCAGTTTACTAATTCCTATGATCCATCTCTTTGTGTAGATACACATATTGGCTTTATCTAAGGAATGTGATAATTTTTAGCATTTTTAGAGTTGCCACAGAAATCCTTGACATTACTGGTGCCACTGGACTTATGTGCGCTAATCCCACTTTCAGGCTAACATGTGGCTGGGTACGTTATTGTTGGAACGCAGTGAGGACATATATAGGATGAAAGGCCTTCTATCTGTTCGAGGCATAGATGAGAGATTTGTGTTTCAGGTAAGATGCAGAGTTATTTGCCAATATATGATCAAGTTTATGACGTGATAATGTTTGATATGATATGCTTCCATCAATCAGGGATAATTGCATAAAAGCTTCTGAAAATTTTTGATTTAAGACTCTGGCGAACTCTCAAGGATGGCTTTTCACGTTCTAAATTATTTAGTATTCAACTCTGGTTTGTTATTTTACAGGGTGTTCATGACATATTTGAAGGATCACCTGATCGGTTATGGGGTCTTGACGAACCCAGAATCAACAAGATAGTGTTTATAGGCAAGAACTTGGATCAAAAGGAAATAGAAAAAGGGTTCAAAGCCTGTTTACTGTGATAACTAACAAAAAACCTCATCTCAAGTTTTGGGCCATTGCATCGTGTGAAATGTGAGACCGTTGAGTGAACAATGGAGCGTTTGAGTAACAGCACAAGTAAATACTCGTCTGTAACTGGAAAATGTTGTAATAGCAAATATAAGAAAACCAGATTGTGTATTTTCTTTTGTATCTCCTACGGCAGAATTGGTTTGGAAAATGGTAAGAGCCATATGAACGGCGAGATTTAGATATAGAACTCTCTATGCGAAGCCATATTCCTATATACGCACTAGTAACGTCAGGAGAACAGAATTACAGCCTTGGGGTTACTATAGTTATATCGTGACTTCGATCCTAGGGAAGTCGTAAGCTTATTTCGTATGAGAATGATTGTAAAGCGAAAGCCCCCAATTCATCATGTCGTTTATTAACTTTTCTAATTTCGAGAATTTATTTTTAACTTGTCGGATTTTCAATTTACAAAAGCATTATGAAAAGGACAAATTTTTTTGCAGGACGGTAAATAAAATTATTTTTACGGTTTTATTTGTTGGTATTAATAACTTTAAAGAATATTGTAATAAAAATAAGTATTAAAACTAATATAATATTATGTAATTTTTTTATTAAAATAATTCGATATATCTAAAACGAGTGAAACGGTAGGAAATTTTTTCATCTTTTACCCTAAAACTGAATACCGTTACAGTCGGGTGGGAGAACAGATCCTCATTAATCAATTTTTACTTTATAGGATTGTGAATAAAATTAAATAGCAAGCATAAAACAGAGAATCTCGATCCGGCGGCTGGACTGGAGGGTTAAAATTTTCATATTATTTTTATTTTTCGCAATTAAGGAGGTGGAACTTTCTAGATCTAAGATCCATCTCCTCAATTGCGAAGGTATGTCCTAACGAAAAGAGAGTCAACTTGTCAGCGTATTAAGAACGCCAACAGTAAAGACACGTGCTTATAATAATAATAATAAAAAAAAAGACTTGTTCTGACTAACTATATAAACCATACTTTAAGCTATCCATTTATTTACTCGGTGACTGGTTCCTTGGCTTTCCTTTCATCGCCACCACCAATCTCTCAACCATAAAATTTTTGCTTAGCAGGCCAAATTAGGGGTGGTCGAGACAGCCTCATACATCAAAACTTCTTTAAATTATTACCATGGGAGACTTTGTTGGCCCATCCTTGGAGGCAACAAAATGCTTGCTTGGTTTCTGTTGCAATCGAGCAGACTACTTTGATGATCTTCAGATTGATCTCCAAAGCCTGCAACTTAAACTGGTGAGGCTGAAGAATATGCAAGGAACAATTAAGCAAAGGGTCGACAAAGAAAGGAGGCCAAACCTGCGGCCTACATGTAGAGTAATTGACTGGCTTGTTACAGCAGCAGTGTTGGAGAAACGAGTAGTTGTGGTTATTGGGGAAGCTGAGCATGAAATTACACACCGGTGTCTGAGAATGTTCATTCCCAGGTGTTGCTGTTCGTATCACAGGATTGGAAAGAGAGTGAGCAAAATGCTGAAAGATGTGGACCAAGTGTTAGCAGACGGCAGGTTTGATGATGTGGTGGAGCGACAAACGGAGGAGTCATGGATTACGAACTTGACAGCACAGTTGCAGAAAACTTATCGTAATATTTTGGAATATATTACAGATCGGAGTTTTATGAGTATTGGGATTTACAATGCTGATAAGAGTGCTAGTCTTTCTAAGCAAATCGACAATGATTTTGACGTGGTGGTTTCCGTAGACGTTTCAGAAGGAGGAGACGTAGCAGAAGCTCAAGAAGCTATCATGAGGCAATTAGGATTGTCGTCTGAAGATAAGTTGTGGATGAACAAAAACGAGTATGAGAGAAGCTCTCCGATAAGGGAAGAGATGAAAATAAAAAAGTTTGCCCTCTTGTTTTGCGGTCTACGGAAGCCACGGAAAGAATCGGATCTATTTAAGGTTGGAGTTCCTACTGACTACAACACCCAAGGGTCCAAGCTCATTTTCACCACTCCTTCAAAAAAGGTGTTCAACAGAATGACTGCTGACAAAAGTGTTAGAATATCCTCTTTGCCTAAAGAAGCTTCAGAAAATAGGTACTCAAGAGTATGGAGGCACCTCTTCTTTTGGCACAAGTAAAACAAGAGGTGAACTGTAGTTTATACATGAGAGTCAGAGATACTGTTTAGGCTTTTGTTTTCGGATGTTGTCCCCTCATCGTGGTCTCACAGGTCCTTGTCTACACCGTCTTCTCTGCTACTGATGCTAAGAGAAACGCCAGAGACTCCCATGTCCCTGTATGTACCTGACCTTATCTCTCTTCTTATTAAGTTAGTTAGTTTTTACAATCGCCCAGTGGTCATCGATTCATGGGATAAACACGACATTCGGTCCTCTTTTCGGTTATGTTTCTTGATTTAAGCAGTCTCTTCTATTGTGTTGTTTTGTATTTTCTGAAATGTCTGTTCTGTAAGCGTTTTTTAGTTTTGATATTAGCTTCTTTGTGTGATTTAAGGTTGAATGTTTTCTGAGTTTTATTATTTTGATCTCTTTGTATTTGATATTCTGGGTTTATGTCAAGATTGAATTTTTATGCTTAATGATCTAATGGTTTCATTTTGAGAGATCTTCTCTTATTCTTTCACTTCAACAGATCCCATTTCTCTGCTCTGCCGCCATGGCTCTGGTAAGGCTTAAATCTGTACAATCTTATGAATGATTACTTGGTTTATTTTCATTGCACTTGGTTTTGTTCTATTTGTTACAATGAATCCATATAGCCAAATGCTCGATGATTTGGTGTTTTAAAAACTCTTCACATTTGTATCTTTTTGATAATTTTTCTTTTTGTTAAAGTTCTAATTTTTGCTCCTAAGTTAGGTTGTTGCGGGTTTCTTTTGATTCACATTTTTGGTAAAGATTGTATTTTAGGATTTGATCATTCATTGCTTTTAAGAGAATCTGAGCAGTTCTTGTTATTAGTGTTCAGATCATTCATATTACTTGATTATACGGAGAATTCTCCTAGACCCAAAACAATATGTATAGTAATACCTACACTCTAAGATGGAGAAATTGCCCTAATTTCTCTTGAAAAAATCAAGTGCAAGCAAGGAAAAACCCCTTCATGGGGATTGATAGTTGTAAATTATACCATATTTGGATAGATCCTTAAATATGCTTTTGAGTGTTTCTTAATTGATGATTATCATGTATATAGCCATAGAATTATGTTATTATTAGTGTTTGTTTGTGTTCTAAGTTCTTGTGTGATTTGGATTCTAATTTTATATTTCATGAAGTATTTGATGTATTTGTGAGTGTTAGAAATCAAATAATTGAAGAACAAGGAAGATCGTAACTGGACGTTGACGATGACAATTCAGAGACGAGGCATTTACCTTTCTAGTGGCCTCAATCCAACAATTGTGAGGAGTGATTTTTCTTGATGATTCTTTTTTCTTTATTCCTACTGGGAATATGAGGAAAAAT
This sequence comes from Erythroxylum guanchezii, assembly GCA_025629825.1. Classification (NCBI taxonomy): domain Eukaryota; kingdom Viridiplantae; phylum Streptophyta; class Magnoliopsida; order Malpighiales; family Erythroxylaceae; genus Erythroxylum; species Erythroxylum guanchezii. Next base: position 15,160,293 of record JAOTAX010000001.1, read on the forward strand.
GAATATCAATGACTCTTCAAACTCAATAAATTCATCCTCTTCACTCGTTGAAGAAACTGAATCCCATTATTCTTCAATCAACATCTTGTCCCTCAGCTCTCTCCTGGCATGAACAGGTGGAACTTATGACTGCTGTTTCGGTTTTGTATTTGATTTGTAATGTTTTACCCTCCTCTTTTTGGGTTGGTTTCCAATCATGTTGTAAGAACTGGATCTCAAATGTTGAACTAGCTTTTGTTAGTGTTATAATAATTCATTCATTTTTCAATCTAGGATGTTTATCTCACACTCCGTAGCGTAACTTAGTTTTCTGATATGTCTTGAAAGTCCTGAACAATGTTACAAATATCGTATCGGACTTGATATTGGATTGGATTCTGATATGGTATTGTACTAATACCGGTCACTACCGAGTACTATTTTGGACAATTTTTTAAATTTATAAAATAGTCCCTGATTTTTTTTTAATTTCAAAATAGTCCATTATCATACTCTACAGTTATAGTTTATTTAATTTAGTTTTTTATATCTTATCCATTTTAGTTTTTATATATATTTTATATTCTAATTATTTCTATATATAATAATTATCTATATATAATATATATCTATATATAATAATTATTTAAATATAATAATTTATTGTAAAATAATGAAAATAATTCAAAAGATTTGAATTATTAATTATTTTCTATTTTATCAAAATTTTGAATTATTTTTTTAGAATTGTTGTTTTTTCACATTTCATTT
>JAOTAX010000001.1:15161142-15172137 GCA_025629825.1 Erythroxylum guanchezii
TGCAATTAATGTCAATTTGCAACAATTTTACTACCAAATTGTATAAAATATAAGCTCACTATAAGGGACTAATTTAAACACAAAATCAAGAATTAAGAGTCAAAAAGTATATTAACAGCCATGAAAGTGTAGCCAATTTATATGATAAACTTGGGCTCGATCACTTCTTCAAAGAAATTGTAGCTCTAAGTCTCTAGTCTGATTTGAAGCAATAACCATCTTAATCGGAGCTCTATAGAGCAAGGTATGCTTAAAAAGCCAAAGTGTGTTCATACCCCAATCATACTCTCCTAATCGACCACTCAATTTCTCTCCATCAAACTTTTTCTAATCAACTCCAAAAGATACCAATTTTTATGGAGAGATAGAAACATGTGTTAGGAATCTATTGGTTTAAGAACCACTTCATTTGGAAGTCGGATGAGGAAGTTATGCCTGAAAGAATCAAACATTTATATACCCTCAATCATATTGTACCTAACTTAGAGCAATTGCCATAACTTTCAATAGAGATGTCTGCTTGAGTTCGTTCTTAGACGGTTTGAAAGAAGACTGCTAGATCTACAACTTTTATGAAGATCACACGCGAGATTTTGCCATTTAAAGGGTCAAAAATACAAATTACTGTGAGTGCATAGGGTATGTCTTTTAACCGGGCATACATGTCCGCCTAACAGACATACACAGGGTTGAGGGCCATTTTTGACCCCTAGAAGGTCCGTTTATGGGGTCCTTCCAGACCAGATAAGGTCCATTTAACGGACCTAAAGTTTGTCTAACGGACATAGGGGTTCCCTAAATCCCTATAAAACCTCTCCAATGCTTCCTACATCCAATCTAAAATCATGTTCACTCATAATCTTCCCAAATTCATCTCTTCTAGTGAAAAATCACTTCATATCAATTCAAACACCAAAATTATCTTATAAAACTCTCAATTCTCAACCCATTTGATTCATCAAAACCACACATTCTCATCATTTACCATAGTTGTCCTATGCATACATTCCATGCAGCATCACATCTTGTAACGATCATATCTTTTCACCCTGGTATCCAAAAATTACAAGCTTTATATCGTTGAAAAGCTAGAAAGATCATCTATAACTTCTAAGAAGACAATTTTGACCAGTTCTACCTAAATTATTTCAGATTTTTTCTTGAAGTCAGAACACAATTCCTACCCTTATGAAAACTTAAAATTTGCAATGCAAAGACTTGAAAAGCCATAAACAAACATAATGTATATGTATTTCATTCATATTAAAAAAAATAAGAGTTTTACAATGCTTTAGTGGCATTTCAAGCCACCTTACATCAAAATCTAAAAACACAAACTTTACAAGAACTATAATTGCTCAAAATGCGACTAAAGCCTTGTTTTTATAATATCTAGCTTTAACAAAAAAAATGCAAATTGGAGTGATGCTTTGACTCTCGACTCGATCACTCGATAGCTTGTTCATCGCCTGAAGATGGGAAGAAATAGGGGTGAGCTTAAAGCTCGTGGATAACAGTTTTATAACCGATAATAAGCAAAAACCATTAAAAACCTTCATGATTATAGCAACATTCTCATTGAATCATAAAACACAAAATTCTTAACGTATCAAGTCAATTCATAACTCACATAAGTCATATATCCATCAAACTTGCCAATACATCGTAATCAAATATTCACATCAGAATGGTTTGGGTAGATTCGTAATAGAACGTACTACATATTTCCCCTAAGGGTCTTGTGTAGCTATGAACAAAACGTACTATCGCAATCCCATAAAATGGTCTGGCATAGCCGTGAACTTATGGGAGTCCGCGAAGGAGCTCCATGTCACTAGCGGGCAAGCGGGAGAGGCTTTTTTAATCAAGTGTACTTGACAGATAGAACAGACCACCACAAACCCACATAACATGTTATTCATGACTTGAAAACCAATAGCCCAAATGACACATTTTGAAAACTTGTTTTCCATAAGCATGACATATTTTATATGCAATTCCATCATCATTTCACACTTCATCAACCAAAATAAATAAAAATAATTTATTTTTAAGCCTATCTAATATGTAAAAATAATTTATTTTTAAGCCATGGAAAGAATCTGATCTATTTAAGGTTGGAGTTCTTACTGAGTACAACGCCCAATGGTCCAAGCTCATTTTCACCACTCCTTCAAAAAAGGTGTTCAATGACAAAAGTATTAGAATATACTCTTTGCCTAAAGAAGCTTCAGAAAATAGGTACTCAAGAGTATGGAGGCATCTATGCTTTTGGCACAAGTGAAAAAAAGAGGTGAAATGTAGTTTATACATGAGAGTCAGAGATATTGTTTATGCATTTGTTTTCGGATGTTATCCCCTCGTCGTGGTCCCACAGGTCCTTGTCTACACCGTTCTTGTGTGATTTATAGCATGATTTGGATTCTAATTTTATGTTTCATGAGATATTAGATGTATTTGTGAGTGTTAGAAATCAGATAATTGAAGATATATTTGTGAGTGTTAGAAATTTGATAATTAAAGAACAAGGAAGATTTTAACTAGATGTTGAACAACCCAAAGATGAGGCATCTACCTTTCTAGTAGCCTTAATCCAACAATTGTGAGGAGTGATTTTCTTGATGATTCTTTTTTCTTTACTCCTACTAGGAATATGAGGAAAAATGAATATCAATGAACTCTTCAAACCCAATAAATTCATCCTCTTCACTCGTTGAAGAAATTGAATCCCATTATTCTTCAATCAACATCTAGTCCCTCTACTCTCTCCAGCTGGCATGAAGAACCGGTGGAACCTGTGACTGCTGTTTCGGTTTTGTATTTGATTTGTAATGTTTTACCCCCTCTTTTTGGGTTGGGTTTCCAATCATGTTGGAAGATGATAGCCAGCCTATGAACTGGATCTCAAATGTTGAACTAGCTTTTGTTAGAGTTTTTTTTTTAAAAAAAAGAAGAATAGATTGAATGAATAAAGGTACAAAAATAAAAGAGTTCAAGGTATAGACCAAAGAACCAAAGCAAGGAAGCTATCTACTCAAAAAGGAAAAAACTGCAGTAGGAAACAAACACAAAAGCCTCAGATCTTCAACAGTGGCTGGAGGTAAACCAATAGAAATGTTGCCTTTTCCACCTTACTCAATTATCATGAAAAAGGAAGGAAGCCTTAAATGCGTAGAGAAGTGCAAAGAGATGAGATGCATCGTTGTTGAAGGTTTTTGGTTATAATGATCTCCCGTATGTCCTTGAAAATCAGGGAAATCAACGACTCTTTGGTTGAAGATTGATCCCTGAATTGTCTATGGTCGCATTCCTGCCCTAACCTATAAATACAAACTCCTAGTATGATGAGATGAATGGGTGAGTGTACAAAAATACCATTAGTGATTTCCAGAATGGTTGACTCTGGTTGCGTCCAATAACAAGAAGCAATGACATAATCCCATATGGCCCTGTTGTAGGGGCATTCGAAAAATAGATGGTTGCAAGATTCACTCTGAATTAAACACATAGCATAGTTGTTATTCAGTTGGATGTAAGGGAGTCGATCCGCTGTAGACAACTTGTTCTGAATAGCTAACCAGAAGATGAATGAAATTTTCGGCAATAGGTGCTTGTTCCATACCTTAGGGGCCCAAGGAACTGGAGAGCGATGGTTGCGGACATAATCACAAATAGATCTAGGATGCTTACCTCACACTCCATGTCGTAACTTAGTTATCTGATATGTCTTGAAATTCCTGAAACCTTTTATTTTCTTACCCTATTATAGTAGCTAGGAATCCATACTAACAAATCCCTTGGACCCACATCTTTTGCCGCAGAGTCCACAATACCTACTAAATATTATATGAAAATGGACGAGTAGATCCATGAGTTCATAGGACCCAATCTCAGATAAAGTCTTTCTTTTAAGCCGAAGTAGCGGGCTAATCCATTCTTCAAAATAATTCTGCCTTTGTGCGCGACAAGATCGACTGCTACCTTTTGCTTCTTACTCTCCCACTTCCCTCCGACAATTGTAAAATAACTTGAAAATAAAAATGTTCCGTGCCCAATTAGCATTCGTATAGCCCTCAATATTTAAATGATTATCTTTGGAGAACAAAAGTCCTCTTCTAGGTGAAGAATTTGCATTACCGTGTGATCTTCACTTGGAAAATGAAGGAATTGATTATGACACTTACTAGGTGTTTAGTTTGAGCGATTGGCTATGAATATGAGTATAATAGTAGAAAGGGATGGGGATGGGTATGAAAAATAAAAAAAAATGAAGTTTGGTTTGTAACTTAGGTTTCTGTATTAATACCAATAATATTGTTTGGTTTATTGTATTAATAGAAATGAAAGATAATACAATACCATTTTTATCCTCAATAAAAATGAAAATAATTTGCCCTTGATGAAAATAATTTGCCCTTAATGGGAATGAAAGATTGGTTATTCTCTTGATTAAATCATAAAACGAGAATATATAAGAAAAAAAAGAGCAAAAGCCCCATTTACAATGAGATGAAACCAGATTCTATCCAGTTCATTTAACATTAAATTAAATCGAGAGATTTCAGAAAATATGCCTGGAGGTGCAGAACAAAAAATTCCTTCGTTGATGAGACGTGATAAGGCAGGATGGGAGATTGTAAGGAATTGAGAGGCGATAAGGAAGTAAAGAAGATGGTAGGGCAAAAGCTGGAGATAAAAGAGTAAAAAATAAACGTGATAAAAGCTTAGATTAGAATGAAAACTCAATATCCACCCCCTTGGTGGATTTAGTAGATTCCCAAATTTAATGGGATAAATCCATTTCCCTATAATTGAAAACCCAAAGCAAACACTGTTTTTTACAATTATTTCATTCCTTCGTTCCCAAATCCTCAAACCAAATGCCTCATTACTACATAGGCAATGGCAATGTCAGGTTGTGCGTGAGACAACTATATTAGGACATTTTTGTTTCCATTTTCATTTTCATTTTCATTTTTAATTTCCTACTTTTGTTTTTAAATTTCATAAAAAAATTGTTTAATTAAATTTTTTGTTTCTGTTTTAGTGTCTTCATGTTTTCAAAAATTATAAAAGTAGTTTTATTTTCTATTTTTGTTTTTCCATAATTTGATTTACTATTAACTAAATATATATTATTAAATTACTTAATATATTAATTATTGATAAAAATGAATAATTTAATTTAATATTATGTTTAATTAATTAAAAGTAATTACTAATAAAATTATGAATAATTTAATAAATTTAATTATTAATTATTAATAAATATATTAATTAAATTACAAATTATTAATAAATATAATTAAATTTAAAATATCTTCGAAATATATAAATTTAAAATAAAACTTGATTCAATAACTGAAATATATTTGAAATAAATATTAATTTTAAATAAAAGTGAAAATTTAAATTATTTATTTTAGTAAAATAAAATAATTTTATTAATAAATATCATATAAGAGATTAAAATAAATTTATTTAATTAAAAATAATTTATTTTTAAACCTATCTAATATGTAATTATTATCATTGACAAAAATATAATTACATTGACATTAACAACCAAATATATTTTTTTAACAGAAAACAGAAAAAGAAAATTAAAAATCATAATAGAAAAACATAAGTGAAATCAAACGACCTCTTAATTTACCAACTAGTCTTTGATATCTGCTTTTGTTCGCTGGAACTTGGTTTAGGTACTCCCCACATAAATGATTAAGGGTGATCGGTATATCATCTAGTTTGTAATCTTAATAAGCCGACTTCAATTAGCAGATCAAGAACATACTTTCGTTGTAAAAGAAATATCCCTTAGTTAAATCTTACAACTTCAATTCCTAAGAAGTACTTGAGTCCTCTTGGGTTCTTCATCTTGAATTTAAATGCTAATCATTCTTAAAACCTTACAATCTCACCTGCATCATCTCTTGTAATAATTATATTGTCAACATAAATAATCAAAATTGTGATCTTCCCTTAATAGTGTTTTAGAATAACAGTGTGATCATAATTGCTTTGTTAGAAACCATATTTCTTCATTGCCAAACTTAGTCCCCCAAAACAAGCTCGAGGGGACTATTTTAGCCTATATAAAGCCATTTGTAATACGCACGCAACCATGCCTTCAGAATATGTGGTGTATCTAAGTTTATATTGTGTAAATTTCTTCTTCGAGATTAACATAGAGGAAAGCATTTTTTACAATGAACAGATGTAATGACCAGTTAAGATTCGGTACATAGGACAACAAAACTTTGATTATGTTTAATTTAGCCATCGACTAGAAGGTTTCTGGATAATAAACCTCAATGATAAGATGTGATTTGGTTATATTGATTAGAACTATCTCTTTTGTTTTAGCTTAATTTTGGTGGTTTAATAAGAAAATTAATATTTGTTTTATTTTAGGAGGTGACAAAGTGGAGATTATATTAAATTGGAGCATTATTGATCAAAATCACGAATTTTGTAAAAAGTGGACAAATTATTATAGTAGATAAGGTGAGATCACACTTAATACCATATTCACCCCAAGAGTTTGAATTCAATTAGGAAACTTACTTTTCAATCATATTATGTAGGGATTTGGATTTGTTTACATAAGAACCTTGACAAGATAGGAGAAAGCTAGGTTTGAGTAAGAATAGAGGAGAAAAACATGTCCAACAATTCTACACATCATTGTATTTTCGTTCTTTGTAATTTGCTCTTTATCTTTCATATTTTCTTCTATTTTTAGTGTTGGAACTAAATTCATGTGTGATTAAATTCAAATATTCTGATTCAAGATGAGTTAAAACTTTTGTTGTAACCTTGTGAGGTTTTGTTCTAAACTTAGATTCATGTTTTAACTCAAGGATTTCCTATTTTGTGTTCTTTCATAAATAATTAATATTGCTTAATCTAATAAATTAATTTGATGTTGATTATTTTATAGTTATCCATAAATTCAGTACTCTGTAATTGTCATGAAAAATTAGTACAAGTAGCAAATATGTTATTAATGAAGTTGCGTATTTGACTTATGATAAATGAGAAAACTAAATTGAATACATGTAATTATCTTAATTATTTAATTTAGAGTTTAATCTTTTTCACTAAGCTTATTGCTATCATTCAATTTATATGGAATGTTATTATACCTAGTCAATTAATGGTAAGTTTTGGTTTGAATGATGTGTTTGAACCAGTTAATTTAAGAAAATTTTAGACTTATTATGACTATCAAATATATTTAAGACTTATTGCTTAATTGCGAAAATTATTTTTTTAGACCAATGATTAATGTTACAAATGGACGAGATATTTCCTTTAAATCGGAGTTAAGTACAATTAAATTTCTCACTTTATACCTAGTTAATTTATTTTGATTCCTTGTTAAATTTACTTTATTAGTTAATTAATAACCCCATTGTGTTTTATTAATTGAAATTAAGAAACTATTTTTTTAGTTCTCTTAAGATTTGATTTGGTCCTATAACTACTATAAAAGTTTAATAAATTAAAATTAATTTTGAAGGCTTCAATATCTTAATCAAAATTTTGGGGTTGTTAATAGGGAACTATTTTAGTTTATTAGTGTTATTTTACAGTTTATTACTAATCTCTTATCTTATATGACTTGTTCTTCTCATATAGGTGAATTGCAATATAATCCTAAAATTGAGAAGATAGTTCATCGTTTAATGAAGGAAAGTCATTCATCTCTAAAAGTGAAAGTTGAGATAGACTTAACAATTATTGAATATTTTAGTTTCTAAAAATTTGAAGAAAGATATCAAATATTAACACTAGAACGTTGACGGAGTTAGGGCATCAAATTTGAATCAATGACTTCTATACATACGATTTATAGATGTTGAGATAGATTTCGAATTGAAATTTAGTTTGATTCACTTACTCCTTAGTTTTTGTGGTCTTGTAAGTGAAGATCTAAACAAAAACTTGAAGGAATTTCATCTTGTTTGCTCTAGGATGAATCCATAAAAGGTGATAAAAGAACAAATTAATCTTAGAACCTTTCCATTCTTATTGAAAGATAAGGCAAATGATTAGTTATATTGCCTTCTCTCTAGCTTAGTGAAAATATGGACTAAGATGAAAATGTTGTTCCTAAAGAAGTTCTTTTCTGCATCACAAGCAGCCAATATTAGAAAGGAGATATGTGGGATAAAAACAATTCATCAAAGAAACATTGTGTGAATATTGGCAGAGGTTTAAGGAGTTATATGCTAGGTGCCTATGCCATCAAATTCTTAACCAACTTTTAATTAAGTACCTTTATGACTATTGCTAATGGATAGGAGTAGGTCGATGTAGCTAGTGGAGGAGCTCTGGTAAATAAAACACCTTAACCAACCAGACAATTGATATGAAATAAGGCAAAAAATTCTCAACATATTAGGATAAGAATGGATGGAGCTATTAAGCATGTGAATAAGGTAAGTAATACTAACTTTGAGGATACAATTTTGGATTTATCTACTCTAGTTTGTCATATAGTTGTAGGTTAATTGCAATCAACACAAGTGTGTGGAATATGCTCGTTCCCTAAGCATCCTACGGATACATCCCTTACTTTGCAACAAGACTCCCTTAAAGAAGCTAATGCAATAAGGATATTTCCTAGTCAATCTTAATAAAAATATAACCCCTATTCCAATCACTATAATTTAGGATAGAGGGATCATCTTAATTTTAACTATGGGAATCAAGGATGGCAACAAAGATACCAACCTTACATTTTCAATAGACAACCTCGAGCACCTACACAAGCTTAATCTTAATCTTTAAATTTAGGTATATCTTTGGATAAAATTATTAAGGCACTTACTACTAGTACTCATCAGTTTCAGTGGGAAACAGGAGTAAGCCTTCATAAATTAGGAAATTAGATCACTCAATTAGCCACCTCAGTTAGTAAATTAGAAGCGCAAGCATAAGGAAAATTACCTTAACAAATGATGGCAAATCTTAAGGAGAATGTGAGTGCAATGACATTAAGAAGTGGGAAGGAAATTCAATCTAGATCTTCCTTACCAATGGAGATAGAAAAGCATAATAAAGGACAAAAGAAAGATGAACCTCCAACTTAAGAATCAATAAAGGTAAAATATGATTTATCTTTACTAATATCAACTAATACACGTAAATTTCCTTTTCCTTAAAGGTTGACTAAATCAAAAGAAGAGAAATATGAAAGAAAAATTTTAGAAATCTTCAAAATGGTAGAAATAAATATACTACTTCTAGAAGCCATCAAAAAATTTTCAAAATATGCATTCTTAAAAGAACTATGCACAAATAAAAGGAAGCTAAAGGATAAGGAGGGAATAATTTGGGATAAGAATGTATCAGTTGTGATAAATAGGAAATTACCAAAAAAATGCAAAGATCTAGGTATGTTTGCACTTTCTTATGCCATTGGTGATAAGAAAATTAAGTGTGTCTTGCTAAAATTAGGTGTATTATTAGTATCATGCCATACTCAATTTACTGAGCTTTAAATCTAAATTCTGTGCAAGAAACCAATGTGATTATTCAGCTAGTTAATCATTCATATGTGTGTCCATTGGTGTTATAGTGGATGTTTTAGTTCAAGTTAACGGTTTGATATTTTTAGTGGACTTTTCTTCTTGAAAATGGATGGAGATAGAGGAAAACATTTAGCTTCAATGTTATTGGGAAGGTTGTCATGAAAATAACCAAGACAAAAATTGATGTAGATGATGGTACTTATTCTGTTAAGTTTGATGGAGAAATAGTGAAGTTTAATATTTTTAAGGCAATGAAATACCCTAATAATTTTCACTCCATTTATCATATAGATATTGTAGATTCAATTGTAGAGGATACTCTTAGAGAAGAAAATGTTGGTGATGAGAGAGTTTAGAGCTAAATTGGAAGTAACCAAGCAAGTTGATAAAACTTGTGAAACTATAGAATCATTATCAATAATGTGACGCCCTAATACCCCCTGGGAGGATACGGGACGCCACGTAGACAACATAACATACATGCATATAGAATCGAGACAAAACCAAAACATACGAAACATTCATCAACATTTCGCGGTTGATCTTAGTAAGATAGAGGCGATTGTTAATTGGAAGCCACCACGGAATGTGACAGAAATGAGAAGTTTTTTAGGTCTGGCTGGTTATTACTGACGGTTTGTTAAGGGATTTTCGATGATACCATCCCTTTTAACTAAACTGTTACGGAAGGGAGTAAAGTACGAATGGTCTGATAAATGTCAAAGTAGCTTTGATCAGCTAAAAAGTATGATTACTGAGGCTCCTGTATTGGTCCAACCTATTTCTGGTAAGGAGTATGTTTTATTTAATGATGCATCTGGAACTAGTTTGGGTTGTGTTTTGATGCAAGAAGGAAAGGTAGTTGCTTATGCCTCTAGGCAACTAAAGACTCATGAACAGAACTACCCTACACATGACTTGGAGCTTACAGCGGTGGTGTTTGCCTTAAAAATTTGGCGGCACTACTTGTACTGTGAAATGTGTAAAATTTTCACAGATCATAAGAGTCTGAACTATCTACTTACCTAGAAAGAACTCAATCTGAGACAACGGCGTTGGTTGGAACTATTTAAGGACTATGATTGTATTGAGGATTATCATCCGGGTAAGGCTAATGTTGTGACAGATGCCTTGAGTCGGAAGACAATTTTAGCATTATCAGTGAAGCGAGGTGAATGGGAACTTGAATCTAAAGGAGCTTTAATAGCTCAGTTGAAAGCAAGGCCTAAATTGAGGCAAGAAATTTGTGATGCTCAGAGAGCTAATGATAAGTTACAATAACTTATCTTAGCTAGTCATGAAGGTAAATAGTCTAATTTTTCTGTGCAAGGAAATGGTGAATTGTATTATAAGGATCGATTGTGTGTGCCAGCTAATGAAGTCCCGACAATATCTGGAAGTGGTCGTTCTATGCGTTCCTCTATAACATTTAACACATATACAAATCACTATT
>JAOTAX010000001.1:15275102-15285953 GCA_025629825.1 Erythroxylum guanchezii
TAGCACCAACATTTTCTAAACTTACTAAAATCGACGTATATTTTTTAAGGTAGGTTTTAATAGGTGTACCTTTCTGCATCTAAAAAGTGTAGAATCGTGTCATATGGTATAACTTGTCAGTCAGGGTTTTGGACATGTACAAGGACTCTAAATTTGCCCACAAGCTAGCTATTGTATTTTCACTGATGACCTCCTGAAGAAACTCATTAAACAACATAGCTGAATTGTGGAAACTGCTTTGTTAATGATCTCGTCCTTCTTTTCTTCAGTCATTGACTCTGGCATATTATTCCTTCCCAACAAAGCTTTCTCAAGGCCATTTTGAATTAAGATGACATGCATCTTAATATTCCACAAAGAGAAATTTGTGTTACGATCAAATTTCTTAATATCAAATCTTGTAGTTGCCCTCATAACGTTGGTACTATCATGACTACAATGTCGATGCTTAATGCAATGACCCTATTCATCGACTCTTGACTGAAACTCAGCTCTGATACTAGTTTGTTAGGTTTGAGGGGCTATTTTGATAGTAATTTTGGATGGTGATTTAAAGTGGAGAAATAGCCAAAGTATTGGGACTAAAATCAAAACACACAAAATTTACATGGTTCGAAAATAAGCTTATACCCATGGGAGAAGGGGAGTAATAAATTTACCATATGAGATAAAGAAAATACAAGCAGAGTAACTCTCAAACCCAAAACCCAATTACACCGATCTCACAATTACTCTCTTAAAAAAAGGTTTGATTTTACCTATATATTTATTAAGGAAATTAATATACCACTGAACAAGATATCACTACACTCTCTAAATAGAATACTCTCTCAAATTTTGCTTTCGTTGAAACCATACAAATGATGGATTTATATAGGTAAATGGTGTTCTCCAAATTTGGTTAGGAAATGGTCATATTAGATAGCCAATTTCAATTCAATTTTCATGTATCAAACTAGACCTTGTAGTGATAATCTTTATCACTCAAAATGCTTGAATGAGGTAGTGCGACATAGACTAATTAAAAAGGAATGGCTAGTAAATTATCAAGCAAAGCAAATTTAAGACACCATAACAAATTAAGGAAGCCAGTAAGATATAACAACTATGCAGACTTGGTGGCTTATGCTTTATCAGCAACTGAGGAGATCAACAATGATAGAGAGCCATCCATATATTCAGAATACATTTTATGAGCCAACTCTGACAAGTGGTTGGTAGCTATAAATAAAGAAATGGAGTCCTTACATAAGAATGGCAGTCGGGAGCTTATTAGAACACCAAAGGAAAAGAAGATTGTCAGTTGTAAATAGATCTTCAAGAAAAAGGAAGGCACCTCGAGCATTGAAGAAGCAAGATACAAAGCTCGGTTAGTTGCAAAGGGGTACAGTCAAGTATAAGGTGTGGATTTCAATGATGTTTTGCCACCTGTTGTAAAACATTGTTCTATTCGCATATTGCTTGCTTTAGTGGCTAAGTATGACTTGGAATTGGAGCAATTAGATGTCAAAACTACTTTTCTACATGGTGAACTTGGAGAATAAATCTACATGCAACAACTTGAAGGCTTCACAGTTGAAGGCAAGAAGGATCATGTTTGTTTACTGAAGAAATCTCTATACGACCTTAAGTAGTCACCCAGGCAGTGGTATAAGAGATTTGGCTCTATTGTGATCAAAAATGATTTTTCAAGGAGTAATTATGACAGTTGTGTCTACTTTAGAAGGTTAGTTGATGGGTCATTCACATATTTATTGTTATATGTTGATGATATGTTGATTGCTGGAAAAGATGCTTCTGAAGCTAAGAAGATGAAAGCCTTACTAAGTGAAGAGTTTGAGATGAAAGATCTTGAAGCAATAAAGAAGATCCTAAGGATGAAAATTCAGAAGGATAGGAAAGCAGGGATGTTGTTCCTCATTCAAAAGAAATATGTTGAGAAAGTTTTGGAGCATTTCGGTATGAAAGATGCCAAGCCTGTGAGTACTCGATTAGCTACTCATTTCAAGCTTTCAGCTGCACCATCACCACAAACAAATGAAGAGAAGAGATATATGGATCATTTTCCATACTCCAGTGCAATAGGCAGTCTCATACATGCCATAGTCTACACTCGATCTGATATTTCTTATACAGTTAGCGTTGCGAGTAGATACATGGAAAATCCCACCAAAGTTCACTAGCAAGCAGTGAAATGAATTTTGAGATATTTAAAAGGCTTAGTTGACACTAGTTTGGAGTTTAGTAGTGGTGGTAGTAGTTTGGTTGGTTATGTCAACTCAAATTATGCAGGAGACCTCGACAAAAGGAGATCTTTGATAAGCTACGTGTTTACTTTGGGAAATAGCATTATCAGTTGAAAATCTACATTAAAATCTACAGTTGCACTGTCTACAGTAGAAGCTAAATACATGGCAGTGACTACAGCTATCAAAGAGACTATTTGGTTAAGGGGCTTATATAATGAGCTAAATTCAGATCATCAGGTGACTGTTGTCTTTTGTGATAGTGAAAGTGTAATACATCTGACCAAAGATCAGATGTTTCATGGAAAAACAAAGCACATTGACTTCAAGTATCATTTTGTTCGTGATATTATCACACAAGGAAATATTATAGTAAAGAAGATTGGTACTACAAACAACCCAACTGATATATTAACAAACTCTCTTCCTACTATCAGGTTCAAGCATTGCTTGGACTTGATTGGTGTTTCTCATCATTGAGTTGCCCTTATGGGCTTATTTGGAGAAGGTGGAGTAAAGTTCATTAATCTTCTACACCAAGTAGAAAATTCAAGCCAAGGTGGAGATTTATTATAGTGTCTTGAATTTTCTTTTCTTGATAGTTTATTAGCCATTACTTTTTCTCTAGCCTATATGGCACTACCTCATTCAAGCATTTTGAGTGATAAAGATCACCACTACATGACCTAGTTTGGTACATGAAAATTGAATGGAAATTGGCTATCTAATGTGGCCATTACCTAACCAAATTTGGAGACCACCATTTGCCTATATAAAGCCATCATTTGCATGGTTTCAACGGAAGCAAAATTTGAGAGAGTTTTTTGTTTAGAGAGTGTAGTGATTTCTTATTGAGTGCTATAGTTAATTGCTCTAGTAAATATAAAGGTAAAATCAAACCTTTAATTGAGTTTCGGGTTTGAGAGTTACTCCACTTGTATTTTGTTTATCTCATATAGTGAATTTATTGCTCCCCTTCTCCCGTGAATGGAAATTGGCTATCTAACATGGCCATTACCTAACCAAATTTGGAGACCACCATTTGCCTATATAAAGCCATCATTTGCATGGTTTCAATAGAAGCAAAATTTGAAAGAGTTTTTGGTTTAGAGAGTGTAATGATTTCTTATTGAGTGCTATAGTTAATTGCTCTAGTAAATATAAAGGTAAAATCAAACCTTTAATTGAGTTTGGGGTTTGAGAGTTACTCCACTTGTATTTTATTTATCTTATATAGTGAATTTATTGCTACCATCTCCCGTGAATGTAGGCTTATTGCCTAACCATATAAATTGTGTGCTTTTATTTTAGTCCCTATACTTTGGCTATTTCTCCACTTTGAGTCGCCATCCAAAATTACTTTCAAAATAAATCCTCAAACCTAACAAAAATCGTTATGGCTAAGATCTAACTCTTGAAGTTTCTCCAGGGCACATAAACCTGCTGAAAGAACAACTTGATCATGTTTCCCGAGTTGTGCATACAGTATAATTATAAAGATATTTATTTCAATAAGTTAAAAGTAATAGAAGTGTGATGGTAATCACAATTACTCTAACAATCCATACTCAGATGCAACAAACACAGAAGGAAATTGAAGAATTGAAGAAGCAACATGAAGAAATGTCTGAAGGTCGAAGAGAGAAGAAATGCTCTTAAAGGTTCTTGTTTGACAGAAACAAAATGAATCAAATTAAGACACTCCCACATGACTAACACATTCTAAAACACAAGTCAGAAGCTATTTAATACACTATCGTATTACATGCTTCAGAAGACATCTAAATGCAGCTACAAATAACATGATACGTAGACATAAGGAGGAGAATAAGTAACTCATGTGGGAGGCACATGGCATGCATCAGATCCATGTAGACTCATTCGAGAGCAACTTTCTTCTTCACCTATAAAAGAAGCAACTCAAGCATCAGACAAAATCAATATAGAAACTTCATCATTCAATTTACATTGTATTCAATATCTGTGAGTTAAAGAATAGAGTGGGAGAAATATCAGAGAGTGCTAGAGTACTAACCTATGGGTACAAGGAGAGTTGTGTAGGCTCTTTGCAAGTGTTGCAAAATAGTCAATCTCTATACTGTTTCTCATCTTCTTCTTCATATTAATGGAAACCACATTAGTGGGAACTTTGGATGTAGATAACATTGAAAGCTATCGAACCAAGTAAAAATTCTTGTGTGATCTTTATTTTTCTGCACTTCAGTTTATCTGCAAAGTTTAACAATCTATATCAGTCTTGTTTGAAAAGAACAGCAGTAAAGCAGAATATCCCAACAGAAGTGGTATCAGAGCATTTGGAAACCTCCTGGGGCATTTCTTGGTCACTCCAAGCATCAAAGAATCATCAAGATTTGGCAGTAAGTAAAAGTCTTTTGTTTCTTTAATGTACAGTCATAATGGTAGGAAAAGAAATGGATGTATTTACCGGAAAATAAGACTTTACCATCTGGAAACTCCATATGCAAACTCTTCTTGAATCATATAATTGTTATAGAGTTATAGAAGATCAGTATGCTCTTGAGACTGATCCAGTAAAGAAATTTAAAATGGAAAGACTTGCACATTGCAAGTTAATGCTTCACTTATCACTTACTGTGATAAGAAAAGTCTAGAATTGTATCGCTGCACAGAAGCTATGGATCAAACTTGATGAACTTTATGCAAAGAAGTGTCTTCCTAACAAGATGACACTTCTCCACAATCTTGCTAACTACAAGATGAATACCTTTGTCTCCTTAGATGACAACTTAGACTATTTCTTTAAGCTAGTTCAAGATTTAAAAGCTACATATGAAAAAATCTCTGAGGAGCATCAAGCTATAGTAATTTTAAAGGCTTTACCCTCTGAATTCAATGCATTCAAGAAGGTAATTAAGCATGCTAGTGGAGAATCCCTCACGGTTAAGAGGGTATTGGACTCACTAATGGAAGGAATATTGGATGTTAATCCATTTAAGAAAGAGGCAGAAGTAATGTTTGTAGAGAACAATTATGAGAAGAAGTCTCATAAGAAGAATAGCAAGAAAGGAAAGTTGCAGAAGGGAAGTGGAAGGGAAAAACACACCAAGGAAGGTGAAGAAAAGAAGAAAAAGGGAAAAGGAAAGAAGTGCTTTTACTGTGATAAGGAGGGACATTTTGTAATGGATTACAGAAAAAAGAAGAGGGATAAGGCTTTAGAAAGTGGAGATGCAGGGAATGTGGAGAAACCAGAAGACTCAAGTGGTGATGAGATTCTGGCTGTTACTCAAGACAGTGAAGACCTGAGTAGGGAATGGATCTTTGACTCAGGTTGTATAATGCATGTAACACCACATAGAGACTAGGAATGGATCTTTGACTCAGGATGTATAATGCATGTAACACCACATAGAGACTGGTTCACTACATTCGAACCAACCACTGCCAAGGTGAAAATGGCATATTCTGGACAGCAAAGGATAAAAGGGATTGGAAGTGTTTCCATTAATATGTTTGATGGAAAGAGAAGGATCCTTACAAATGTCAGATTTGTGCCTGGAATAAAGAGGAATCTAATTTCTGAAAGCTTGTTTGATAAGCAAGGGTTTCAAATCAGATCAAAAGATGGACTGAGAGAAATCCTAAAGGATGGTAGAGTCATTATTAGAGGAATTCAAAGGGGTGGGTTGTACTATGTTATAGGCTCAACTGAAGTTACTGAGAAGGGAAATGTTGAATCAACCAAGCAATGGCATGCAAGGTTAGGTCATGCAGGGAACAAAATTTTGTTCCGCCTCTCTAAACAAGGATTAATCCCTGATCAAAACCTACAGAAGTTGGAATTCTGTGAATCAAGTGTGCTTGGAAAACATCACAGATCCAGTTTCCGAAAGGGAGCACAGAGGGCTACAGAGATCATAGAATATGCTCATAAAGATCTCTGGGGACCAGCTCAAGTGCCTACAGTAGGAGGGACCTTATACTTCATGTCCGATGAAGAGAAAGGATGAAGCATTGGAAATTTTCATAAGATGGCATACACTTATGGAAAATCAGACTGGGAAGAAGTTAAAGTGTCTAAGGACTGACAATGGATTAGAATACTGCAATAAAGAATTTGAGGACTATTGCAACAAGAAAGGAATCCTAAGGCACAAAACAGTAAGAGCTACACCTCAACAGAATGGTGTAGCTGAGAGACTCAATAGGACTCTCCTAGAAAAGACAAGGTGCATGCTTCTCTCTTCGGGTTGCTCACATTCTCTATGGGGAGAAGCAATTAGGACAACAGCCTATCTAATTAATAGGCTCCCCACCTTTGCTAATGATTACAAGACTCCACAGGAGATTTGGAATAGTAAGAAACCTAAACTCACCCACCTTAGGACTTTCGGATGTGCAGCTTATACACATCAGAAAGAAGGAAAATTGGAACCAAGAGCAATCAAGGGAGTTTTCCTAGGCTATCCAAAGGGTGTTAAAGGGTATAAAATCTTACTATTCCAAAAGGGAGGCTACGAAACTATCATAAACAGAGATGTTATCTTCAAGGAAGATGAATTTCCTCTAAGGAAGATGAATTTCCTCTGCTGAACAAGAGCTCCTTAAATTCAGATCTCCAAATGGAAATTCAAGAGCAATTAGGTTCACAGAACCAATCACCCCCCTTCTATGTACCACCAGAAACTGATGAAGGTGGCACTACTCAACCAATAAATGTGGAGCCTATAGAAGGTACTACACAATATGAAGAAAGGACAAAAGAGGCTGAAGGGGTGGGTTGGACCCCTCCACACATAACTACAGTTGATACTCAAGGAAGTCTACAAGAATATCAACTCATTAGGGACAGACAACCAAGACATAGAATCCCTAATAGAAGGTATACTGACCTAAACTTGGTTGAATTTGCATGCCTTATAGCTGAAATTATAGAATACAAGGCTCCTGAATCCTATGAAGAAGCCATGAGAAGTGAGGATGCAAAACAGTGGAAGTTAGCTTATGACAAAGAATATTCTTCTCTAATGAAGAACATGACTTGGACTTTAGTCCCTAAACCTCCTAAAGCCAAACAAAATGAGAACAAATGGTTTTTCAAATTAAAAGAAGGTGTGACAGAAGGAGAACCTATGATTTACAAGGCTAGGCTTGTAGCTAAGGGGTTTAGACAAAAGGAAGGAATTGACTACAAGGAGATATTCTCTCCAATAGTCAAATTCAAAACAATTAGGTTTATTCTAGTTCTAGCTACACTTTATGACTAGGAAATCCATCAAATGGATGTCAAGACAGTCTTCCTATATGGAAAGCTTGAGGAGACAATCTACGTGAAGCAACCAGTCAATTTTGAGGACAAACACTAGCTAGATCATGTCTACCTATTACAAAAATCCATATATGGGCTTAAACAGGCACCTAGATAATGGAACAAGAAGTTCCATAAGGTTGTTGCTAGTATGAACTTCATTAGAAGCTCATATGACTATTGCCTATACTTTAAGGATCTAGGAATGACTAAAGTAGTATTCATGTTGGTCTATGTAGATGACCTAATCATTTCAGGGAAGGATCTGAATAGAATTCAAGAAGTTAAGTCTGATTTATGCCTTCATTTTGAAATGAAAGACCTAGGAGAAGCTTAAAAGCTTCTAGGAATGTAAATAATCAGAAATAGGAGGGAAGGAAAGCTTTGGCTTGTTCAAAGGAATTACATAAAAAAGATCTTAGCTCAATTCAACATGGATCAAGCCAAACCTAGTCAGTACCCTAGGATCTCACCTATAGATGGTATCTGACAAGAGTCTTAAGATTGTAGATGAAAAGAGAGCAATGGTTCACTATCCCTATGATGTAGGTGTTGGAAGTATCATGTACCTTATGCTATGCACAAGGCCTGATCTAGCCTATGCCATTAGTATCCTAAGTAAATTTATGGCCAATCCAGGTTTAGAACACTGGCAAGGGCTTAAGGGTGGTCTCAGATACATATATGAAACAATGAACTACGAATTATGTTTCTCTAAAACAGAACTAACCAAATGCAATTACTTGTCTTTATGTGGCTATGTGGATGTAGATTATGCAGCAGATAAGGACACAAGAAAGTTTATATCAGCATACATTTTCACATTATCAGCAAACACAATCAGTTGGAAATCACAACAGCAATCAGTAATGAGTTTATCAACCACAGAGGCAGAGTACTATGCTATCACTGAAGGAGTAAAGGAGCTAACATGGCTATCAGGTACACTTAAAGAAATCAACATAGACATCACAACACTAGTATTATATACGAATAGTCAGAGTGCTTTATACCTTAGTCAAGATCCAGTCTTCCATGAGAAATTCAAGCACATAGATGTGTGATTACACTTTCTCAAAGACCGAATCGCCAAGGGGATCTTCATTCTGGAGAAAATACCAGGAGACTGAAATCTATTAGATTTTGGGACAAAGGTTTTAACTCAGAAGAAATTCATTTTCTGTGGGGAATACTTACAGATTAATGAAGCCCCTTGACTCTGAAGGTAATCCATCTGATCTCACTGGTGTGGCAAAAATTAGAGTTTTGGAGTTTAAAATCACTCTCAAGTTTTTTGATCTGAGCGAAGATTGATGGAGTGGGACGGAATAATGTGATGATAATCACAATTACTCCAACAATCCATACTCAGATGCAATAAACACAGAAGGAAATTGAAGAATCGAAGAAGAAACATGAAGAAATGTCTGAAGGTCGAAGAGAGAAGAAAAGCTCTTGAAGGTTCTTGTTTGATAGAAACAAAATGAATCAAATTAAGACACTCCCACGTGACTCACACATTCCGAAATGCAAGTCAGAAGCTACTCAATACACTGTCATATTACATGCTTCAAAAGAAATCTAAACACAGCTGCAAATAACATGATACGTAGACAGAAGGAGGAGAATAAGTAACTCACGTGGGAGGCACATGGCATGCAACAGATCCATGCATACTCATTCGAGAGAAACTTTCTTCTTCACCTATAAAAGAAGCAACTCAAGCATCATACAAAATCAACACAGAAAATTCATCATTCAATTTACATTGTATTCAATATTTGTGAGTGAAAGAATAGAGTGGGAAAAATATCAGAGAGTGCTTGAGTACTAACCTAGGGGTACTAGGAGAGTTGTGTAGGCTCTTTGCAAGTGTTGCAAAACACTCAATCTCTGTACTATTTCTCATCATCTTCTTCATATTAATGGAAACCACATCAGCGGGAACTTTGGATGTAGATAGCATTGAAATCTATCGAACCAAGTAAAAATTCGTGTGTGATCTTTATTTTTCTGCACTTCAGTTTATCTGCAAAGTTTAACAATCTATATCAGTCTTGTTTGAAAAGATCAGCAGTAAAGCAGAATATCCCAACAAGAAGGATAGTTTCAGTCACCTGTGAAGTTCTTTAGATAACTTTGTACTTACTATGAGCTGTTAATGAACCATTGTCAAGATTTGATGATAATGACGAGGCCTTAAGGAAATAAAAATCGTTATGGCTAAGATCTAACTCTTGAAGTTTCTCCAGGACGCATAAACCTGCTTAAAGAACAACTTCATCATATTTCCCAAATTGTGCATACGATATAATTATAAAGATATTTATTTTAATAAGTTAAAAGCAATAGAAGGACAGCTTCAGTCGCCTGTGAAGTTCTTTAAATAACTTTGTACTTACTATGAGCTGTTAATGAACCATTATAAAGATTTGATGATAATGACAAGGCCTTAAGGAAGCAAGTGCCTCCATGTTAAGAGGAATGTTGCGATGAAAAAATTTCAAGTCTAGAAGTTCCAATTTAGTAGAGTTTGACAACCCCATACAAAAAGGAAATGTGGAAGGTATGTTATTTTCAAGAGACTATATAAGAAGTGAATCCGTTGGGGTCTATAGTTTAGATAAAGGAACTATTACCTTGGAATGGAAGTATTCCATCAAGATAGTTACTTTGCAACTTGAACACCGTCAGATTACTAAAAGTGGCCATTTCTGTAACAAAGCATAAAAGCAATATGCTTAAGAAGAGGTTTTCAAAGAGAAGCTTCTACTTCAAAATTTCTGATACTTAGGGATATGTTGGCTACCTTGCATCCTTAAAAAGCCAGTCAGTTGACTCCTACTCAAATCCAATGTCTCCAAGTACTTGCAATCTGATAATTCTGTATAAAGAATGATTATTATTTGATGTCTAATAAACATAATTAGAAGCTAATAATCTTACCTTCCAATGGAAAGGGTCCAGCTAACCAATTGGCTTATTATATCCCAGATCCAAGGTCTCTAATTTTGTCAGTCCTGCCAAGCTCATAATCCCTTTAAGTAGCACAAGTAACTAGTCATTAGAAAACCATTATGTTCATTATAAAACAAACTAAATGTTGGGCCCCGATTCGCATTAAGCATGTTTAAATTATTTTGAGACATGTTGAAATTACTTTGAGATTTTAGTTTGATAATTTGTTTAATTTGATTGGAATAAATCGAGGATTTTATTGTGTAGTTTATGATTCTTATATGAAGTGGATGAGTTATGTGCATAGGCAATTGTTACAAGTTTGAGGTGATAGAATTAGTAAGAAGATCAATGCCTTTT
>JAOTAX010000001.1:15297824-15310684 GCA_025629825.1 Erythroxylum guanchezii
GTGCATACCCTGAGGGCTCTCCTACCCCTTTACCAAAGAGGACAATACCGATTAATCGTAGGGTCGGGGACCCTACAGTATGACTCTTCATCACCATTATTCTAATTATCTCAAGTATACTAATCATTGGCCTGTCCCTAGCTGGTAAGATCCACCCATTGAAAGTTTTATTCATATTGTTGTCAAATATTAGACATTTGGATTCAAAGGCTTGGTAACAACTTGCCCACCTCTCCTTAGGATATTCAAGTAAGGTTAAAGCATATCTAGGTCTTATTTTGTCAAGCCTCTTCAGTTGCTCGTTGAAATCTTCGACTTAGGTAAACCATGCCTAATTCTATAACTATTTTAAGAGATCTTTTCCTTCCGATTCCCATGTCAATTATGACATATATGTCTAATACTCATTTGGTGAACTGCATTTGGAAAAGTCTCCTCTATAGCCTTGACCAATTCCTAAATCAAATTAAAAAAATATTAGTGAATATTTTATATTGTAATCTAATCAATTATAAGTATATAAAGATTAAGATAGCTTCTACATATAAGATATGACTATAAGTCCTTTACCATCATCCAATTAAAAATCATATGCTAAAAATTGATTAACCAGGTCCATGAATCTATATTTTCTGCCTCTATGCCCAAGCCAATAGATACATTCCTCTATCACCATCCTTACCCATTGTGCTCAACAATTGACCTCGGAAATCTATCTTTAGGAAGTAGCCATCATTCCCAAAATTTGGTCTTAAGTGCTTCCATCCTTTTTTCATGGAATCAAAACAAATGTATAATCTTTTGAACTACAACAAAATGTAAAGATGTGTTAACATAATGTATAACATAAGATAATGAAGTATTAATAAGTTAATGAAATTTTCAATGATCATTACTTATTGTAATAAACTCTCCTGATTCCTTGACAATTGAAACTCTATTGCTGATTTAGGATTGCGTATCTTCAACTCAAGTATATAACCTTGCGACAATTGTAACTCTATTATTGATTCAGGATTGCTTATCTTCAACTCAAGTATATAACCTTGCAGCTTCACATATTCATTAATATAATTTGTTGCTCTCTCTTTCCTCAATCTCCTTTTTCTATTTTATACATACTTGAATTGACAAAAACATTGAATTTTTCTCTACACTCTTTGACAAATTTTTTGGTTGTGATACTAAGCTTCTCAAGAATTCTATTCTTGAAGTGTCTCATCAAGAATTTGGAAAAAAAAAAACCAATTTTGTTTTGTTTGTTATGAAGAAATTGTGATCAGGTTTGTAAGTTTTTACTTTGAAACATCTCTCATTCTTATCATATCCAACATGCTAAACCCATAGGCATCCATCAATACACCTAACCCTAATTCGATTACTCTCACACTTTTTTTACCTTACATTATATCTGGCTTATACTGCATAATCAACAATAACATCTTGAAATTTTTTTGTAGTTTCGAACTCCATTTCCAATCTTCCCTCATATACCACATCAGTAGGATTATGCCTAACACTTGAACCGAGTCTATACAAAGCTTAACCAACTCCTCTCCGTTAAGATATTCATCAGTACTGCAAAAACTATCATAATTAGTTAATTAATTTCATCTGGTTAATGGTCATTTGAAATGTTTATATAAAAGTCTAATTGAACATTTGCACCTTGTTCCTTCACATTTTCATCCACATATGTATCATACTCCTTCACATTTTCATCCACTTGTTTATCAAGTTCCTCTATATTTTCATCTACATGTTCACCCGGATCCTCCACATTTACACTATGTTCATTATATACACATTATTCATCATCCTCATAGTCCTCTCCTCCAATTTTATGTAATATGTCAGGAGCATAGAAAGGTGTGTTTAAATGATAATTTACATACACATCAATGCTCCTATGAATTTACATAATGTTTGTTAGCCTAATACAACTTTGATTTGACTCTATAACACTTAGTAACTCATTGAAGTTAAAATAAGGTAATCTAATATATGCCTTATGTACCCTAATTCCTTCCCCATCTAATATATTTGCCTATTACTGATATAGTCAATGTGAACAATCTCAAATATAGCAACATCCCTACCTACATATTTAAATTCAGGTTCTAACATAAAATTTCCACCATAGGAAAAGCCTTATACTTCCACATTAAGCCGTTAAAACTTATATAGCAACCATTAGACAATAGTAAAAGAAACAAATGTCATTAAAATGACCAATAGAGACCTAAGCACAAATCGATCATAAGCAAATGAGCTCTTCCCCTAAATTAATCAGGAAGAGTAAGATAGAAAGATTAAGAATAATCAATAACCAAGTATCAAAAGTGTTCCTCTTTAGTTTTTGTGAAGTTTAAAAGCTTACTTGTTTCACTTTGATATTGTACTTTTTCAACCCAAGTAGTAATGAACCAAATTGTGTTAACTTGAACCACAAGAGATCCATAAAGGATTACAGGTATCTGCAATTGATCATATTAAAAAAAAGTTAATTTGACTTTAGGAACTCTATAGTTGGTTTACAATATCTAAAAATTAATCTATAAAATCAATAGGATGCAATGTTTTTCATTCTGCAACTTTAACCAACATTTCTGTAATATGTAAAGAAATTGTAATAAAATTAAGGAATTAAATAGGAAATCATAGATCAAGAAATAGACAAAGACTATCTAGAGATAAGAACACCATATTAGAGTAGTCCCTCTTTACTCTGTAACGCATAAGAAGAAAAGAAACAAAAACTTGCAAAACATACTATTAGCATCCATGGAACAATAACCAATTTTTAAAAAATCTAATGATAGTTAAGAATTTCAATTCCACACATTTTACCAAGTTACAATGACATAAAATCATAAGTAGCATAACACATGGTAGTTTCAAAAATTAGAGAAATAAAATTAAGAAAAGCTAGTCTTAACATTTAGAAGTTTCATCTACATGCAAAATTGGGTTATTTCATAAGCTTGATTTAGTTAAATTAGATAGAAGGTTGTATTTGCATAACATGTCCCGATTGATCTAAATTTGACAAAGATCAATCTACGTCAATCTATGTCAATTGTCAAGTGGACGTATGCATGTCAATTATGTTAGGAGTTTCTAGTGCTTAGACAGATGATATGATTCTCATATGGGGCCACTTCATATATGTCAATTGTCAAATGCACATATGCATATCAATTATCTTAGGAGTTTCTAGTGGTTAAGCAGATGTCATGATTCTCGTATGGGGCTACTTCATAAAAATTTTGACATAAATAGCTACATATTAATTGCAACTAGACAATTTGTTAAACAATGGACCATGGAACATCTATACTTTAATAAACTATAATGAAAATAAGATTCACATAACTGCTTTTACAGTTCTATACGAGTAGGGGCACCAACATTAATCATGGTTTCAAAATGTTAGTTGTTCATGGCAATGGAGGATTTTAAACATCATATGAATATATATTCTTAAGAAGTCTTGCTTTGTAGGTTATTATTATTATTTTTTCTTTGACATAGTTGTTGAAATTGAAATATAATTTAAATCACCATTAAACGTGCACTGCAAAGTACAAAATCTTTATCTTCATATAAAGGATGTCCTAAGCAGGGGAAATGAGGAGAGCAAATATACTATCATGTGAACATATAATAGAAAGATCAATCTATATTAATTGGACATATGCATATCAACTGATCTAGATTGGGGTTATTTCAGAGGTATGCATAGTTATTAATAATTTTTGAATAAATGTCATATCTCAACATTTGTAAAGTAGAATGAATAGGGATCATAAAGAATCTAGCGTTATGCAAAAAAAATAGGGAACGAAAACATATAATAAACATAAACTATAAACTAAACAAAAGAAGAGACCTACCACATCTTTAACGTGTAAGAAGAGAATGGTTGTTGCTACTGCAGTTACGATTGAATCAATCGGGAGAAACTACACGAGGAGTATAGAGAATTAGGGATTTGGACAAAGAGTAAACGGTGATGTTATGACCCAAAATGCTACAATATTAAGGCCCAGAATTGTTGGAGACTCGACTGGGTTGAGGAGAGGTTTGAGGACAAAGAACCCACCTAATTGGCATGCTGATTACGTGAAGAATTGACAGCTGGACACTGGCTACGTCAGAGAATAACGGTGTACTCGTGGTGATAGAATTTCCTTTTATTAGCTAATGATTGTAGTGAGTTCGTTATGGAATTTGTTAGCCGAAAATACTTCTCTCTCTCTCATCTCTGATCACTCTCTCCTTCCTTATCTTCATTTCTGGGAATTCACTGCAAATTTCTGCAGATTCATTGTAATCGAACCTTTGCTGAGTTAATATCATCGATTTCCTTGGTTATATTGCTCTGTTTCCGATGGTAACTATTGCATTGCTTTCACTGGTGCTTTCATTAAGTCCCGGTTAAGATGACGGGATCCAGTTCAGAGCCTCAAACACGGTTGAAAGTCATGGACGACAGCATCAAAGTATTGGCCGAGAATCAGGCCGGCCTCCATCGCGACATGGAAGCTTCTCATATGGCACTTCGTGACGATATCAATAGTCTTAAAATCATGCTGCAAGATGTGTTAGCTCGCCATGCATTACAACCTCCGTTCCCACCACCGGATGACCGTCCTCCACCTACCACTCACGACCACAGCCCGATGGGCCGTCACAAACCTGCTCCCATTCAGATGTCGCGGTTCTCAGGCGAAAATGCCGACCGTTAGGTCTTACAGGCCGAGAGATACTTTGATTTTTATAAGATTCCGTTGGAGGACCGGGTCACAATAGCTTCCTTTTATTTCGAATCTGCTGCTGCCGATTGGTACGATTGGTTGTATCGAAATGGAACATTAACGGGTTGGCACGACCTCACTGCGTCTCTTCTTCTAAGATTTCGCCCTAAGGAACTAGAGGCACCAGAAGGACTTTTGGCAAAAATCCAACAGACCTCAACTGTTGATGAGTATCGGGCCCGTTTTGAGTCCATTATGAATAGGACCGTCCCATTGCCAGCTCAGTTTACAACATATTGCTTCATCTCGGGGTTACGGTCTGATATCAAGCCCTCAGTGTTGGTGCACAGGCCCAATTCCTTGGAAGAGGCCATGCATCTAGCCCAAATACATGAGCAGAGGATAGCTTTCAAACGTGGGCACCTCCGACCATCCTTGGGTAATTCTAGACCCTTATTGCCAACTCCTTCGCAGAAAACTCCTTTGGCAGCCGCAACCTTGCCTCCTTCGCCTCAGTCATCGATAGCCACTCTCCCCAGCGGTAACAAGGTGTCGTTCCGTCGCCTTTCCTCTTCCGAAGCCGCACAGCGTCACGCTAAAGGCCTGTGCTACCATTGTGATGAACCTTATTCTTGGGACCACAAATACAAGAACAAACCACAATTACTTTTGCTTGAAGACGATCCGGAGCAACCCGATCCACCCGATAACATTTCTTCCCCCAAACATGCTTTGCCCGACCCGCATACCGAATCAGCTACTATGGTCGAACCAGCACAGTCCGCCATATCATATAACGCGTTGGCGGGAGGTTGCTCAGCCTCAACTCTCCGTTTTCAGGGGTCAGTGAATGGTCAGTCGGTACAGGTTCTATTAGACGGGGGCAGCACGCACAACTTCGTGCAAACGAGGGTTGCTAAGTTTCTGAACTTGCCGATTTTGCCTACACCTTCCTTCTCCGTTTTAGTCAACAATGGTGAGAAATTACGTTGTATTGGGGTCGTTCGATCAGTTCCGTTGGTGATTCAGGGACAGGAAATTTTAGTGGATTTTTATGTGCTTCCAATTCAGGGGTGGGACATGGTTTTGGGTGTTTCGTGGCTAGCGACTCTCGGTTCGATTATTATGGATTTCGCAGCGTCGGTCTTCGAATTTCAGTGCAATGGGAAGTCAATCCGTTGGACCGAGACCAACACACCATCTGTGCAACAGATTCAATTTAATGGACTACGGCGATTGAGTCGAATTGGGGTTATTGCGGAGTATTATCGGATTGAACTTTGCACTGATCAGCCGAACGAATCTGATGTTCCAAATACTGATATTGAGTCATTGCTTGCTGAGTTTGAAGATGTGTTTCGCAAGCCACAAGGACTGCCTCCGAGTCGCCGTTGTGACCACGCCATCCACTTGTTCCCTGGAGCCGCACCGGTGAATGTTAAACCTTATCGCTATCCCCATTTCTAGAAGCAAGAAATGGAAAAATTAGTATCTGAGATGTTATCCGAGGGCATTATACAGCCTAGCACCAGTCCCTTCTCTTCCCCGGTATCGCTGGTCCGAAAGAAGGATGGCACATGGAGATTTTGCGTGGATTACCGAGCATTGAATGCTATCACGGTATGGGATCGATTTCCCATTCCCACTATCGATGAACTTTTCGATGAGCTTTTTGGAGCAAAGTACTTCTCTAAACTCGATCTGCTTGCCGGTTTCCACCAAGTACGTGTTCGGTCCGAAGATGTAGCTAAAACTGCTTTCCGTACTCATGATGGGCACTTCAAATTTCTTGTTATGCCGTTTGGGTTGTCTAATTCGCCTTCGACCTTTCAGGCCCTCATGACCGAGGTGTTTCGTCCGGTTCTCCGTCAGTTTGTATTGGTGTTTTTTGACGACATACTCATTTATAGTCCCGATTGGCCCACTCATTTAGAGCACATCTGTGTGGTTCTTTCTCTGTTACGCAGTAACAATTTGGTAGCCAAACGTAGCAAATGTTTGTTCGGCCATCCTTCGATTGGTTACCTCGGGCACATTATCTCTTAGGAGGGTATTTTAGTGGATCCGGATAAGATCACGGTTATTCAACAGTGGCCTACACCTCGTACAGTTAAGGAAGTCCGTGGTTTCCTTGGTTTAGCTGGGTACTACCGTCGCTTCATCAAGAATTTGGCATCCATTGCCGGTCCTCTTACTGATTTACTTAAAAAGGATAATTTTCACTGGTCCGACACTACCGCTGCATCCTTCGAACGGCTTAAGGAATTATTAAGCCATGCCCCTGTTTTAGGCCTTCCCGACTTTCAGCAACCTTTCGTTGTAGAAACAGACGCATCGAGTTCAGGCATAGGTGCCGTGTTGTCGCAAAACAGCCACCCAATCGCATACTTTAGTTAGCAACTTAGCGCTCATATGCAGCAAGCATCGACTTATCAGCGCGAAATGTACGCGATAACGCAAGCTATTGCGAAGTGGCGGCAATATTTGCTCGGGAGGAAATTCACTATCATAACGGACCAGCAACCGTTAAAAAACCTGACCGAACAAACGATTCAGACTCCGGACCAGCAGAAGTGGCTCGGCAAGTTAATCGGGTTTGATTTTGATATAGTCTACAGACCGAGTAAGCATAATAATGCAGCTGATTCCTTATCTCGAATTCCGTCCCCCACCTTCCTTGCTCTATCACAGCTTGAATTCAACTTTGTATCCGAGCTCCGTGAGGCCAATAAAAAGCATACTGAGTTGATTGAGATGCAACAGCGGTTGATTAATGCCCCTAACAGTATGCCTGGGTTTCAGTTCAGGGATGGGTTACTCTAGTTTCGTGACAGACTTGTGTTGCCATCCGACTCGCCTTTAAAACAACAACTTCTCCAAAAGTTTCACTCTTCGACAGTCGGGGGACACTCAGGTATAACTCGGACTTTTCATCGCCTATCCTCTAACTTCTTTTGGAAGAAGATGCGCGCTGACATGACACACTTTGTTCGTAGTTGTCACGTGTGTCAACAAATGAAGGTTGAAGCGTTGAGTCCCGGTGGTCTACTTCAACCACTCCCTATTCCCGAAGGTGTCTTTGAGGCTGTTTCGATTGATTTCATTACAGGCTTGCCGTCATCTAAGGGGAAGTCGGTTATCATGGTTGTCGTGGATCGGTTGTCCAAGTATGGGCATTTTTCGGGCCTTCCGACCAATTTCTCTAGTGTAACAGTGGCTACCACCTTCATTCAGGAGGTTGTGCGACTCCATGGGGTGCCTACAGAGATCGTGTCCGATAGAGATGTTCGCTTCCTTAGTGCGTTTTGGAAGGAGCTTCACCGTTTGCAAGGTACCACTTTAAAAATGAGTACATCTTATCACCCGCAAACCGACGGTCAAACCAAGGTCCTTAACAAATGTGTTGAGATGTATCTTCGTTGTTTTGTTGCCGATAATCCCTCTAGTTGGATGCATTTTTTACCGTGGGCAGAATTTTGGTATAACACATCCTTTCAGACTTCGGCTAAAATGACTCCTTTCGAGGTGTTATATGGGCGGGCATCCCCTACAATTGCTCGGTATGTTCGCGACTCGAGTGGAAACAGCTTGGTCGAGGCTCAGTTACTTGATCGTGACAGGGTGTTAACTGAATTGAAAAGTAACCTTTAGCGAGCACAGAACCGAATGAAAACTTTTGCTGACAGGGGCCGACGTGAGTTGGTGTTTCGGGAAAACGATTGGGTTTATGTAAAGTTACAGCCCTTTCAACAGAATTCAGTACGCTTGCAGCACCATAGTAAGCTTGGTCGGCGTTATTTTGGCCCATACAAAGTCTTGTCCCGAGTTGGCGAAGTGGCATATAGGCTCGAGTTGCCAGATTCTGCTCAAATTCACCCCGTGTTTCATGTCTCGTTGCTAAAAAAGTGTGTTGGCGAACCAGATCAGCAAGTTACACCTCTGCATATGGTTGATTCCTCTACTTCCTTGCCTCTGCAATCTGCTCCGAACCTTGAGGACAAGGTGTCTTTCGATGGGGAGGGTATTGTTATGACCCAAAATGCTGCAATATTGAGGCCCAGAATTGTTGGAGACTCGGCTGGGTTGAGGAGAGGCTTGAGGACAAAGAACCCACCTAATTGGCATGCTGATTACGTGAAGAATTGACAGCTGGACACTGGCAACGTCAGAGAATAACGGTGTACTCGTGGCGATAGAATTTCCTTTTATTAGCTAATGATTGTAGTGAGTTCGTTACGAAATTTGTTAGCCGAAAAAACTTCTCTCTCTCTCATCTCTAATCACTCTCTCCTTCCTCATCTTCATTTCTGGGAATTCACTGCAAATTTCTGCAAATTCATTGTAATCGAACCTTTGCTAAGTTAATATCATCGATTTCCTTGGTTATATTGCTCTGTTTCCGTTGGTAACTGTTGCATTGCTTTCAAGTGACTTTAGGAAATTAGGGATATAGAACTGATAGGGAGTTAACTTTGTTAGATTTTTATCCTTATAAGGTTTGTTCTGAACATTTTGTAAATGTTAAGTTCAATTTGAACGCTTCAAAATATTAACTTTTAATTTATTAGTTGAGGTAAACATTATGGTCAATTTTGCCGTTTATGTCGCATTTTGTTACATAAACGTTATGGTAATTTGGCTTTAACACAATCTTGCGAGGAACTTCAGAAAGGACAGAAGAAAAGAAGCTGTACATCTCTTTTGCGTAATCAATATGAGTTGCCTTTGGAGTCTTCCTACGTGCCGCTCAGTTCATTTTTCGAGCAGGAAAGCCGACAGCAAGTGGAAAGACTTTTGACTTACGCATTGGGAGCCATAGGTTTCTCTGTCTCATTTAATTTTGCTAATTTTGGAACAAGTCCACAGACACGCAAGCATGCCCAAATCATTTTTTACTGCATCTTCTTTTCCAAAGTATGGGTATTCTGGCCGCCTCTATCAACCATGGGAATGGTCTTGGCAATTTCCTTTCTGTTTCCCCCCAGTGAAACTTTAGCATGAATAATTTTTTTTTGCTTTTTCAGTAAAATTTAACATCTAATTGGGCATATTATGGAATGGGCCATGACCAGCTTTATAGACTTTAATTGTCCATGGGTTGTCAATATAGGGTAAAGGCCATCAGGTCAAGGTCGGTCCATAATCTAATGCATATTATAAATTAATATTTTATTATTTATTTTTTTTTTTTAAAGTCATGATTTGATGATTATTTAAATGCATAAGGTCAACCCTTTCTTTCGAAGACCAAAATTACATGCTTTCTCTTATTTCAAATGCAAAAGCCATCCTGGATAGCACAAGTGTCGTATACCTCAAAATGCTAGCAATTGTGGATGCATGTTCATTGAACTAACTTTAATTAAGTGGGTTGTTAGGCAAGATTAACGTATTAAACTGAGAATCTTAAAGCTAACCCATTTAATATATATTTATATCAACCTAGTCTTCACATTCAATGATGTTGTCCTCCACTCTTGACTCTTACGATTGAGTGTTTCTTGAGCTTATTTTATTGCTTAAAAGAGATTCTATACATAAGCACTGCATTTGGTCTTACATGGTGCTTTTAACAAAGACAATAAAAGGAGACTTTGTACAGTTTCTCTCAAGTAGGGCAGGACTGAACTATTTCTTTTTTATTTTCATTTTTAGTCATTATGTTTTTGGTGTATTAAATAAATTTTTAGAACTACTTCACTAATCATATACTTCAATTCAGATGAAAAAATCATAATTAATTTTACAGTTGAGGGCTCCTGTCCTTCTGGCATGAGTTTTTCAGGGGACGACCATCCAATTATGATCTAATGGACGCAAATAAGCCACATCTTTGGTGGTTTGTAAAAAGTAGCTTGGCTGACTTATTAAATGAGTTCAGCTTTCAATTGGACTTCTTTGAGACAATATTAACATGTCGATGGGGGCCGGTTTCATTTTAATAGAAAAAGCAGGAGGTCATGACCTACTTCAGCCATGCTTAAACCGAGGGCAGCGATAATCTGTGCCTTTTTTCTGGGAAAGTTCTTTGCAGATAGTTTGATACTATATTTATTAATCATATTATAAATTATTTATTTTCACCATTACAAGAAAATTACAAATTATTGACAGAAAAAAATCCCATAATAAATTAGCGACGGGAATTGATTTTCCACCGGTATAATTGTAAGAGAAATAATATTTTGTGACGGACAAAATATTCATCTATAAAGGTAGAGGAAAATTACCCCCGCAATTTTGCCGATAGAATATACCGACGGAATAGTGAAGGTCATCGTAAAAATAGGTGACAATGGTTGGCGGTCAAAATAAGCATTGGAAGAATGTCTCTCAGGCAACAAAAAATTTTTACTATCAGGATTTTGAAGTACACAAATTATATTCTTTAATCTTTTTTATTTTATCTTATTTTATACATTAATTAGATAAATATTGTCATTTGTAAGTATTTATAGTATGTTTCTCTTTTTTTCATAAATAATTTTTTTAGGATTCAAACTTTGATACTTTAATTTATAATGTTTGGGAGAGGCGAGCTCATATAGGTTGTAGAGACTTTCTTGATTCAATACACAAGAATGGTGTACGACTACCATATATATCTGAAGAAATATGGAGTTATTGGTAACAGTATTAGATATCACCTAAGGCAATATCTATTTCAAAACGCAATTCTGCAAACAAACGTGGAGAGAGAGAGTCAACCCGTACATACTGGAAGATCTATGACCTACTAGGATCATGCAGAAAAACAGGATCATGCAGAAAAACTTGTAAGTATCAAAACTTTACACTTATATTTTGATTTTTGTATTTTGATGTATGAAATTTGATTTCAATGTAATTTGATATATGAAATTTAAATGAAAATATATGTGTATTATAGAGAATAATAATGTTATAAATGTTTGGTGCCATTAATAGCTGTGTTGTTGAGTTAATTTTTTAATCTAACAGGGGGTAAATATCATTAAAATAGAGAAAATTTTGTCGAAATTTTTGTAAAATGTAATTCACTCATAACAATTTATTTTGGTGCAGGAAAAATATATGGGCAGGAAGCCTACACCACGCTAGCTTTTTTTACATTCTCACACTAAGAAGTATAATGGTGAGAACTTCGTCAACACCCGATGCAGACAACTTCGTATATGTAAAATTTATACTTTAATATTAAGTCTTAAAAATGATCACTTATTAACATAAACAATTATAATGATAAGACCAAATACAAGAAAGCATTGAACAATAGTCTCAGAACTCTAAAATGGTTGATGAGAGTCAGGCATATCTTGATGCAGTAGGTGGTAAGGACTGCGATGGAAGGATTTTCAGCGTAAGTTCTTTTACAAACACATGTTATTCACAATCCTTCATATTCACTACAGTTGAATCTAGTAGGTGGTTCGCATCAAATTGGAGTCCTTCAGCTTGAGAGCATAATAGAGAGCTTGATGGAGTGCATAACTCAGCTCCATAATGAGGTGGAACAGTTAAAGGGGAGGGACAGGATCTCATCGCAATAGTTAAAGCATCCACCTTCACCACCTGCATAGCTTAAATGGATAAGTGAATGTATTTGATGTTTTGCTACTCTTAAGTTTTTGTATAAATTCTTAATTGACAGTTATTTTTAAGATACTTATTCTTGTAGATTATAATTTTTTACTATATTACCATTCAAGATAATGTTTACTTTATATTTATTAACCAATGTTATATTATTTACAGAAATTAAATATACAAAAAAATCATAAGATTATAAACAGAAAACTAGGGTAGGAAGTGAGAAATGATGGTTGAAATTTATCATAGTTAAATTTCTCAATAGAACTACAATATTCCGTCACTAATTAGCAACAAAGTGATATATTCTATCGGTAACTTACCGATGGAAAATATCACTCCATTAGTGAAAATTTAACGATTGATAATGTTTTCTGCCGGTAAATTTAGCAACAAAATTTGTATATGTAACATCTCATCACCGATGGAAAGGGTAGAATAGTAATTTGGAATAGTTTATGAGTGCTTAAAATTGTCTTGGTATGTTCATGCATACACATGCACGTAAATAGTGAATTTTGCACATGTAAA
>JAOTAX010000001.1:15328574-15343159 GCA_025629825.1 Erythroxylum guanchezii
TGAAGACCATTGTGTGTATGTTAAGAGATCCAAAGATAAATTCGCGATTTTATCTTTATACGTGGATGATATATTGAGTGCTTATAATGACTGTGTGTTTCTTACACAAATCAAAGATTGGTTATCATCTGAATTTGCAATGAAAGACATGGGTGAAGCGGCATACATTCCTGGAGTCAAGATTTCAAGAGATCATTCGAAGAGATTGTTATTGCTTTCACAAGCGATGTACATTCAAAGAATTCTTGAACGATTCCATATACAAGATTCCAAACCAATTGATAATCCTATTACTAAAAACGAAGGCCTTAGTAAGAGAAATTGCCCATCAACGCCATAAGAACGGGAACAAATGAAGAATGTTGCCTACTCTAGTGCAGTTGGAAGTCTTATGTACGCAATGATGTGTTCAAGACCAAATATTTGTTACACTGTTGAGAAGGTGAGCAGATATCAATCAAATCCAGGCCAAGCACATTAGAAAGTAGTAGAGAGAATATTGAGGTATTAAAGGGAACTGTGGACTACGGATTATGTTATCAAGGAAATGATCTACGTATACAAGGGTATATAGATGCAGACTGGGAAGGAGATTTAGATGAAAGAAAATCTACCTCAGGATATGTATTCTTACTAAACCATAGAGTAATATCATGGAAAAGTAAGAAACAACCTTGCGTTGCATTATTCACAATGGAAGTTGAATTTATTGCATTCTTAATTGCAGTACAAGAGGCTGTATGGCTTCATCAATTCTTAGTGCATTTGGGAGTCACTAAAAGCGAAATTAATCTAGTGACCATCAACTGTGATAGTCAAGCTGTAATCACTTATACTAAAGATCCCAAATTTTATTGTAAGACAAAGCACATAGATACCAAGTATAATTATGTGAAAGATATAGTTGCACGAGGAGAAGTGAACATGAAATATATATCTACTCGAGATATGATAGCAGACCTAATGACAATGCTAATTTCCAGAGATGTATACATTGGGTATGTAAAGTCACTAGGACTACATAGATGTTGAAATTATTGATAAACATTTCTCTTTATATGTTCACTCATTATAATGTCATATTTTGGATATAATGTATGATGAAGGTTATACATTGTGTATCATTTGATTCATGAATATATGTGCTTTTGCATAAATATATTTTGGGATGAATCACAAGTATATGAGACAGATTATAGATTAGCCATCTCGTGCGGGAAATTACCTTTAGTGTTTATGCTCGCTAGAGATGAGGCATGTTTAAAGTTTATTATCTAGGTGATAATTGAGAGTGAGAAACTTAAACCATAAATGCTGCAAGGAAATTGGTTCAAAGTGATTTATTAATCATTATATCTGTCTTACGTTGCCAGTTGTGAGTTTTGAATAGGTTTTGAGTAGATAAGTGAACTCAAGTTAAACATTGAGTATGTTTGAACTATCATATATACGGTATTTCTTGAATGAAAGATGTTTAAGTTAAACGAAGTGGGTAAATACCGTAGCACATGACTCGTACCATGTGTGCACAACTGACCACAAAAGGGATTAATGTAAGTCTCTATCTCTTATCTTACATTACGTGAGACCCTTGAGGTTGAGAAGAACCTCATCATATACCCTTATGACTCTTGCTTCATTCTTGAGAATTGAATTTAAAGTTTGCTACTTTAGGTTGTTGCCAAAAAATCATGCAAGATGTGATCCTATGGAATAATTTCAAGAAAGCAAATTAAATTTAATTCAAAGAGAATTGAAAATAGAGGAAGGTCATTTATTTTAAATCATTGACTCATATGAAAGTATTCATAGATGGCCATCGTCTCTTTAGTAGAGAATTTGAATACAGTCATGATACAAGAAACTAAATGAGATCAAAGAAAAGTGCAAATGCGAGATATGACCTAGGGTATAGCAGACAATGTCTACTCAAGGACACAAAAGTCCCAGGATCAATTTGTTAATCGAGACATCATATATTTCT
The DNA here is from genome assembly GCA_025629825.1 of Erythroxylum guanchezii. NCBI lineage: Eukaryota > Viridiplantae > Streptophyta > Magnoliopsida > Malpighiales > Erythroxylaceae > Erythroxylum > Erythroxylum guanchezii. The sequence continues at coordinate 15,330,559 of JAOTAX010000001.1, forward strand.
AACAGATATATGGCAATTTACTCTCTTCGTATGTTGGTCACACTAGTTATTAAACAAGTATGGGCACTGCATAATTTTTTAATTAGAGTAAAACCAATCATGTGTGAGTGGGAGATAATGAATCACATACACCCATGAGGGGTATTATGGTCATTATAATTTAAATGACTACCAAAGGTAGTTAAGGTTTTGAATTTAAAAACCAAAGAACAAAAAGATAAGAGTAATATTTTAAACAAAACTTTTGTAGAAGGAGATATGCAGTAAGCTTTCTTTAACCGGTGGAACTACAACAATAATTCAAGTATGTGATTTTTTTGTTTTTGTATACATATGCAAAGATCCTGTTTAACATAAATCTTGATTATTTCTAACAATATTTATCACAACCCTATACATGACTGCGGTAGGTTTAAATCTTCATGCATTTTCATTCACCACTTTCTCAGCCTTAATTACCTCGGTGAATCCTCATGAGTTTTCAACACTTGTAGATTTACGCCAGCCAACAGTAAAGTACAAAAATACAAATAACCCACTAAATATTCACTATGTTCAACTTAATAGATAAAAAAGTAAGAAAGAACAAGGCAAAACAGTAACCTACGTGAGAAACTAAACAGGAGAAGGAAAGAAAAAGAGTACCACTCCTAAGTCCAATATAATCGAATCGGGTACGAAAACAATGGTACGAAAACAAGACAGAGTAGAACAAGCAGCAACAACAAAAGGAGAGGTAGTAGCAGTATTAGTAAAACTACCATTACATAAACTCTAAGAGGATAGAGAAGGTTAAATCGAAGATGCCATAGGTATTTTTCTTTATTTAGAAATATAGTTACAGATATAGACATAAGTGAAATACTGAATTTTTTATTATTATAAAAAAATGTGTTTGAAGAGAGAGGAAAGTGAGGAGATAAAAGATTATATATATTTTGTTATATTTTGAGCTCCATTTGCCATATAGGATACACATTTGACATAAGAACCAAAAAAAATGTTAAATATATATTTTTTGTAAAGGGGGACTAACGAAAAAATTAAGTTAGAATTTAATTGAGCATTTATTAGGTTTTTTTTAAATTTGTTAAAATGTTTGAATTTAAATTAAATTATGACGAAAGTATTATGATTCAATTTGACTTTTTTATTTACATGTATTTGATTAGGAAATTATAATTATAAGGCAAAGTTACAAAACATAAAATTGACATCTAATATAAATATTTTAATAAGTACAATATAAATCACAAAAGGGTAAAGAACAAACTCTTTAAAAAAAGTAAGAAGCACATATAAGAATGTATATATACATATATAAGAAAATTAATTACATCTATTAAAACACTCATAGCTAGGGGACAAAACTAGATTCAACAAATTCCTATTCTCTACTCAAAAAATATGATTAAAAGTATTCACCGTACAACCCCGAAAAATTAAAAAATGGTGACAATTTAACTCTTATAAAAATTACATCATTTGAATAAAAAATCTTATACGTAAGAAAAGTTGAGATTTCACGGGGAATAATGTAATAAATATGGGATAATCATAGAGATAATATTGAGTTGGGCTAAGCTTAAACTTAACAAAAACTAAGGGTTAGAGCTCAGCTTAAGTCTCAGGCTCAATCGAGATTTGGGTCAGTCTAAAGCTCGATTAAACTGGGTCAACCTTAAAAATTATATAAATTTATTTTAAATTTATAATAACAAAACGATACCGTTTCAATTGATAAATTTAATTAAAAAGTATTCTTTGTGGTTTGACTTAGCTCAAAGTTTGAAAATTAAAAGAAAAATGAGATCAATTGAAGTCTAGTCAACTCGAGCAAAGGTAATTGATTTTGGCCAGACCAGGTCAGTCCAAACTAAATTGCCAATATTGGATATTCATATATTTTAACCTGTAATTTTAATATTTTTTGTTTGCCTTACAATATAAAATCTTTTAATTACAATATTTAATTTTAGCATTTTAACTCAATTACACGCTTCTTTCAGTCTTTACTAACAAAAAATGACATGGCAGACACGAAATAAAGGGTTAGTTACTAAAAAATCCTAAACTTTACACAATTTTGCAATTATAGTTTGAACTTTAAAAAGTAGAAATTAAATACTTGGTCTTTCAATTTTTCTCAAATATAGCCTAACATTAGTGCCTCCGTTAACATAACTGACATGACAAGCCACATCAGCTATGCTATGGTAAATGGAGGATGTTATGTATCATGTTAAATCCACACCAGATTTTAATAAAATAAAATAAAACAAAAAACCCTAACCTACCATTCTCCCCCATTTTTCCATCCACTTAAAATCCTAAGTTAATGATTTTGATGGTGGTTAAAGTCTCTCTTCTTCTTCAGTCACTCATTCCAAACATAGTCCCAATTTTCTTTCAATTGAAAATTTTTTATTTTCTTTTCTCTTACTAACTTAAAATCCTAAACTTTACATAATTTTACAATTATAGCTCAAACTTTAAAAAGTAGCAATTAAATACTTGATCTTTCAATTTTTCTCAAATATAGCTTAATGTTAATGTCTTCGTTAACAGAGCTGACATGACAAGCCACATCAGCTATGTTATGGTAAATGTAGGATGTCACGTATCATGTTAAATCCACACCAAATTTTAATAAAATAAAATTAAACAAAAAACCCCTAACCGACCCTTCTCCCCCATTCTTTCGTCCACCTAAAATCCTAAGTTAATTGATTTTGATGGTGGTTAAAGTCTCTCTTCTTCTTCACTCACTCATTCCAAACACAGTCCCAATTTTCATTCATTTAAAAAATTTTCATTTTCTTTTCTCTTAGTAACTTACTTTCTTTCTCTAAAAAATTCTCAACCACAAAATAAGAAACATAAACTTTTATCAGAAAAGAGAAGAACAAAAGATAAAAAGAACATAGGCTATTGTCTCACCTTGATTTGTAAAGTTTATATACGTTTTTGTATTGAGATTGGTTTTCAGTTTAGATGATTTTTTTTCTTGTCCATTTACTCCCTTCCTTCGTATTCCTAATCCTCTGAAAGTGAATGAATAACAAATAATTTAATTTAATTATAATTTAACGTGAAATTTTACTTACACCTAACATCCCACGTGTGACTTATTATAGTTGACTTGATTTTCCACGCCAACTCCATTAACAGAGATACTAACGTCGTGCTATATTTGAGAAAAATTGAAAGTTCAGGTATTTAATTGTCACTTTTTAAATTCAGGCTATAATTGCAAAATTGAGTAAAGTTTTATATTTTTTGGTAATTAACCCCAAAATAAAATATATCCAGAGGTGACAATTTATTCTGAGTCCATTTAAATGCGTGTACAAAATTAAAAATGAAGTAAAAACTTAAATTATAATTCTTGAAATTTGAAATATAAAAATCCTAATTCTTCAAAATGTTATAGAAATAATGAAGTAGCACCAAATAAAATTAGAACAGCTTATCTGTATTCAAGGCATTGTGAAACCACTGTACTAAGTTGGAAATTCCCCTTCTACTATGCAACAAGAAAACGGGATCTAACTCTAGGGTTAACACCTTCTCTACTAGCTTCGATGCACTCCAAATGGTAGAGTCGGAACTGTCTCTGTGCATGTAGAAGAAAAGAAGACAAATGCAGAATACAACAAAGAAGATGTTTTTTCAAAGGTGTCTGGATATGTTCATTGTATGGAGTAAAAAATGAAAGAAAACACAACTGCGAGAGGAGAGAAAAAAAACAAATGCATGGGTTGTATATATAGAAGGAGAGCTTTATACATTGACAATGAAATAAAGACATATTAAAGTACATTAACGTTATGAAACATATCGCCCATAATGTGATGAACGTTGCATAATAAAGTCGATAATAATGTTATGGAAAGTTATTGGTATAATAAGGGTAATAATGTGATGAACATTATTGGTTAACTGACAAGTATTAAAATGTATGAATTAACCAATTGGGTTCAAAAGCTTTACGTCACACGCACGACTATGTCACACCACGCTGCAACCGAGACAGGTCGAGTGACGCGCAGATGCGAGCGCTCAATTTTTGAACCCTTCTCAATAGACTTGATTCAAATCCTCACAAAACAATCTAGTATATAAAATAGGTGAGAGTCCCTTACTCTTTCAAACTGGGACACAAATCAAAGAAATAAATAAAGATGTTCCAAGTTTTGGAACAATATTAACAATCCCTTACATGGGCCAAATCTTGAGAAACAAACTGAAGCAATTTAGGAGAAAGATAGGCGAACAACCAGGTAAGATAAGTCTTGAACTTAGTGTCCAAGAAATTTCGAACACAGAACCTGTTAGAGAAATAAATAGTTTCAAAGTGCCCTGATCTCATGATCGCTCTAAAGAGATAGCTCAAATGCTCTCATAGGAGGGTGGCTAGCCTTCCACAATCATATAGGTGAGTCCATCAAGTGTGTAATGGGCACATACCCAAATTTGGGCTATGGAACTCATTAAGGATTAAATCATCCAACCTCATCAAACACAGTAAAGTCATGTTAAGGATATAATTCAACAACTAAATGTATCTTAGTATTATTCCACAGATAATGTACAAGTAAGTAGTCACCACATAACTTCGTTTAACCTATTAAACTTGGTTTCCCAAGACAGGTGTCCATCACAAGGTTACTACATAACTGGGCTCAACCCTATCCCTTTAGCATGCTCCGAAATTAGTTTCCTACTCAAAGCTTTTGTAAGCGGATCTGCTAAGTTTTTCTTTGACTTGACATAGTCTAGAGAGAGTACACCATGTCTAATTAAAGTACAAATAATTTTATGTCTCAATATGATATGTCTACTTTTTTCCATTATATGCCTTATTCTTGGCAACATAAATGGTAACTTGCGAATAACAATGAAGGAACGCAGAAGAAATTGGCTTTTCCCAAAGTGAGATATCTACTAAGAGATTTCTTAGCCACTCAGTTTCCCATCCTGTCAACTCCAAAACCATAAACTCAATCTCCATTGTTGATCTTGCGGTATATGTTTACCTGAAAGATTTCCAAGACACAACAACTCCTGTCAAGGTAATAATATAACCACTGGTGTAGTGTATATCATCACTCTCCGTAACCTAGTTAACATCAGAATACCCCTCTAATACAGGAGGATGAACACCAAAAGATAATCCATAATGTATAGTACCTTTCAAATATCTCAACAAACATATCAATGCATTCCAATGCTCTTGACTAGGATTATGAGTACACCTACTAAGTCTACTCATATTGTATGCAAGACTAGGTCGAGAATAGTTCATCAAGAACATTATACTACCAAGAATTTTAGCATACTTAGCTTGGTTTACAGTGTCACCAAGATTTTTCTTTAAAGCAACACTAGCATTATAGGGAATCTTGACTAGTTAAACATCATAGTAACCAAATTTCTTCAAAATTTTCTCAGCATAATGAGTTAGATTCAACCTAAAACCGGAGTCAGTTATATTAACTTTGATTCCTAAAATGAAATCCATATGACCAAAATCTTTCATATAAAAGAAAGACTTTATCAAACTCTTGGTAGTATCAATGACAGATAAGCTAGAACAAAAAATAAGCATATCATCCATATAAAGAGTTATGATCACACAACCATTAGCATCTGATTTCATATAAATGTGAGAATCAAAATCACAAGAGGTGAAACATGTTTGAAAATCTAACTTTCAAATTTCTCATGCCACTGTTTGGGAGCTTGTTTAAGTCCATATAAAGACTTTAACCAACTTTGACACCTTTTGCTCCTGACTAGGCACTCTAAACCCCTCGAGCTTGACCATATAAATTTCCTTATCTAGATCACCATTTAAGAAAATTGTCTTAACATCCATTTGGTTAATAACAAACAACATCCTTATAGATGCAATTTTAGTAACAAGAGAGTAAGTATTAAAGAAGTCCAATAATTCCTTTTATTTAAAGCCTTTAATCACAAGTCTAGCCTTGAACCTCTCAATGGTTCCTTTAGGTCTCAATTTCTTTATAAAAATTCACTGACACTCCAAAGGCTTACAACCTCTAGGCAGATCAACTAAAACTCAAGTTTTATTAGACATGGTTGAATCTAACTCACTATCTATGGCTTCATTCCAAAAGGTAGCATCCACAGATCTCATTGCTTCCTCATGAGTTTTGGGATCTTCCTCAATAATATAAGTTACCATAAAACGTAATCTGTCTCCTTAGGTTTTTTCATCACAAAGGAAGAAATAAAGTCAGAACCAAAACTGGTGGTACTCTAGCTCTTTTGCCTCTCCTTAGTTCAACAATTTTCTCTTCCTCTATGTCATCATTGGTAGAAGAACTATGGACAGATTCTCTAGGAATTTGCATACTCACTTTCATAGGAAATATATCCTCAAAGAATATTGCATCTCATGACTCCATAATTGGTCCATAAGTGTTAGAGCCCTCTTCCTTAACCGTAAATCTATAGGTAGCACTATTAGAGGCATATCCCACAACATTTTAATCAATGGTCTTAGGCCCAATTTTCTTCCTCTTATGTTCAGGTAGAGCAACCTTAGCAAGATACGCCCACACTTTCATAAAACACAAGTTAAGTGGATAACCTTTCCAAATTTTAGAAGGGGTTTGATATAGTTTCTTATGAAGGACTATGTTTAGAACATAACAAGCTAAAATAATAGTTTCCCCCCACATAAAATCAAGTAAACCCGAAGAAATCAACATTACATTCATCATATCCTTAAGTGTTTGATTTTTCCTTTTGACTATTCCATTTTGTTCAGGAGTATAAGGGGCTGAAAGCTCATGAATAATCCTAACTTTTCCACAATAATTAGTAAGGAAATCAATACTATACTCACTACCTCGATTATACCTTAATCTCTTAATTTTCCTTTCCAATTGGTTTTCAACCTCAGCTTTGTATTTCATAAACACTTCCTATGCATCACTTTTATTTTTCAATAAGTAAACCTTAGTCAATCGAGAACAATCATCTAAAAAAGTAACATAATATCTCATTCCTCCTTTACTCACACAAAATTTTTAAAATCACCCAAATCTATGTGCACCAAGTCCAACAATTGTGACTCTCTCTCGGTCACTGACTTAAAAGGTTTCTTAGAGTGTTTAACTTCAATACAAATTTGACATTTTTACATTTCATTGGTGATCTAGTTAGGCAACAAGTTTAAGCTTTTCATCCTTTTAATTGACCTCACATTCATATGCCCAAGTTTAGAGTGCCATAAGTCTAGAGACTCAATAATATAAGTAGAAGAATTAGATGCATTCATTTCAACATCAAGTACGAATAAGCCCCCATTACAAAACCCTTTACCAACAAGGTTCACATTTTTAGTAACAACTAGCTTATCATAATCAAAAGTAAGTTTGACACCAACTTTGTTAAGTAATACTCCAGAAATCAAGTTTCTATGAACATTAGGAATAAATAAAACATTTTCTAAAGCCAAAACTTTTCCTAAAGTGAGTTTAAGAATGACCTTCCTATCTCCTTGGACAGGAACTTTGCTGGAGTTGCCTATGTATACGAATTCACCATCAACAACATCATTCAACTCCTTGAACATGTCCTTGTTAGTGTAGATGTGGCGTGTTGCTCCTGCGTCAATGATCCACTCGACTAAGTTTCTAGCAAGGTTGACTTAGGACACCACAGTAGTAATGATCTTCTCGTAATCACCATTAGCAGCTTTGGCCACCTTAGTTTGAGGCTTACCAAAATTCTTCTGGTTATCTCGTTGGTACCCCTTCTAGTTTCCATTCTCAAACGGTTATGGTTTCGGTCCTTAACCCTTCTTCTCATGGTTGATTCTAGCTTCGCAAAGAGCAGCAGGATGACCTGGCTTGTCACACCACCAATAATCACCATTAATCCTTTTGCGCTTGAACTGGCCATGCTTGTTGTTGTTGAAAGACCTATTGTGTCCACCACTCTTGTTGGAGTTTTCTATATTTTTATGTTTAATAACTTTAGCCTCAATAGTAGGGGTAGGGGTGAGTGATTCGGACTTGTCCTATATGCGATTGGCATCCTCAATCTTTATATGCCCTATCAACACCTATAGTTTCATGTCTTTCTTCTTATGCCTCAACTGGTTTTTATACTCATTCTATGAGGTATATAATTTCTCAATAAGGGCATTAGCTTAAAACAACTCACATATGTTCATATCCTTAACAAGGATTTCAGTAACTAGGTTTTCATACTCATGTAATTGATCCATAATGGGCTTATCATCAAACTTTAACCATTTAGCAATTGCATATTTCATAGTAACGGTATCATCAGTCTCATATTTCACTTCTAACACATCATAAATTTCCTTGTCAATTTTGTACTTGGAATAGATATCAAATAATGGGTTGATCATATGGTTGAGCAACACTCTCCTAATGGTACGATTATCCTTAGTTGTCTTAGAGTCGGTATTGTCACTAGGAATATCTTGAAACAACACATAATTAATTTCATATTGCTAAAAGTAAAATGGAATTTTCTCATACCACCTTTTGAAGTTTCTCCCATCTAGTGGGTCTAATCGTTTTAGGTTAGGTATAATTCTTTGGGCTACGGTGACAGGGGAAAAACCTATATGGGGAACAGCAAGAACATAACAATATTCCACTTATACTAAAATAAACACGCAGCAGCACAGTATTTTGACTTGTACTGAAATAGACATAAAGCAAGAAAAATGTAACAATTTTCGACAAACAATAGCAAGAACATAGATTTTTGACTTAGATTGTGAGCGTAATAATGAAATAGCACCAAATAAAATTAGAACAACTTAAACCAATACTCTAAGTTAGAAATTCTCTTTTATGGTCCAATAGGACAATAGGATCTGACCCCATGGTTAATGTCTTCTCCACTAGCTTCGGTGCACTCCAAAGGTAGAGTAAGAACTGTTTCCATAAATGTAGAAGAAAAGCATACAAATGTAGAATAAAGCAAAGAATTTTTTTTTCAAAGGTGTCTGGATATGTGCGTTGTATGGAGAAAAATGTAACAATTTTCGACAAACAATAGCAAGAACATAGATTTTCGACTTAGATTGTGAGCGTAATAATGAAATAGCACTAAATAAAATTAGAATAACTTATCTGAATTCAAGGCGTCGTGAAACCATCTTCCTAAGTCAGAAATTCCTCTTTTATAGTGCAATAGGACAATGGGAATTGATCTTATAGTTAACGTCTTCTCAACAGCTTCGGTGCACTCCAAAGGGTAGAGTAAGAACTGCTTTCATGAATGTAGAAGAAAAGCAGACAAATGCAGAATAAAGCAAAGAAGATTTTTTTTTCAAAGCTGGCTGGATATGTGCATTGTATGTAGTAAAATGAAAGAAAACACGACTGTGGGAGGAGAGAAAAAAATATATATGTGGGTCGTATATATAGAAGGAGAGCTTCATACATTGATAATGAAATAAAGACGTATTAAAGTACATTAACATTATGAAAGTTATCGCCTATAATATGATGAACGTTGCATAATAAAGACACTAATAACGTTATGAATGTTATTGGTATAATGAGGGTAATAACATGATGAACGTTATTGGTTAACTGACAAGTATTAAAATATATGAATTAATAAAGTGGGCCCAAAAGGTTTACATCACACGCGTGACACTACCACGTCATGCCACAGCCGAGCCGGGTCTGGGGATGTGCGCTCACATTTGTGTGTGTGATATTCATACCCTCCTCAAGAGACTTGATTCAAAGCCTCACAAAACAATCTAGGCTATCAATTAGGTGAGAGTCCCTTACTCTTTCAATATGGGACACAAACCAAAGAAAGAAATAGAGATGTTCCAAGTTTTGGAACAACACCAACACAAAAATAATATGTGAAACATCAATATTTTCTAAAAAAAGTGAAGCAAAAGAACGAACCATAAAGAAATAAAAAGAAGAAATGATGGTTGAAACTCTAATGTGCAACTATGGAAGAATGTTAATAATAGAAAGTTCTTGGACAAAGATGAATTCAGAGAGGACATTTGCATATTGTAAGAGAACTAAATCTTCTTATGTATAGTAAGCCTTTGATGTTCTCGCTCAAGAAGGAGAAGGTTACACTTGCCGATCACGATGAGATTCTTGGCATTATGTAGATTCAGGAGATTTTCGAGTCCAAAGATGGCTCTTGTGCAAGGATGACAAGCATAACTTGAGAATTGGTAAGCAGAACTTTGCATCATATCAGGTATAAGCAAAACTTTGCAACATATCAATTATATTTGTACTACAATTTCCTTAAAACTTGTCTTCTAAGCTTTTTTTAAGCTGTTATTATTTTATTTTAATATTTTATTATTACTTTATTGGAAGGTTTTTTGTCATCTTTTACGTTTATTTGACTTTTTTTTAATAATATCTTCGTGTCACATTTTCATGTGAATATATCATAAACAATCTCTCTTGTTCACAGTGTAAAGTGGATTCGTCTTGTCCACGGTGTAAACTTCAGTTTCTCCATTTTGTTTCACGGAACCCTCGAGCTAATTGTGTGTGCTATTGCATTTTGATGTGCTAAGTTATGATGACATTTTGAGTGTTATGCTTCGAAGTGAGTTACATCCAATATGTCCTATGTGATGATATTTTGAATTATGAAATGTGAATTGAAATTGTAAATGTTGAACTTCCATTTCGAAGCGTATGCCTATATGAATGTTTATATATATATATATGTGTGTGTGTGTGTGTTTGATTGTGTGGCTTATCACCAATGGCTATAAATATCTTAGCCACTGAGCTGTGTAGCTCAACCCAATATTTTTCCCACTCCTCAAGTGTAGATCGAGAAGATCAGTGATCCTTGCAAGGCATTTGGATACTCCAAGCTAGCTATACGTCTTTTGTATTAAGTTAGTAATATTTGGTTAGCTTTATAAGCATATCAAACATTGAGCATCCATCTGTATTTGTATTAAGCTACTGATGAGCGTGTTGATATGTACTTAAAGCTAAGCTCAAATTGTGTTTGGTTTTGTTAATGAGATATGATTACTTTTACTTATGATTTTCCAAGTTTTATATTGCATTTCATACTTCAGGTCTTTTATAGGGGTAAAATTCGTGTTCTAACTTCTGGGGAAAATCTAGAATAATCTAGGTGGGATTAGACAAAGTCGTCTTCTAGAAAGTGGTAGCTATCTTTTTAGCTTCCCAATGGTGCATCGTCTTAGTTTGCATCGTCTTAGTTTGAAGTTTGCATCGTCTTAGTTTGCATCGTCTTAGTTTTCATCGTCTTAGTTTGCATCATCTTAATTTGCATCGTCTTAGTTTGGATCGTCTTAGTTTGCATCGTTTTAGTTTATATCGTCTTAGTTTTTGTGCATCGTCTTATGCACTATTCATCTTATATCTTCTGTTCCATTTTTGATCCTTTTAGAGGCCGAATCTCGCTTCGATTTCTTCATAAAAGTTGTCAATCTAGAAATCCTGTTTCAAACCGTCTAAACACAAAATCAATCCGACATCTATAGTAAAAGTTATGGCAATTGCGCCAAGACATCTGCAATATGAGTAAGGACATAAACATGTTGGATTCTTTTGGCCATAACTTCTTCACCTGACCTCTAAATGAAGTGATTCTTAAAGCAATGGATTCCTAACACATTTTTCTACCTTCTACAAAAATTGATAGCCTTTGGGGTTGAATTTCAAAAGATTGATAAAAAGGAAGTGAGGATTTGTTGGAATGACCATACAAGAAAACCCGCTTACCCTTTTTCACTCCGAATAAGATAGTTAGGCTTCAAAAACGGGGCGCAACATCTTGTGGTATCAGAGCTTAGGTTTTTCCTAGGCTTAAAGTGCATGGTAGGATGAATTGTTATGCTATGTGCTTAATTGGTTGTATTGTTAAATTGATTGATTGCATTAAATGACATGTATATCATGCATACATGTAGGAAATAGGATTAAGATCAAAAGTCAGCTAATCATCAGTGTTTTTATTGAAGGAGTGAAATGCCACCTCGTAGAAGGAAATGAGGAGTTATGCAAGGATCGGTTGCACTTGACCCTCCACCAAGAGAGGAGGGAATGGATGAGTCTAGAGCCCCAAGAGATGCTGAGGCTTCTGTAGGGCACAGTAGTGGGCCCTCTAGATCACTGACGCAGGAGTCGCCTGTTATGCAGGAGCAAGCGCCTACTTTAGATTTGAGATTGTTCCAAGCCTTCACTCAGGCGTTAGTCCAGGCTATGAGATAGATGCCATAGACTTCTCCTCTGGCCCCAACTAAGAAGGGGAAATAGTTTGATAAGTTGAGGAAGTATGGAGCAGTGGACCTTTATGGGACCACTGATCCCGAGGAAGCTGAGATGTGACTGAGTGTTGAAGGCATTTTTATCATTAGAATTAATGGCATTTCCCTTAATATTTGGATTAATTATTGGGTTATATATATATTTTTCTTGCTAAATTGCTTGATTCGTCTGAACTTGCATTTATAATTTTTCATGTTTAATTTGTAGGAAATGCGCTTAATTTTAATTGTAAAGAACTACAACAGTCCAAGGCGAAAATCAAAGAA
>JAOTAX010000001.1:15370863-15383806 GCA_025629825.1 Erythroxylum guanchezii
TAAGTGATATACTAACTATTAAGTGGTGCATTTGGTGCACTAACAATTAAGTGGTGTATTTGGTGCACTAACAATTAATGGCACACCATATTATTTATATCTTTTATAACATTATCAAATGTAAGAACTCTCCAATCTTGTACGAGGCTGAGATAGTGGGCTCCACTCGAAATAACTCATGAGAAGGCTAAAGATAATAATAACAGGGAGACAAGCCATGAAAAGTAGAGATTCCATAAAATTGGCAATAAGCCTTTTATTGTTTCAATAAAATTTGTGAAACCACATTACAGTACACAGATATAATCAGAACATACCAAGTTGGATGCTTCTGATAAATTTCCACACTGCTTAAATAATCAAACTTCCCTTCCTATCTTGGCCTAACATGTCAAAGAGGATAAGGCTGTTTCATTAAAACCAGATAAAAGGCAGCACCTGTCCTGTTGATTTCTTTTTCAGCTAACAGAAGTACAAATTGACTGCTGATTGTACAACCCAGGTACTCCATTTGGGAAATGCTGCCTATTTCTTTTACGCTTTGTCACAACTATGAATCCATCAGCATCACCATTCTTCTTTCTATTTACACTTGGTTTCAGCTGGTCATGATCATTGAACTGGCTGGCAAAGTTTGTCTTCCCTTCATTCCCATGTAATTTTTTTATTATTGCACTATCATTTGCAATCTCATCAGAAGCATTCTCTAAAGGATCAAACTTCTTCTCACATGATAAGGACTCATCTCCAGAATCAACTTTATTCTGGACTGATTTCACAATGAAGCTGAGCAGAATCTGCCTTGCAAGTTCGTCCTTGTCAGACTGCGTACCGCTTTTCTCTGAAGAACTACAGTTCACGTCATTGTTGGATTCCTTATAAACTTTTCCTTCTTCAACCTTGCTTGTCTCAAGCAAAGGGTTTGCCTCTGGTGGAACAACAGTATCTTCACTTACAGAATGCATTTGACTAGCTCTCCAAGGAACATATTCAGATGCATTTGGGTTCATGCTTCTGGGAGTTACTGTCACAGAGGATTGATGTTTCAAGAAACTCTGTTTCATTCGGTAAGCTTGATTGGCTCTATAGTACAGAGGTGATCTAGGTCCACAGGGAACTCTAGCAGCAATAGTAGGTGCCACTGATGCTGCAAGCATACCTTGACTAACATTTACATCATAAATATTTGGCACAACAACCAAGTTTGGTGGGTGAACAGTGGGAAGAACTCCTGGTTTAAATGGTTTGGCAGCAGCTGAAAGCTTGCGTCCATTAGTTTCCAACGGCTTTTCCTGGTTAGAAGGGGTCTCTTCAAGCTTAAGGCCAGATAGTTCTGATTCAGGTCCATTCTTCACTTTATCATCACCTGATATATTGCCAACAACATAATTAGCAGTTTCCTCCTTTGATGTTTCAGCTGGAATGCTAGATAACTGGGTCTCGAGTTTATTCACACTTGACTCTTCTACTGTCTCTGCAGATGGCTTTAAAACTGAACCTGGCAGAGCAACGGCTACTTCTTTGTAAGACAGAGATTTAGATGCAACAGCAGCGAGATTTCCTGGAGTAGATGAAACTTTAGAATCACAAACTTTTGTTGGCAGTTTTGTTGAACCTTCCAAAACATTCTTACTTTGTTTTGGTTTCATCAACTCAGTTTTGGAGATTCCATTAGGTGTTTTCTTGGGAGGAGAAATCACATCGTGCCTGCAACTGCTTCCTTTGATACCACTTGTTTTTAGCTTCGTCAAAGCTGGTCTCCTGAGACCAGATTTCCTTCCAGTAGTATTACTCGATCTTCCTCTTGGATTGGCCTCTTGCCAGCCTTCATCTGAAGTTGTCTCTTCAACTTCTTCACTTGAAACTGTTGATCTGTATATAGTAACATCATCACTTTCTTCTTCTACATCAGGACCATCACCATGAACCAAGCCCCCATTTACATTGCCAGCGTAATCATCTACTATGGTCGTTACACTCCGTATGTCATTATGGGTCATCAGATCTTCAGTTATTACCCGTTGATTGGCTTGACTAGTTTTATCATTAACCTGCAGTATCTGGCAATTTTTAATCAAGGAAGTTTAGAATCAAATTTGGTAGTCCCTGAGTTGTGGAATGCAAACCAAAGTTGGGGTGCTGTGAAATTGTAATTGCTTCTTTGAATACATTCTTAGTAAATCCATTAATCTTTTTAAGAAGAACAACGACAAACACAAAAAAAAATAAACAAGTTTTCCAATTGCATAACCTGGATAAGTTCTATCTTCCAATTTTCCATATCTAGTAAATTCTCTACTATAATAAACAATTCTATTTAGTAAATTACTTTGAAAAGTTCTCCAACTTTAGACTCCACCAAGCACAGTTTTAGGCTGATTCCATATTGATGCCAAAAAGTTCAGTTTTCCTTTTCTCTATTTTGTTTTGATCTTGTATAAAGGGCAAGGAAAAGTCAAATTATCAAGATTCTGTTGCTTTATCACATGGTGTATTAGTCATATCCAGTTACAAAGCTGAGTTTAACTTGCCCATAGTGACCAGTAAAATCATATTAATGTAACAAGCAAGTTGACAGTTGATACCTTTGGGCGGCGTTGTTTCCTATGTGCATCACCTCCTCTACAATCTTGACATGGACTAATATAATCCAGTAGATCTGATACACTGCAATAGAGATCACAAGCTTTGGTACTCCCAGATATATTTGCACATCCAAACACAAGAGATTTGAAGAATACCATATCAGTACCTAAGATGACCTTTGCTTGCAATGGATGCATCTGGTTTAGGAGTTCCGTTTCTTGCAGCTTCTTGCTGTTCAAGAACTTTGGATTCAAAATATTCAAGCCATGCAGCAGCATCCTGCTCAAAGAATGCAGCCCCGCGCCCACATTATGCATAAAGAATCCAAAGGAAAACCAAATATTATGTACAGCATTAACTACATTATCCATGGCCTACTGGATGGGGAATATATATGCTCCCAGGCTTTGCACCCTAGCATTCTGACATATATCCAATTTATGGTAACAAGCAAGCAACGTAACATGGTCCAAGAGTGTACTTTCTGATTACCTGAGTACGCAGGTCCTCCGATCCAAGTTTTGCTTTAAGTATTTTGAGTGTAGTTTGCTCATGTTGAACACTCAAGGAATATGCTTCCATTAGTGAAAGAGCTATAGCTATGGCATGGTAGCTTGCTGCTGTCTGCAAGTGAAAAAAAAAAGAAGAAATTTGCATCGAGATTTTCTCAATCCCTTTTGTTTTTTCACATGAGCAAAAATATGTAAAATATTTGCTTAAAATGCTAAGCTTGTGTATCGAATGCGAGGGAGATAGAGAGACCTGTATGTGATCGGCCCCTAACAATCTCTGGTTGCATTTAAGCGCTTCATGAAGATATCTGAGAGCAATATGAACATTCCCTATACCCTCCTCCATCATTGCCACATTGATGTATGTAGCAGCAGTATTGGGGTGGGACAATCCACAAGTAAAATGGAGAAGGAACAAGGCACGGTTTACATATCTGCCAATATTTATTTATCATTGATTAGAGAGCCAATATAGCACAAAGAACCAAAAAAACTTAAATTGAAAAGGACATGATAAAGGAAACAATTGAATCAGACACGAGTATAATTGCATCAAAAAGATACAACAAATAACTACAGAAGGTGGGAAACAATTCAAACTTAGAGACTGAATTGCTAGAAATCCAGCTTCCATGAAAATAGCTTGCAGATTGTATAAATAAATTAAGATAATAGGTCAAATTTCCTTGACTTCCTACATGATCCCTCTTAATCCAGCCAAATAGAGATTGAAACGCACATAGACGGTTGGCAAATATATGATAAGCTCAACAAAGGACCGGCTTAGTGACTTACTTCAGAGCTAGCTCAATGTGTTGGAGACGGTAGTAAAACACAGATAGATCCCCATAGGCTTTCATTGTATCAGGATGATCAAGCCCAAGTTCCCTCTCATTGATACCCAAAGCCTTCTGCTGATATATAGTTGCCTGAAATGAAGACTAATATTTAGTGAATTCATCGACATATCTGCATTCAATTAGTCAGCACAACCTTTCTTGTATCAAGTAATCCAATAGTTTTATACATGTCAAGGTACTGAACTCATGTTGTTTGTTTGTTCCGAATAGCTTCTATGCTTGAATATCCAAATCTGATATATCTATAAGCATCTGTCTGACAATCCACTAACCTCTGAGTTTCCTACTCTTGAATAACCATTTAAAGGAATAATGTCCTTGTTTAATTTAAATTACACATTCTACAGATCCAATTCCGTATGTATCTTTGTCTGAAGACAGATGTTATTTTTACACACAAATGCGAGCAAAACATATCAAACACATAAATCAATCTTTTATATAGCAGATAAGTCGGTCTACCTGATTAAAATCTCCAGTGTGGTAAAGAACTACAGCTAGAAGACTATAAGCACCTGCTGTAGTTTGGTGATAGGGGCCACAAACAGCTATCATTTTTGCTAGTGCCTTCAGTACAATCAGACGACAATATAAGACTAGAAGAAACTCTATTTGGATATAGATAACTCATGTAGCATTTGAATGATTTTGAAAGGGTTAACACCTTGGTTCCATAGTTAACAGCGTCCTCTAGTTTTCCTTTATCAAGAGCAATCTTGGACGACTCTAATAAAGTTCGACCATCTGCTGATGAGCATACTACATGCTGTGGAGCAAAGTGAAAATATGTAATTCACATTGACTTAATATTGGCTACCTACCTATAGCAGAAGAGGTTGATGTGAAAGAATTCGCACCTTGCACACTGGAACAATGCTGATGATATCAGACTTCTTAAAAGGATTAGGACAGTCCATGTCATAATCTCTAGGTACCAACTCCAGCCCAACCTGCACAGTATTGTTTATTGATAATTATTCTTAGGATACATTAACCAGCCACAAATAATGAAAGTAAATTAAACAAAACAAGAAAGTACCTTATGGCAAAGTCCACGGAGAACTGAGAACTTTCTTAAACACTGCAACTCATCATTAAATGTCCATCCAAACCTTCTAGTAAGAAAAGTTTGTAACCACTTCAACTTCAGACTATCATCTTTTACATACTCGTTATCTTCCACCCGTGGACATCCAAATAAGAAATTCAAGGATGACGCAATGGTGGAAGCTAAATCTGCTACATTGGGTACTGATGCAATAACTGCCTTGAGTATGTGCTTAAAAGCTCGTGTAACCATCTCATGGATACAAAGTGATCTTATATGAGGAAGCTTCTCTGAAAGTTCAACCTGCAACAAGGAGAAAGAAACAGACGAAAGAAAAAGTGACGCACTTGCACTTAACAACTTTCAGAGACAGAAGTCCACACACACACATGCATATTCAGAGCAACAGATAGAGAGGAGATGGATGATACGGGGAGAAATTACTTACCACGCGACCCAAAGAACGCATCTGTAGTCCCCGTAAATGCATGAAGTCAGTCAGTGTGCGGCCATCAACTGGGGAGAGCTCGAGTGAGCCAAAGTCTGTTACCTAATGTAAGAGAGATAGCATAAGCTATAAATCTGATAGCACATGATTTTATTGCCAGAAGTACTCAACATAGACATTAGTTACCAGTTTTGGCAAAGCAATTTCATCATAATACTTATGTGCCATATGGATAAGTTCATCAATCGACTGCTCCAAGAGGTAAAACAACACAGTTAGAGATAAAGGTGACACAAAGTATCCTACCAAAAGAAAAACAAAATCAACAATTGTAGAATCAAATGAATAAAAAAAAGTTCCTTTCAGAAACCTTTATGTGAAGATCAGTTCCTGTTTCTTTCAGCCGCAAGAATGCGTCTTCAGAAATTAGATTCTTCAATTCATCCCCACAGCTGGTTTCTTCAGAGCCAATATGTCCCCCATCAGTTCCCATGCTTTCATTGCCAAGAATAGTTTCATTGTCCTTGTCATCAAGTGAATAACTTCCTTTAGGTTTCTTGCCTCGCTTCTTCAAATATTTAAATTCCTTTCCCAGACCTTTTACAGCATGTTCAGTATCATTTTCACCTTCAAAGCTTTTAGAGCTTGAATCTGTTTGAGTTTCTCCTTTTTGCAGATGTTGCAACCAACATGAACCAAGTTCCCACCTAACTGACCTTTCTGAAGAAGAGGGACTCTCCTCTAACTTTGTCAAACTATCTTGAGTAACTTGTCGAACAAGAAGCCTAGATTCTTCAAGATCATCCAAATTGGAGATAGATGACTGAACCCCAGATGATTCAGTATCATAAGAATTATGAAGCAGAACCCTCAAGCTGCATTGAGATTTGAACCTTCTAAGTCAATAGCAAATATGGAAAGCATTGAATTTAACCGTAATGTTTTCTTGAAATTTTCATTTTATAAAGGATTTAAAGCTTTTACCCATCATTGTAAACCATTTTAAAGTTTTCCCCTTGAAAAATTATCTTAAAACTAGGTATGAGACAGAATATGTAGAGCTAGTCTCAAAAAACTCTCCCTTCCAATTATAAGCTCATTAGTCGTAACACCACAAGAAGGATCCAATTGATGGAAGCAGACATCCAGTGCTCTTACCATATAACCGAGACAAAATGATGAAATAAACTCTGAAACAGATGGCAACGGATAAAACAAGCCAGATCTATCTTACAAATTATTTATATTTAGCTATAGCCTCGTAGTATCGTCTACAAGAACCAAGCTAACCAGCCACTAATGGCCCTTCAGCTATCAGCCGAAACAATGCAAAATATTCAGATACCCCTCTACTACCCCTCCCCTTCCCTTACATAGTACTCTCTCTAACGAATTTCCCTAACCGTTAGCTGACTCACCCCTCCCGATTCTTCTAGAACATGTCAACATGGGTTTGAGGCCCATGTCCAGACCCTTCTCCCTCTTTCTCCTAGAATAAGTCACTATGGGTTTAGGACCCATAGTGCTATCAGGATCCGTGGTGCTATCACCAGATCTATCTTACAAATTACAGCAGCATCTTTCTTTATGATTTGCATCTAGAATTTTCCCATATCAATTAAAACACAATTGGCAGTCAGATCTTCCTGTTAATTGCTAATCAAAGTCTCCTAGTATGCTAGTGCTGTCTTCTGTGGCCCAATACAATCTTTCTGACAGGGAGAGAGTGAGATTATAGATTAGACCTGTTAATGTTAAGAGCATTAGCTCCTCCTTCCGGTTGATCATCAATTTTAATATTTTCTGTATCACCCTTCATCTTCTTCAAGTTGCCAACAACTTTCACTGTCCCAGTATATCCACAGTGTCTTACAATGACAACACCCAATGATGCAGTATCCTGTGAAAAGTTTGCAGTACTGTTCAGCACTTTGTTTGAAAGAACTATGCAAATAATGTGCAACTAGCTACATGTTCAATAAAGTCAAGAGAAAAGCTATTACATTGGGCAATCTTCATGCTGTCAGGCAATTTACTGAAATTAGGGTTCAGTGAACCATACAATCTAGATAGCATTCGTGATGCAAATATGAACGACTCTATCAGAGCTTCTCTAACCTTTATTCCCTTGTCAACAAAAGAACTGCACTTGAGTTAAACAGGTTACATATTGAAATTATATGTGTTCATCATCTCCAGAAGTGCATAATTTTCAGCTGCAAAACTGTCCTCAATGCATATTAGAAGGGAGGTTGAGGAGGAAAGGGAAAGGTAGGATTGCTTATGGTTTGTTGGACAACCTAGGGTATAAAGGAAAATTATCCATAAAAGGAAACTATCTAAAATCGATGAATGTAATGCATCCAAGTACTGTTATTTACTACTAATAGACACACAACCTTTGCCCGTACTGAAGAGCTTTCTGTCCTATATGCATCTGAAACTGACTAGGTACTTGAATATTGGACAAAGAGAGATAAAAACGCACTTACATGAACAATAACACTTTCATCTGCTGTTATTCCTTTAAGCAAGTTCCGTTTAACAACTTCCTTATCAGAGGCACCAGATAACACATGGCCATCAACTTTTACCTCAGACTTTGAATTGATGTTAGTATCATCACGTTTGACAACAATGGACAGGTCGCCTACCTGTTCCTCAAATAAAATTGAACCCGAAGAACAGTTTACTGCATGTGTGGGAGAATTAATGAGACGCTGGATAATTCCTACAGCTTTAAAAATTGAGACATCAACAAATTGACTATGAAGCAAAAAGGCCTTCCGATCACGAATCACTCTGTCTTCCTCTGTCTTGCATGGTAGGCTAGCCAATATTTCAAAATAAGTAGCCCATGGTCGAAGATCATATTCACCATCTCTTCCTTGCCCTCCACCATTACCACCCCAACTTTCATCTTCTGTCGGTAGTAATGGGAATTTGGATGGAGAATCGCCAATAGATGGGGGAACGAGCCACGTATTTGCACGAAATCCATAGGGAAGATTACCAAACTGGAAACAGAAATAAATGTGAGCTCACATAATTCACCTCAAAAGAAAATCTATAAATTTGAGGTTTTGTTTTTGGCAACATTCGGTACAATAATAAAATATATTTATCACCTTGTTGTGCTCCACAAAAGCTTTCATAAGTAAATCATATGCCTGCATCAACACAAAACCCATGTGCCATGTCAATAACTCCAAACTCCATTACAACAATGCAAGATGGCCGGAACACAAAGCACCTACATTAGCAAAAGCCCGGCTAAGATTTTGCAGAAGATCCACCAACGAATGGCTCTGCGAAAACTGTTTTCCCACTGCATAAAAGCCCTTTACTGATGCAGCCACATTTATTTGCTTCCCGTTGCAGATTTTGACCTGTAACATCAAGTACATTGCAGCTTCATTGAACTCCATTCACAGTGAGTGAGAACTCAACGAAAAAAGACAACCTTACATCATATATAAGCTCAAAACTTACATACATGAAAAAGCAAAAGACAAACAATTACGAACCTGAATCTCAAAGTACTCGCCTTCACGGCTCGGCTGCCCATCCTTAGGATCACATCTCCTCAAATCTACATCACGAAATTTGCCTTTAAAATGTTAGGTAAATATTAAAAAAAAATAATGCAAGTAACTCACATAAGCTACGAGATACAAATTACCAAAGTGAAAAGCTTAAAGGCGCTAATCGATCACATAACTGCTTTTTTTTTTTAACTCCAAAAACCAAAATGTACCTTTTCCAACGCCTTCTCAGCGCCCAAACAACAAAGACAAAAAATTTTGAAGACGAGATAGTAAGATACTTACAGACGATTGGAGGAGTGAGGTGAGAGAAGGAGAAGAAGTCGTAGAATTCGGAGAGCTTTGGAGTTTGATGAATCGCCACCATGTCTAAACTCTCTGATGAACCCGAAGCCGTCGGAAGCGGCGCCACTCCGTCATTCGTCGTCGTGGGAGATGATGGAGTGCGGGGCGCATTGCTGACTGAAGTTGCCGGTGAGTTTGGTTGAGGCTTACCGTTGGGATTACTCTTTCTGACGGAAGGCGACGTAGAGTGTCGGTTGGAGAACCTGGTGGTGCAGGCGACGATGTCGAGTAGCCTCCGCACGTGAGCGATGGCGTGGGACTCGTCGGCGTAGTCCTCTGCGCAAGGGGAGTGGCAGAGATGTGAATAACTAGGAAATATTGGGTATTTTATTTTATTTGAAATTATAAGGTTTTATAGTTATTTAGCAGTTTACATAATAATTAAATTATAAGGTTTTATAGTTAAATGGAATAATTAAATTAGTTCTGCAGGGCTCTTTCCTTTTAATTCCTTTGTTTTTACTATTATATTAGTAAAGTAAATAGTAAATCACCAACTTACAAAAGGTATCATGTCTTGTAATATGTCCCACAAAGGAGTTCGAATCTAAACACACGGCCGGACTGGGACTAGTTATGTAATGGGAAGTAAGTTGCAACGGCGGTGCACTGCTAGACTTATTCAAGACTGCTACAAAAGCAGACAGACATATATTTGTTTGTACCTATCTGTTACAACCAACGTTATTTTGAGTGAAATGGCTGCTAAGCTTCACGTGCCACACACGTTCCTATGCTCCCCACAAGTAATGCATTTCACAGGTTGGTGGTTAGCCTTCATCAACTTGGAATGAAGAGCCAAATTCTACTTCAAACCAAACTCTGAAGCTAAGCCCATTGAATTACGATGGCATACTCAGAAGCTTCAACGTCTTACTTTTTTTATCATCTCCATTCTCCAACTCATTTTTTTAATTATAATTCCCTAGCCAAAACCAGAAAGGGAAGTATCCTTTTGACAAAAATAATATATGATATTTAAACATGGTGGCTGGCTGAGGCTTCACCAATCACCTACCTTCAACCATTCTGAGCAAACAAGGCTTCAGAGTAACTATCTCCACTTTATCACCCAATCTCTTGCCTTTTACCTGATAACCCAAAGTATGTATATTCTCAATCAATTTCTCAAACTCATGCAATATTCGGCATCAAACAGCCAACAAGAAACGTGCTACTGAAAATAATTAAAAACAAAAGGCGGATAAATAAATGGAAGAATCACAGAATATTTACTTCATGCGATAAAGAATAGCTTGTGAGATGGCATGTCTCTACATTCACAGCCAAGAGCTTCTTCACATCAAGTATTCTGTCCGTGGATATACCCTTCAAAAACATTCCATTTTAACAAGTGAGCGAAATTTCTTCTATTTACTACTGCTTAAGCGCCTCCATTTTCTTTCCTCCCAAATCCCAGGTTTTTATATCCTACCTTCAGTACAACTTGAGATTCATAAGGTGTGATGATAGTGATGTCAAGAACAGTGGGGACTACTGCACAGACAAGAAAATCAATGAGGGCATTAATACAAAACTTGATGAGAAAAATAATTTAAAGATATATACTTGAGAAAAGGATTTACCTTTCTCCTCTTTCTTTTTCTTCTCTGCCTTGGTTTTATTTGACTTGCCTTTGCTAGACCTTGGGGCCATTTCTTCTCTTGATTTACTAAAGAATCAGAAGCACGAAAAAGGTTATATATTTTTTGAAAACAATAAGTTTCAGATACCCATTTCAGAAACCGATGATAAGAAAAGGTTATACAATAACGAAGAGTATTAGAAGCAGGAATGTGGAGTGAAGAGAGAATAAGAGCAAAAGAAAAGAAAAAGGAGTGACTTCATAAGAGAGAGAGAAGAAGAAGAAAATAAAATGAAAGTTTTGAATGGAAAAGAAAGATAAGATGAGGAGATATAGTTGGGTTTACCCTCTCGTGGATTTGTAAGCAATCCTAGCCTCTCCTTGATGCTAAACGCTCGATTCCCTTTCCAATCTTTACCTTCTCCTCCTCTGAAAGATAGCTGGGACCTTATTATAGGACCATGCATCCGACAAGATCAAGAATGCGTAGTGGTGACACTTGGCAATTTGTTACTGGATGTCTAGGTGGAGATTAGCAGTACATTGTTGGTTCTGGCCGAGCAACTTTGTTTTATCACTTGTATGTTGAGGGTCTTTGGTTTTCCCTACGAGTTGGTAATTGAGTGGTTTTTTAGTGTTAATATAAGGTAGGATCTAATCAGAATCTGCTCTGTCTAGGGTTTATTGGTTTTTTCTAGAAATTACTTGATGTTGATGATGAATCATCGCTTTCGTCACATTTTAAACGGTGATTGGTGCTTCTACTTTTGTAATTTTAACCAACAACTCTTCCTTTCTTTCTTTTTTTTCAATTAACTGTTTAAATCGTATATTAATGTATAAGATATACTTGAAAATTGATTCCTTCCTTTGGAAAATACCAACGAAGAAGTTTTGAGTCTGTCGATGATTACATGACCAAAATGTCGCAGGAAACAAATAGCTAGGAATGAAAGATTGCAATTATTTGTATTCTTTGCGTTCTCTTTATCTCGATTTGCCTCCATTCACTAGGGCCATGCATGCGATTCCTATTCATTCCGCCACAGCAGCATCTCTTAAAATCTCAAATCTGAATGCTCTACCAGAACAAGTAGCTTGAAGAACTAGAAATTACATGGTTTGAGTATTTACGTTCGTCTAATTAGTTTTCGTTAGTATTTTAATATATATATATGTTATTCTATGATAAAAGTTAATGTATCGTAAGTTTATAGTCAATTAATGCAATTTAACGTATAAAATAACGGGATTAAATTTTTTATACTCATAATCTTGTACCAATCATATTTTATACGATCTCATCTATATAAATATATAGGATTTAGAAAAATGTGTGGATGGAATCGTATGGAACAAAATTAATACAAAATTATAAGTACAAATAATATTGTTCCTAAAATAACAAGGATATTCTAACTAACTAATTCTCTCATTCTGTATTTGAAACTGTGACACATGTAAAATTTGTTGGTAATCTAATGATTGACACGAGAGCAGAGTTTATTGAATGATTTTACATGGTAAGAGTTGTCAACTGAATCGAAGTCAAAACGGCAAAAACATACTTTTTCCATACAATTTTTTTCAAGGCGGCCCTTGACTACTAACTTATTTTACATACTCTAGCCATGGAATTCAACAAGTGCATGAATCACGAACGGGAGTGCAAGATTTGACTACCTATTACTTAATTATCTGTCATTTTCTACTCTAATTGAGCATAAAAGCCATTCGGTCTGACATATTATTACCAGGGTCATTTCTAAGGGTATGTTTGGGAATTTAGAATGGAATGAGAATTAATAGAACAGAATGAAATGGAGTGGAATGGAATGAAATGAAACGAGTCACTCCATTGTTTGGAAGTTTAAATAAAATAAGAGAGGGACTCCTTTGACCATTGTTTGAAAGTGATACTAAAAACAAATGGAATAGAATGACTTGTAATATTTTTTTCCAAAATTACCCTTGTAATAAAATATGCATAGTTGCCATGAAACTATTTTAGTAA
>JAOTAX010000001.1:15409462-15426148 GCA_025629825.1 Erythroxylum guanchezii
TGGGTGAGCCATCGATGATGGTCACTCACTGAGTTCGCAAAACTCACCCAAAATTTGCAATTATTTTTCAGGATTCAAAAGAATACCTCATTAGGCCAATGAGAGTATACCTACAGCATTCAATTAAAGGATAGAGGTTGGGATCAGTTCGCGTCTGCATTGCGTTTCTTTATTTTGTATTGAAGTGTACATTCCGCAACTTTTTGTATAATTTTGTATTTCTCAATGAATCAAGTGTTTGTATTTGTGAAAGGGCCCAAATGGCCATATGGGAATTTTTGTAAATTGAAAAGGGGTCTATGCCCTATTTGATTATTGACTTCCGTATGCTTGTTGTGTTTTCAAAAAAAAAAGCACCGATTTCTGAATGATTGAGTGACTTAGCACATCACCCTCGCGGGGCTCGGACTCGGATTTCACCATCGATGTCAGGTTCGGGTCATTGCGGGAGTGGGGTGTTACATTTGGAGCTCTACTGATTCAGAAATTATCAAAATACCAAAGTATATTCAATGAAACAACCAATTCACACTCTTCTAATTGATACCCTTACTTTGATTCAAACAATTCTTTTCAAAACAACAACCAAAAACTATAAAATTTCATGGAGAGGTGAAAAGATATGTGTTATGAATCTATTGATCCAAGACTCACCTCAATTGGAGGTCGGATAACAAGCTTATGGCCCAAAGAATCAAACAAGGTTTTGTCTTCAATCATATTGAAACTAGCTTGGGACAATTGATATAACTTTCACTAGAGATGTTAGATCAAGGTTTTATTTAGATGGTTTGAAAGAAGACTTCAAGATCTACAACTTTCATGGAGACCTCGAGACCAATTCTATCATATGAAGGGTCAAAAATAGGAATAGATGATATGATGTCATTAAAAGACGATGTGACATCATCAGACGATACAAGATTGAAAAAATTACCATAACTTTTTCTACAGACATTGGATTAGGGTGTTCTTTAGATGGTTTGAAAAAGGATTTCAAGATCTACAACTTTCATGAAGACTCTAAGACAAATTCTATCATTTGAAGGGTCAAAAAAAGGAACAGACAATATGATGTCATTTATAGATGATGTGACATCATTAGACAATACAAGATTGGAAAAATTGCTATAACTTTTCCTATAGACATCGGATTAGGGTGTTATTTGGATGGTTTGAAAAAGGACTTCAAGATCTACAACATTCATGAAGACCTAGAAGACGCATTCTATCATCTGAGGGGTCAAAAATAGAACAGATGATAGTGCACAGAAGGTCAAATATAGAAGAAACAGAAGTCAAACATAGACGATATGACGTCATCACAGACGATACATTTTACATACTATATGACATCATCATAGATGATATGACGCCATTACAAACGATACATTTTTACAGACGTCATCACAGACGATATGACGTTATCACAGACGATACTATCTATACTCTTGAACATCTCCACTTATAAAGACTATAACTTTCAACTCTAATGTAAAAAATTCTTATGTTATATACCGTTGGAAAGATAAAAGAAAGGCATACAACTTTCTAGAAGACAACTTTGTCAAAATCTATCTAGATCAATCCAGAATTTCCTCCTGAATTCAAAACATGAACTTTACATTCCTCCACCAATGTACTACACCCAGTTCTCAACTTTATGACAAATTTTGAGATTCTTAAAGACAGAATTTAAATTTGATGTCTTCATAAGAAATGTAGCCATATATTTCTAGTTTAATCCAAATTAAGAATTATCTCGTTTGGATAAAAAGCGAAAGAGTTGTGGTTAAAAGACTGAAGCATACTCAGTGAACATTTTTCAGATCAACTACCCATTTTGTTTCAAAAATCTTTCCTTAACGCAGCTCATACCAAGATCACCTTTTCTACTTCATTTACTCCTCATTCTCAACTCTATTTTAAATCAATATCATCCATAAAGAAATTATAGTCCATGATTAATCATGACCACCAATAACATAACATACACATATATACATATCCTTCATCAACTTACTACAAATATTCAGCTTTATTTTTTTCTTCCATTTTACCTCTAACCTTCATCTTAATTCTTCCCATTTCAAAATCTCTTATCCGCCAAAAACACCAAAGCAAAACAAGAATCTATCCACATTTCTCATTCAATAGTTCTAACTTCTAAGAAAACGTTCGGGGTCTAACAGATAAGTAGAGACAGAAAGTTGGAGAGACTCTGTTTGACTCAAAAATAATAGTTGAAAAAGGTATTAGAATGTTTTGACATTAATGAAAAGTCAAAAACTGTTAGTTCTCCTCTTACTCCTCATATAAAGCTCATTACATCATTATCTCCAAAGAAAGATGCAGAACGAGAGTATATGACAAAATTATCATATGCAAATGCGATTGGTAGCTTGATATATGCTATGGTGAGTACAAGGCTTGACATTTCACAAGCAGTAGGAATTGTGAGCAGGTATATGCATGATCTAGGCAAGGAGCATTGACAAGATATGAAATGGATTCTACGATACATTTT
This sequence comes from Erythroxylum guanchezii, assembly GCA_025629825.1. Lineage (NCBI taxonomy): Eukaryota > Viridiplantae > Streptophyta > Magnoliopsida > Malpighiales > Erythroxylaceae > Erythroxylum > Erythroxylum guanchezii. The sequence goes on from JAOTAX010000001.1 coordinate 15,411,990, forward strand.
AAGTATCGTAGATATTGGATTAATGTTTGAGTGGGATGAGAAAGGTGGTCATTGGTTAATTGGATATTGTGATTCTGACTATGCTGGTGATCTAGATAAACATCGATCAACCACTGGTTATGTGTTTACTCTTACTAAGGGACCAGTTAGTTGGAAGTCTACCTTACAATTAATAGTGACTTTATCTACTACAAAGATATGTATACGACATAGATTGTTAAGGAAGCAATTTGGCTTTAAGGGTTGCTTGACGAACTGCGAATTGGACAAAAGCATGTCAAAGTACATTATAATAGTCACAGTGAGATTCATTTAGCAAAGAACTAAGTTTATCATGCAAGGACAAAGCACATTGATGTTCGCTTCCATTTGACACAAGAGATTTTGGAAGATGGTGTAATAATACTCTAGAAAATCCTGACCTTTAAAAATCCTATGGATATGATGAAAAAAGTGGTGACTGCAGTCAAGTTCAAACACTGTTTAGACTTGGTTAACATTTTGAGAATTTGTTAGTAAGTGGAGACATTACCGAAGATAGTTTCATCTGTGAGAGGATAAAGATTGGAAAATATGTCAAGGTGAAGAATTGTTGAATGTGTGTCATATTTCCCATATCAGAGAAATATGAAAATTAAGGAACCTCCTTAAGCTATAAAAGGAGGGCTCCTTCACCTTTGTTTATCATCCCAAAATAAACAAGTCTTTCTCCCTTATAAGACTTTGTTTATTTCTCCCTGTAATTCTTCTCTTCAAAATAGTGGAGCATTTTGGTGGTGTCGAAGGAGTAGGCAAGTCCGAACCTTGTAAATTTGGTGTTCTCTTTCTTATTGTTTATTTAATAGCTATTGTTGGGTATAACTATAGTGGTATATTGGGTTATTAATTACATGTCTAGGAAAATTTTAAGGAGGGGTATTTAAGTTGATCAATGTGTTGCACCGGCTCCTGAAAATTGACCTGGTGTAATTAGTGGTACACTCGTTCACTCACTATTCACTTATACAATAGGGTGAAAATATTATTGGTGGAAAACTACCCGAATTCTGCAACAATCATAACTCTCAACTTCCAATGTTATTGTCTTGTCAGTAAGGGTCTTGATAAATATCTGTATGCCACCATAAAGATGAAGTACTAAGTGAAGGGTGGATTCCTTTTGATTATCATAATCTGCCAGGGTGTGGCCCTCCTCAAGCTACGTTCTAGCAAATATTAGCCTTTGATGGTCTATTAGGATGCCTTCTTTATCCTGAATCTTGGCTTTTACATTATTAATGGTGTTGAAGCTTTCAACTTTAAGGGTAATTCTCTTTCTAATGAGAGTTTTCATAAATATCTATATACTACCACGTAACTGAAGAATTGAGTGCAGGATAGATTCCTTCTAAATATTGTAATCAACTAGGTTGTGACCATCCTCAAGTTGTTTTCTAACAAAAATCAAGCTTTGCTCGTCAGAAAGTATTCCTTCTTTATCTTGGATCTTGGCCTTGACATTATCAATGGTGTTTGAGCTTTCAACCTCTAAAGTGATTGTCTTTCCAATGAGGGTTTTCAAAAAAATCTGCATCTGTTACATAAAAAAGCACATCTTAGTGTTGAGAATCCATAGCCAAGTCCAAACACCCTAGATAAAAGATCACATCTCAGTATCGAGAATTCACAGCCAAATCCAAACACCTAAAATTCAATGGAATAACAACATGGTTTTGAAAATTGTTATAATGTTATTTCGAAAACATCACCATAAACCCAAGAAACCAACAAATATTATTTGGAAACTCAAGATCTACATAAAATAGAATATTTTATTTGTTTTTTATTGATCTCATCAACAAGATTTCAAACAGATCAAATGTATATAATAAAAAGTAAAATTAAACACAATTTCACAAATCACGAAGGACTAAATCGAAAAAAATATGTCTCTTTCCCTAATTTAAATAGAATAAGAACTCCCTGTGACCTTAAGGAGGCTAAAGAACATCTACCCAATAATCAAAAGCTGTACCCTTGACAAGAAAAGGTATGCCTTTTTCCATATCGATAAAAGCAACAATTAAAATAAATAAGGAAACAAATAACAATTGAAAAAAGATTGAATAGGTCCTAATGCCAACCTAGTCAAAGCACAATACTTTTACTGTTGAAGATAGATATAACAATTCACTAATAAATTAAACAAAAATTAATCAAAATTGAAATGATGAGAAAGAAGGCACCTTCAGGGAGAGAAGATGCTTTTAGCTATTGGAGAAAGATTAAAAGGAGCTTATGTGACAATCAGAATTGGGGAGGTTATCTTTTCTATATAGAAGTTTTGGCTTAAGTGACTAAGGTGCCCACCAAGTTGTTCAACATATTAGCGTTAGCTACATGTGCTTGTGGATGTCTTTTCCTTTGCTGCATTGCCACGTCAAGGTGAGAATTCTATTTCTTGTCATATTCTTTCTTTTACGTATTAAATATATTTTAGAATTTATAAGGATTTTGAAGCTAGTTAATTAAAATTTTATATTACATATAGCTAATAATCATCATTGCAAGAAATTTGTGGAGTTTTATAAAGCTGAGGTGTAGTTACAAAAGAAGAATAATGGTCCTTAAGGGCATTTTTGCACAAAACACATTCAGAATCTGTAAAATTTAAGCTTATCAACTTTCAAGTCTTTAGGAAGCTATAAGCCATAATACAAATGAGTGTGATGGAGCCATGCCTAATTCCCATACAAGTGAGTGCTAAAAGCACATAAAAGAGGGTCTAAGATATGTTTCTTACATGAAGCAGTAGAGAACTTCCCAAAATTATCTTAGAGCCATTGTATACTGTCTGAAGCAGTCTGATCACAAGTATAGTTTGGCATTCTACTTAGCATATCATTAAAGCCTTTGGTAGAGTGAAAAGGCTAGTGACAATTGCCATCTCTCACTAACGATTTCATCTTAGTGTGTGCGGGGGAAAGTCCTGGAGCTTATATAATGGTCCCAAACCATGCCAATTATCAAACCAAAAATTTGTGTTCTCTATATTGCCTATCTTATGCATCATATGAGGTTGCATTAAGCTCCTTATGCACATAATTTGTTATAAGGTAATCCTTATACACATCTGAAGCAAGGTTTGACCTTGAGTAAGTTGAGTCTATGCCTACAGTCCATATGCTTTTCCTTCTAAAAAATAAACAACAATCCATTTTACCTAAAGACTCTCCTTTTTAGTACAAAGCCTCCAAAGTCTTTTCTCCATGAATATTTTGCTCATCTTATGTATAAGAGTTCATCCTAAACAACCTTGTTTCTGTGGCAAGCAAATGGTACTCTAATTGATATTAGAAATCTTAGTTTTACTGCTTGTACCAGTCCAAATGAAAATTTTGATTAACTTATCAATCAACTTCATTACTCCTTTGGGAAAAGTAATATGGGAGCATCAATATAAGTATATATTCCTATAGGAAAAAATAGCTAGTTGCATTGTCCCTCTATAGGACAATATTTTTTTACACCATAATTGCAATCGTCTTTGAATGGAGTTGATTAATAAGGAATAGATAGCAAGACCTAGTCTTTTAATTGAGATACAAACACCAAGATACTTGAATGAGGGACTTTGTTACATCAAACCTAAAGAAGAAACTAGTGTACTCACACTAGGAGAAATAGATGTAGAGATGTAATAAGAGCTTTTTAGAGGGTTATAATACAAACCAAACTTTTTGATGACTGAGAAAGTAGGGGAAACTAGAAGAATGATCTTCGTATTTTCTATTAGAATGATAGAGGTATTTATACAAGAGTACATATGCTAAACTAGGAAAGTGATCATTATGATTATGCTAAAATCCCTATAAATATGTTATTTACATTAACTGTATAATCCCTATGAATATGTTACAGTTTGTAACAACTATTTATAGCTGCTATATTTTGTAACACTCCCCCTCAAACTGAAGCATAGATATTGATCATGCACAGTTTGTTACAAATATAATTAACTCGATTCCTAGGTAATGCTTTAGTGAACACATTAGCTAACTGGCTCCCTATTTTGACAAGTGGAGTTGAGTTTGATCCAACTTCTACTTATTCCCGAGTAAAATGACAATCAACTTCTATATGCTTGGTTCTCTCATGAAACACAGGATTGTTTGCAATATAAATGGTTGCTTCGTTGTCACACAATAAGTTCATTGATTTAGACTAAACAAACCCAATCTCACCAAGTAAATGACGTAGCCATATAAGTTCATAGGTAGTTTGCGCTATAACCCTATATTTGGATTTTGCACTTGATTGGGATACAACACTCTATTTCTTACTATTCCAAGAAACAAGATTACCTCTAATAAAAACAAAGTAACCAGGGATATAATGCTTGTCTGAAAAGATCTCCTGCATAGTCAGCATCTATGAAACCTTCTATAGTGTGGTGATCATGATTTCGATATAAGATGCCACGTCCTAGCACACCTTTTAGATATCTCAAAATATGAATAACAACCTCCTTATGTGAGGTTCTAAGAGATGACATAAACTGACTTACAACACTTATTAGAAAGGTAATATCAAGACGAGTGATAGTAAGATAGTTCAATTTTCCCATAATCTTTCTATACTTTTTAGGATTCTCAAGCAAGTCTCCATCTTTAGCTTTTAACTTCACATTTGGTATCATAGGCGCATTACCTGTCTTTGCCCCAGTAAAACTAGCATCATTTAATAAATCCAGGCAATATTTTCTTTGAGATAGATAGATCCCCTTGTGACTGCGAGCAACTTCAATTCTTAAGAAATATTTCAATGGTCCTAAATCCTTTGTCTGAAAGCGAGTCCCGAAAAATGGTTTCAACCTTATGATCCCAGCTTCATCACTTCCAGTGATCACTATATCATCCACATACACAACCGGTAAAATGCACCCAGAAATAGATGATGCAAAGAACATTGAGTGATCATATGCACTTCTTCGTAAGATAAAGTCAGTCACTACAGTAATGAATTGTCTAAACCAGGCACGAGGAGACTGCTTTAAGTCATACAAAGACTTTCTCAATCTACACACTTTCCCTGACTACCCCTGAGCAATAAATCCAAGTGGTTGCTCCATGTAAACCTCTTCACGTATATCCCCATGTAAGAATGCATTCTTCATATCAAGTTGTTGAAGTGCTAAACTATAAATAACAGCTAAGGAGATAAATAATTGGAAAGAAGAAAGTTTTTACAATAGGAGAAAAAGTCTATGAATAATCCACCCCATATGTTTGAGCATATCCTTTAGCAACTAAACGTGCTTTTAATCGAGCAACAGAACCATCAAGATTCATTTTAACATTAAACACCCACTTACAACCAATAGCCTATTTCTGTGAAGGAAGTGATATAAAATCTCAATTATGATTCTCCTTTAAAGCCATGATCTTTTCTTTCATTATAGCTTGCCAACCATTATAACCTAGTGCTTCAGCAAGGGATGTTGGAACAACAACAAAGTCTATGGAAGCTACAAAAGAGTTAAAGGAGGGAGATAGAGCATGGTAAGATACAAAGGAAGAAATAAGGTAAGTATATATGTGTTTACCTTTACAAAGAGCAATAAGAAGACAAAGGTCAGCACCAAGTGGTAGTGAGGAATCTGGAGACGAAGCAGAATGGGTTGTGTCCATGTCCTAGCTCATAGGGGGTGCCTTAATAAAATTTTGCACATGTTAAGAATAAACCTGATGGATAACAGGTCGAGAGGGAGGATAAACTACCTATTCATTGATACTATAAATACGAAAATCGTCCCCTGAATCGCTAGAGTGCGAAGAACAGGACATAGGAGAACTAAAGAAAGATGTATTCTTAAAAAAGGTAACATCAAAAGATACCAAGTAACGACCCAAAGAAGGAGTGTAACGATGATATCCTTTTTGTTCACAGGAATATCCCAGAATGACACACTTAAGAGATTTAGGGTCCAATTTTGAGACTTGTGGTCACATGTCCTGAACAAAGCAAGTACACCTAAAAATTCGAGGAGCAAGAGGAAATAATGTAGATGAAGGAAAGAGAAGGGAATATGGAATCTGACCATCAAGAACAGAAGAAGGCATTTGGTTGATTAGGAAATAAGTAGTGGAAACATCATCGACCCAGAAGACTTTTAGGACCTGCATTTGGAACATTAGTGCCCGGATAACTTCTAATAAGTGACTGTTGGATCCTGTTACCGAAACCCAACATCGAACATGGGATCATGATGCTTGAGCGTGGAGGGAGGCTTAGAAGTTGAAAAGTGGAAGAAAATCCTTTGTAAGCAAAGCGGGATTTTTGCAGCGAACATATATTTCGCCGCGGCAAATAGATAGGCAAATCCCCTTGACCCTTCCGGAATTTTACGTCGCAACAAGTGAATTAACATTCGCCGCGGCGAACCTGCGATTTTATTTTTGCCGCGGCGATCAATTGATCTCGCCGTGGCGAAAACGTCTTCAACAACAAATAAAGAGCTTCAAGTTAAAACCTCTTTAGCAAAACCCAAAACCCAAAATTCTAAATGTTAACTTAAAAACCTTCAACCACATTCATCAATTCAACCCAAAACGAAATGGTTATGAACCTAACCACAAACAAGTTCTCAAAATCTTAATCTCCTTTCCAAAATCGGATACTTTGTGAAAACATGAAGATATCAAGGACAAATCCAAACATATATTTCATTAATATCGAAAGTAAGAGTTTTACAAAGCGTTAATGGCATTTCAAACCATAATACATCAGTTGAGTTCAAGAACTAAAAATACAAAATACAATTGAACGAATAAAACTTGAAATGCGGCTAAAGCCTTGAATTTCCAAAAATCTAACTTGAAAATACAAAAATATGCCAATTTGGAGTGATGCCGTACTCTTGACCTACTCGATCTCTTACTCCTCACCTGAAGATGGGACGGAATGGGAGGGGGTGAGCTTACAGCTCGTGGGCATCAATTTTACAACCAGTAATAAGCAAAACCATTGAAAAATTATTTTCCATTGCAACAAAAATTCACATTGAATCACAAAGCATATATTTCTCAAATTCTCAATAATGCAAATCAGGTATGCATCAATCTTGTCAATGTATCATGAGCACATATGCACATCAAAATGGTCTGGAAGGACCATAAACAGAACGAGCTAGCGCATTTCCCAAAAAGGGTCCTCTGTAGTCGTGAACAAAACTAGCTAACACAATCTCACATAGTGGTTTTGTGTAGTCGTAAACATGAGAGAGTCCTTAAAGGAGCTCCATGCCATTAGCGGGCAGGCGGGAGAAGCCTTTAGTCAAAGTGTACTTGACAATAGAATGGACCAAACCAATCTCACATAACATGTATTTCTTAATCTTGTAAACTTGTTGCCCAAAATAGCAAATTTTCGAAACTTGATTTTTTTTCCAAACATAATATCTTTTCAAAAATCAATTTCATATTCTTTTCATAAATCATCAACGCAATAAGCTCATACCAATCACATAACACTTTTTCAAAGCATTCAAAGAGTTATAAAGCATGTTCATGAAGTAGTTGAAATCATTTATTTCCATCATTTGAAAGAAAACTTTTATAGTCTATTACTTAATCATAAAACTGTAACGCACCTTGAAAATCCTTGCTTGTTACTTTCTCAAATGTGTCCTTCCTCTTGCTCCTCTTGCCTCACTTGATTTCCTTAAACAATAACCAAAATTTCGATCAATTTGGTTCGATAATCGGAAAGTTACTACCTAAACAAGTTCGGACTTTCCTTATGCATGAAACAAAATTCTATGCTCAACTTCACTCCCAAAATTGAAATTCTTCAAGACTGAATTTAGACTCATTTCCTTCATAAAACTTGTAGCCCTATGTCTCTAGTTTACACCAAATCAAAAATCACTCAATTTGGACATCTACATCAAAAGTTATGCCCAAAATACCAAACTTTGTCTGTGCAAGAAAACTGGAGCTCGCCGCGGCGAAACTCAGAAGTTCACCGCGGCAAACATTCACAGAAACCTGTTCTGAGAACAGGTTTTGCTGCATTTTTTATCTCTTCACTTCCCCCTTTTCATATATAACCCATCTTAACACTAAACCATCTCTTCTACTTCCATTCCAAGCTCATTTCAACCCAATATCAATAACAAAAACATCAAAATCTATCTTTGATCATTAACCCTAAAAGAGAGCACTTGCCTATAGCAGTCACTAACAACTTCCCACATATGTTAAGCTATATTTGAGTTTCATCTAACCAAACAAGATGGAAAATGCTCATACTTGTTGATGCTTCAAATTCTTCAAAAATCTCCAACCCTAGCTTTCCTCTTTTTCTTTTCTTCTTCCTTTGTCTGCAACGACACTCTCCCTCTTTCTCTTCTCACTTTCAATTTTTCTTCTTCTAATTCTACTATTAATAATCATGCAATGTCCCTTTTGCCCTCCAATGTAAGCCTTATACCTTTTAACCTTAAGTGATCTTTCAATTTTGCCCTTATACATTCTTCCAACATTAACACTTTAATTCCATCAATTCAAGCAATAAATCCTCCAATCATTAACATGCTAATTAAACTCCAAACAAAAATGATTAACCAATCAAGACCTCAAAACCTCAAAAATTAATGAAATCATCCTTATTCAATAAGAAAAGAATTCGGGGGCCAACAGTGACGGTTCTTTCACTCTACTACACCATTTTGCTAAGGGTAACAATATATGATGATTGATGAATAATACCATGATGAGAGAGATAAGTATGGGAAACATATTCTTTAGCATTATCACCTCTCAAAATGCAGATGGATTTGTTGAATTGAGTCTTAATTTCAGCATGAAAGGCACAAAATATAGTAAACAAGTTAGATTTAGATTTCATAAGATAAAGCCAAGTAAACCAAGAATAATCATCAATAAATGTCATAAAATAACAAAAACCAGATTTAGACAAAACATGATAAGGACCCCATACATCACTATGCACCAAGTAAAAAGAAGAATCAACTCGTTTATTTAGTCTAGGAGAATAAGATACTTTATGATGTTTAACAAATTAATAAGTTTCACAGTCTAAGGTAAATTCTCGTTTAATACTAGGACATAACTTTTGTAAAACTATTAGAGACGGATGACCAAAACAATAATGAAGTTGCTAAAGAGAAGATGAGCTTGTGCAAGCAATCGATTGAGGTACTAGTTTATATGTCGAATCAAGTGCATATAGGCCATTCACCAGACACCATTTACCAATAATCTACTTTGTCCTAAGATCCCCAAAAAGACAATAATTGGGATAGAAAACAACCCAATAGTTGAGATTTTTGGTGAGTTGATTGACAAATAATAAGTTAAAAGGGAATTGTGATAAACATAAAACAAATGATAGTGGGAGAGATTTTGTTGGGCTTGTTGTCCCACGCAAAATTGCGAATACCGTAACAGACTTGGTACCAAATTGAGTCCTGATACGGTACTGTACCGGTATCGGTCAATATTGGGTACCGTTTCAGGTAATTTTTAAATTTATGAAATAGTCCTTAAAATTTTTAAATTTTGCAAAATAGTCCATTGGTATATTGTATAGTTGTATTGTATACTTTACTAATTTACTGTTTACATCAACCTTGTTTTCAAAAATTATAATAATAAATAATAATAACAATTAATATGAAATAAAAATAAATTTTAAATATTTCGCATATAAATAACAACCACAATTAATATATAAAAAGAAAATCATCATCATACAAATATAAAATTAAGAATAATACAAAGTTTTTAAAATATTACAATAATACAGTTTCATCATTTTAATAAATAATAATTGCATCAAAACATCCAATAAAAAGAACAATAAATATCCTTAAACAATTTACAAAAAGAGTTCATGCCGAAGAAACAATGAAGTGGAAGTTAAACCTGAAACAAAAACATTTACAGTTACATTACATATATAGAATTTAGCATACACATCAAATATAAGTAAAATTAAAAGAAGAGGAAAAACAAAAACTTAGAACGAAATTCAATCATCAACGGGAGGATACCCGCTATAACTACATTGATCCTAGTGATCATTTGGTATAAAATCATCATCATTGAGAGGAGCTTCATCATCATTATCATTCAAATTTAATGCACCAAATGACATTTTAATGCTTTCCCATCTAAGATTATCTTCCAAATCATTCACATCTACCAAATTCGGTTCTTCAGAAACCCAATCTACCAAAAGATCAATATTATTAATGAAAATTAGATCAGTTGAACTACTTATGCTATTAAGACTCCTAGTAAATAATTAAATTTAATTATTAGAAAATTATAAGAAATTATATCGAAATTAATAATGATAATAATAAAAATAACATACATTTCTCGAAGCTTTAAATTGTAACGAACAAAAACCATGTCGTTCAACCTCTTATGCTCCAATCTATTCCTTTTCTTTGAGTGGATAAATTCAAATGTGCTCCAGTTTTGTTCACAACTTGTTGCACTCACACATTGACTTAAAATTCAAATTGTAATCCTTTTCAATTCTAGAACACCATTTCCATATTGATACCACCAAGAAACTGTAAGTCATAAGATAACAAAAGTATTGTTATAAATAAAATAAAGTGATAACTAATTTTCAATAAATAAGAAAAAGGAAATAATTAATACCTGGAAAAAGTTTTCCTCTTTGTTAAATAGTAATCGGCATTCCAAAATCCCTATAAGACAACTTATAAAGCTCCATTTGTGAGCTTAAAAGATCTTGCTTTGCATCAATGCTAACAATTGTTGTAATAGTTAAAAGCATTCCTCTATTAACTTCAGCTTGTTTAGTAAGATCTAGTCTAAAATAGACACTAAGATTCAAAAATTTCTCAGCTGCAAACAATGGGGAAGAAAGTTGTTTTTCCCTTCTCTCATTAATGATTGAAAGATATGGTGTGTATAAAGAAGGCCTATATTTCAGATTGTCCTTGATTAATTCCGTCACTCTCTCTATGGAATCAAAAATATAAGCCATTGTTGGCTTTTCTTCACTATTAGCCAAGCAAAACACCCTCACCAAAGGTTCACAAACTCGGATAGCAAATTGAAATTGAGACCAAAATTCTCTATCTTCTAGTATAATATTACAAACCTCCACTCCAGCATTAGACCTATCATGCTGAGATGCAATCCACTTATCACTTGTAAACATTTGTCTTAACTCTTTCTTCATCGAAACAAAAGACTGAAGTGATAAGAAATTTGTAGCAAATCTTGTCACAGCAGGACGACACAAATTCTTACCATTGATAAATTCCTTTCTCATCAAATTCAATACCCATGCACGATTATAAATGAACTTTGTCACCTTTTTAACTTTCTGCATAGTCTCATCAATAATAGCAAAATACCTAAGATCCCCTATATTCTCCAGTATTAGGTTAATACAATGTGCAACACAAGGAGTCCAAAACTACAACCTTTTTCCTGTCGCTTTATAATTGGAATCATTGTCAGTAATAAACTGAACACATCATTCACAACTTTATCAAATATCGTAAACAAAGTCTCAGTATTTCTAATCAGGCTAGATGCATCAATAGATTTCAAAAACATAGAGCCATTTGTATAATAAACTAAAAAATTTATTATAGGCTCTTGTCTCCTATTTGTCCAACCATCACACATGATTGAACATCCATTAGTACCCCAATTCATTCTTCTTTTAGCAAATAACTTCTAATTTTAGAAAATCACAACTCAAAAGTTTACCTCTTAAGTCATCAATCGAAGGACCTTTGTATCCTAGACCATAAGAGGCTATTGCATCCATCATAGATTGATAATAATAAGACTGAGCATTGAATGACGAACCTGTATCATACCACCATCTAGCTACTGCTATATCGACATTGTGAGTTGCATCTCTTGATTGCATTGCACTACGAATTGAAGATTGGGTTCTAAGAATTGTTCATGGTGCAAAGAACCTAGTCTCCTGTCTTCTTCTCTTCCTCACATTAGATTCAAGTACTTCTTCTTGAGCCTGAGATGAAGCATTACCAATAGCACTACCACCACTACCATTACCATTTCCACCTTCAAGATTTCCAAAATCACCACGAAAACTAGAAAACGAACTTTCACTACCAATTTCAAAATTCAACATTTCTTTTTTATGTCTTTCATATTGATATTCATCAAGCAATGTTTTCATCTGCCACTTCATATCATAACTTACTTTTTTAAACGGTTCCACATCTCCTTTAACTCCAGTTAAATGTTTTTTTAATCAGGTGATTCCTCCACCTTTCAAATGCTTGTTACAAAACAAGCAAATAGTATGGTTCCTCATACCTGGAACTAATGCAGCATGAGCCCAAGCTGGATCATTGTATCTTCCTGAAGTGAGTTAATCAGAAGTACTTGAACTTTCTTCCACTTATCTGTAAAAATAAATGAATGCACATATCAAAATAAATAACACATAATTTCAGTACACAATATATCTATCATCTTATATAATATAACTCATTCTGTATGATTATATTATACACAATTCAATTTCATGGAACACAATTCACTATAAGTCAAAAGCTAACAATTCAAAAAATTCAACATATATAATTATACAAAGCATACATAAACACTTTCCATTTCCTACAATCACATAACATCCATAAACAATTTCGATTTCCAACAATTTTCAACAATTTTCATTTCCAACATCCACAAATCATATATAAACAATTTCCATTTCTAGAAATTTTCAACAATTTTCATTTCCATTAATCACAAAATATTCATAAAATAATTTCCATTTCTAACAATCACAAAAAATGCATAAATAATTTTCATTTCCATTTCCAACAATTTGCAACAATTTCTATTTCCATTTCCAATAATCCCAATACATTTATAAGACAATTTCAATTTCCAACATCCACAAATCATACATAAACACTTTTCCATTTCCAACATTCACAAATCATACATAATTTTATTTCCATTTCCAACAATTTCCCTTTCCCTTTCCCTTTCCCTTTCCATTTCCAATAATCCAAATACATTCATAAAATAATTTCTATTTCCAATATCCACAAATCATACATGAACAATTTCCATTTCCAACATCCACAAATCATACAAAAACAATTTCCATTTCTAACAATACATCCATAAAACAATTTTCATTTTTAATAATCACAATATATTCATAAAACAATCTCCATTTCTAACATCCACAAATCATACATAAATAATTTTTATTTCTAACATCCACAAATCATACTTAAACAATTTCCATTTCCAACATCCACAAATCATACATAATTTCATTTTCATTTCCAACAATTTTCAATAATTTCCATTTCCATTTCTAATAATCACAAATCATACGTAAACAATTTCCATTTCCAACATCCACAAATCATACATAATTTCATTTCCATTTTCAACAATTTTCAACAATTTCCATTTCCATTTCCAATAATCACACTACATTCATAAAAAAATTTCCATTTCTATCATCCACAAATCATACATAAATAATTTCCATTTCCAACATCCACAAATCATACATAATTTCATTTCCATTTCTAAAAATTTTCAACAATTTCCATTTCCATTTCCAATAATCACAATACATTCACAAAAAAAATTTCCATTTCTATCATCCACAAATCATACATAAATAATTTCCATTTCCAACATCCATAAATCATACATAATTTCATTTCCATTTCCATTTCCAACAATCACAATACATTCATAAAACAATTCCATTTTCAACATCCACAAATCATACATAAACAATTTCCATTTTCAACATCCACAAACCATACATAATTTCATTTCCATTTCTAACAATTTTGAACAATTTCCATTTCAATTTCCATTTCCATTTCTAATAATCACAATACATTCATAAAACAATTTCCATTTCCAACATCCACAAATCATATATAAACAATTTCCATTTCTAACAATTTCTATTTCCATTTCCAATTTGTGATCATAAAAAAACAATTTCTATTCTCAACGGTTTCTATTTCCATTTCCAACAATATATTCATAATACAATTTTCAACAATTTCAATTCAAAGTTTCAAACATGAGGATCAAGTTGAAGGGTATGATATGATTTACATAATTGCCAAATAA
>JAOTAX010000001.1:15426248-15446801 GCA_025629825.1 Erythroxylum guanchezii
GGGTGTCGGTTTAGGTTTAGATTTTTTAAGGTAAATTTTTAAAAATTTACAAATTGGTCCTTAACTTTTCCGAATTTTATGGTATCATCCGGTATGCTCCGGTATTATACGTATCGGCTGGTACTGACCGGTATTAAAGGTCGGTACCAATGGAATGAATACCATTCTGTTTTTTAGCCGGACGGAACGATATTCATTCCTTTGGTTCCATATCCAATTGCAGAAGTAGTAGATCTATTAACTAAAGTAACACAAGGTAAATTAGTTGTAAACTTAAAAGAAGAGAGGATGCCTGTGTTTCCAGTCGTATGATCAGTGGAGTGGCACCTGAGTCAATTACCTAACTTCGAGATGAGGCGGAGAGACAGGCAGCAAGGTTACCAGTATTACCCAAAGCTGATGTTACAGAGGATGGCTACTGTGAATCGTAAGTGATCGAAATTTGTTAATGAGCATTGGATAAACGAGCATACTCATCTACCAAAATTGTGATACAAGGTGAGGATAACTGAGGAAGTGGTAGGATGCTACCCTGAGTAGGCACATTTGCAAATTTTCTATTATTATTCTGACCCAAGTACTTGGGAGGCTTACCATGCAATTTTCAACAATTCTTCTTAATATGCCCCTTGACTCCACAGTAATTATAGGTACGAGGGGTGCTATCGTTCCCAGCAACAGAACCACTACTGTTTTCGTCTTTACCACCACAATTAGCATTTGAAACGTTACTAACCAATGCCAGTGTATCAGTGAACGCCATATCAGAAGTCAAGTCATCATCTTTACAAACCCGAAGCAAACAGGCGTATACTTTTGTAAAAGAAGGAAGTATCTCACTTGTTAACAATTGTGTGCATGTCACGTCATATTCGGAACCCAACACTACTAAAAAACACTGTATCATAATAGGAAATATAACTTGCTTTTTTTCATAGGCTTATTTCACTTCAATATAATACTGAAATAGAGAGTGACCTTTTTGTTTCGCTCAATAAATCTTTAACAGCAAATTATGAACACAAGACAGATCTTGTTTGCAAGCATACAAAAATTTCAAATATTCCTATAGTTCTTTTACACTATTACAATGATTCAAAACATCATCAACAGATGAGTCTAAAGTATTCTGGATTTGATTAAAAAATTTATAATCTTCCATTAATCATTTTTTCAAGCAACAACATTAATCTTAGGAGGCATATTACTAGTTAAATGATCCTCCAACTTTACACTAGTCACAAATCTATGAATAATCATTTTCCATTGTGCATAATTTTTCCTTCCGGTCAATTTTCTATTAGTAATTTTAGATGAACCCAACGTAATTTTAGTAATGGTCTTCTTGTCACCACCCATATCACTACCCTCAACTATTTAAATTATTCTCAAATGACAATATCAAACAAATAAAGTCTTCGGAGATTCGTTAAATGTGTCCATAAGCAAGTACGAGGATCTGCATCTTCATATTTCCACAACTTTGATCACACTGAATGCCGAATACCGTAAAATTTTGGTTATTGGAGATAAAGCTTAGGAGCAACGGGAGAACCAAAATCTAAGTGCACAGACTGCGTAGAGATGCTCTGTCAGTGCAAGTAAGTGTTAGACATTTCTCCAAGAGTCTTCAGTGCCACCTGGCAAAACCAGACTGTACTTTCTGTGGGATTGCTTCTCAGGTTGCTTGCTTGACAGTGATTTTTTGGTTCTTCATTCTTGGAACTCGACAGACAGATAAGTCCATCAGTTTACATTGCAGGCTTCCAGTGCTTGATCCAGGATCAAATTGATAACTTTTTATTAGTGTGGGAAGTTTGTTAATACATCCTTCTTGCCAAATTGCTATTATGGAAGCTTCTTCAAGACGTGACTGTTTAAATGCCAAGTATAGATGGACAAATTTGCAGCATTAGAATTTTGTATTCTCTATTCGTGTTCTCCTATCTTTTATTTTCCCCTTTTTGGATGGATGTTTAATTGCCTTGAACAATGTTATGGAATATCAATTAGCAGGCAAGGAATAGTCACAAAATTCCTTGAGCTGTTTATTGCCATGAAAGTTTTGTGAAGCACTATTTTCTTTCTTAAAAATCATAATTACTTGGTGTTTTTGGCACACATCTGAGTAAATTGGCTTCGTTGAAACTTGAACGTAATTCATATGTAGGAGAAATATGTAATACATAACGGTTTACCGTTTGTTCTGGCCAAAAACTCAAATTCAATTTGAAGCTTATTTAGCAGTAGGTGGTGATGCACTGATATGCATATTGCTAATTAATTAAATAGGCATTTCACTGGAAAAAAAACTCCTAAGTTCATTTCCTAATTGTATCCTTGTAGGAAAAAGTGTCACAAATAAGGTTATTTCAATTATTACCAATAATCCTTACAGGAACATGAACCATGCCTGAAATGGTGAAATCGAGTTCGATCTCTGACAATTACTTCCCTATCATACATCTTAGACACCAATTTTGCCACTTTGTGACAATCTATACACATTCTGAGATTCTTCACAACTCTAATTGTGACTCCAGGTCCGGAATTGATGAGCCCAAATGCAATAGCTAACTTCTCACTGTGTCGGTATAGTGCACTCTCCTTATCCTCTTCTCCTATGTCTAGATACACTTCTGAAGTATCAGGCGAATAACCTACCAGTTTCAAGTCAGCTGTCATTTCCTCTAACTTCATATATATTTCTTCTGTTTGAGGATGTGATTGGTCGCCAGCCACAAATTCGTTAACAATACCATTCATCTCTATCAAGCTACAACCTGGAATTTTCTTGATTCCTTTATCCATCATCACTTGTCTTAACTCCCTCAAATTCTTCCATTTCTTGCAAGCTGCATATATGTTACAAAGCAGAACATAAACAGCCCCATTATCTGGCTCTAACTCAAGTATCTGTTCAGCTGCCATTGCTGCTAATTTTGAATCTTTATGAATTCTGCAAGCACCAAGAAGAGCTCCCCAAACAATTGAATTTGGTTTAATAGGCATGTTCTTTATAAGTTCAAGAGCTTCTGTGAGATATCCTGCTCGGCCAAGAAGATCGACCATGCACCCATAATGAGCTACATTTGGCTCAATTCCATAACGGGTGGTCATGCTAGCAAATAATTTTCGTCCTTTATCAACCATTCCAGTGTGAGCGCAAGCACAGAGTACACCAATATAGGTTACTTCGTCTGGAATGATTGAAGCTTTCAGCATTAAGGAAAACATATCAAGAGCTTCTACGCCATATCCATTCACTGCAAGGCCAACAATCATGGTTGTCCATGTAAATTTGTCACGATTAGGCAAAGTGTTAAAAACGACCTGTGCCTTCTCAACATTCCCACATTTGAAGTACATGTCTATCAAGGCATTCCCCACGCAGGGGTCAATCTTGACCTTATTCTTGTACATGTATGTCTTGATCCACTCTCCAAGCTCCAGTGCCCCAAGATGTGCGCACGCCGTAAGCATACTGACCATAGTGAACTCATCGGGTTTTATATCTGAAGCTTGCATCTCACGGAAGAGTATCAAGGCTTCTTTGAAGCAGTTTGCTCTAAGGTACCCATCTATCATAGCGGTCCATGAGACATAGTCTCTTTCTGGCATCTGATCAAAATACTTCCTTGCCAAATTAAGTTGGCCCATGTTCAAGAAACCAGTGACAATTGCAGTCCATGAAACCACATCTCGATTCCTCATATTCTCAAAAATTCCAAGTGCATAATTCATTTGATCACAAGCCGAAAACATATCAATCAAAGCATTTAACAATATCAAATTTTGCTCAACAACTCCATCTGTAATGTAATTGTAAGCATGCTTGCCACATTCAAAATCTCTCAACTCAGAGCAAGCTGACAGAACTGAAACCAGAGTAACTGAAGTGGGTACCACTCCCTTCTTTTCCATCTCATAAAACAGCTTCCTAGTTTCACGATGCCGCTTTATTCTATTGTACCCAGAAAGCATTACATTCCAAGTAACCACATCACTCTTACAACTCATATCAAACATCACACGAGCCATATCAATCAACCCACATGAAGAATACATGCTAATCAACGCATTTTGAACAAATACATTCGCATGAAACCCGTATTTCACCACATGGCAATGCAACTTCCTCCCAAACTCCAAAGCAACGCCCTTTGTAAAGCCTTTAAACAAGAACGGATACGTGTAGCAATCCGGTGGAACATCTCTCTTCAACATTTCTATGTACATTGAAAGTCCAGTCCCGGGACAATTAATCCTTGAGTACCCTTTGAACATCGTATTCCAACAGAAGACGCTTGGTTGAAGAATTGTGTCAAACAGTCGGCGGGCATAATCCACGTCACCAAACTCACTATTACAACACAAGGAAATGATCTTGTTTTGAACAACAGGACTGGCCATTGTGCCTGTTATGATTGTTTGGGAATGGAATTGCTTGAGTTGGTCCATTGATTTGCAGCTCTCGATGAGGGAGAGATGTGGTTTATCCAGGGAGCAGAGGTGTGTAGGTGAATGTAAGTGGGCCGCCATTGAGATCATTTTCTTGACACATGAAAAACAGTACTTAGTTGAAAGGTTGTTATGAGTTTCGTGAGAGACTAAAAGTTGCATAAAGCAAGAGTTGAGAGATACTAAGCAGATAAAAGGCCGTCCATGACCATGTCCATCTTCTAAGCTGTTAACAAATATAACTTTTTGCCTTCTAGTAAAGTGGTCTACTTGTCCTTCACTACGCTAAGGCCTAAGGGCATCTTTTGCAGTATATTCACCCAATAGGTCACCAGGACACTCAAAATACAACAAACAAACGCAGATATTTAAAAAAGAAAAAAAATGAATCTGTACACGCACGACCTTTCTCTCTTCGATTTCACTGGCTTATCCGATCCAATTAACGACCCTATTTCTCTTTCCCACCATCACCATCCTTCTTATTTAGTCTCAAGTTCTTCAACCACGCGCCTCCGTGATCATCACAAAGCTGATGGCCCCAGTCGCAATCCCAGCGATGCCAAGGCGGTGATTTCGAAGCCAGAGAGCCCACCAAGGCACCGTCACGATGGCACTTCGCCGCTGCCTTTGGGAATGGACTGGAGCCTCCCTCCTCGTGAATGGGTATTTTTTAGTTTTTAATCTTCCGTTGGTTTTCTTTGTTTGTTTGGTGATTTGTTGACTTGAAAGCTTATTTGGTAAGCTTTTGTTGTTCTCTGGTGTGAAGATATAAACTTTGGAGTTATGTTGATGAAAATTGTCATTTTTTACGACTTCATTATCATTAATTTGTTCATCCAAATCTTGGAATATCTGAATTTGACTGCTGGAAAAGGTATTAAATTTCATTGTGCCTCTATTGATTGCAGATATATTCTTTGCAAACTAATACTTAAAACTGCCGCACTCCGACTCTGTTTTGGCATTTAAGAGATATTCATTCGAGCGTAGTTTTCCAAAAATATAGGTTCTATTTATCTAGTGTTCATCCCAACTATGTCTCAAGTTACGAAAGGAATCAATCCTTCAAGTGGACTACCAAAAACCACGATCCATAGAGTATGATGAATTAGTTTAAATGGAGATCCACCAGAGAAACCATCGGTTGATGAGTGATATAGAGATACAAATATAACTATTTTGATATGGTTCTATTATATCGGTTAATTGGTGATTAAGAATTTGAGCTGTGATGAAAATGTATGTAGTAATTGGAGGTTTTATCTAATATGTCTTCTCAGTTATAGCTTGACCTTTCACTGCAGGATGGAAGGGATTCTATTTGGCCACATGATCCCCATACAGGATGGAGTTATTGTGTAACAGTTCCTTCTTGGATTCTTCTGCCGAACTCGAGCGGCTCAGATGTTGTCACGGTATAAATTATTTCAGTATATCAATTAGATAATATATGCTCTTCTCGAGTTTCTTCTCTTCAAGGATTCTCTAATTTTAAAGGCAGCAATTCTAAGTTATGACATTTGAAATTAAAATCTAGTTCGTTATTAATTTGAGCTACGTGCATTGTTGCTTTGTGCTATTCTGAATTTTTTTCTCTTTTCCTCTCAGATTCTTGATATATTTTCTGTAGTTTTATGCTCTAACATTCATTAAGGACAGTTTTACAGAGTTCAAATCGGTATTCAGTCACCAGAAGGGGTTACCATCACAAGAGGAATACTACGGAGGTTCAGTGATTTCTTAAAGCTTCTTTCTGACGTGAGTAAGAAGTTGAGTGCCTTCCTTTGTTAGGGATTTCATTGGCTGATATATTTTGTTTTGCTTGTTGTAGCTTAGAAAGGCATTTCCCCTCAAAACTTTGCCTCCACCGCCTCCGAAAAAGGTATTGAGGTTAAAAAGCAGAAGACTACTAGAAGAGGTAATTTGTACTTTTTTTTCCTTGATCTTTCTACTTTTACTTTCTTGGTACTATCACAGCAGGACTTTTACTGGGTGGTTGTTGTTGTTTGATCTTTTCTTGTTCTGTTTTCAGCAAACCTCTCTATTTATAGAATAGGAGAGGGGCTTTTCACAAAAACGTCTTTTTTTTGCTCGAGTAGTTTGTAACCTATCTTTAGATTCTATGGCTTGTACAGTGTTTAAAATAATTACAGAACTATTCTCAAAGTTTTTTGTTTGCTCAGCGGAAATGTGCTCTGGAGGATTGGATGGAGAAGCTATTGTCAGACATTGACGTATCTAGAAGTGCTTCCATAGGAACATTTCTCGAGTTAGAAGCTGCAGCAAGGTTATGTAGGTGTTTCTTGATGCACCTTTAAGAAATTGTATAATTTAGTTGGAACTTGGTAATTAGTTGTGGCTACTTTATGAGAGTAGTGAACAAAATAGTTGGTACGGATGTTCTAAATTCATATTCTTTTCAGTTTTTGATGATGTGTATCAGCAACTTTCGGATGCAAAATCTTCTTTTAGTGGCATGGTTACCACACCCCTGTTCCAAGCCAACTCGGACATTTCACTGCTTGCTGGTAGTTCGCTGATTACATCTGATCATGGTAATTATTCTCGTGATGAGATATCAGAACTCGGGAATCCAGGCTATGAAGAAGATTATAATTTTGACCTTGACGTTAAAGGTTCAACCTGTGAATCAAACATTGATGATCATCTGGCAGCAAATGCTAAAGATAGCATATTGAACAGGAGTCTGGAAAACCTGCAAAGATTCTCATGGAGAAAAGTTCTTCATGGAAGAGAAATAGGAAAAAGTAAACCTGTTGAGACCGTGTCTAAGGCTTTGCCTTTCCATAGTGACGGACCACAAACTTTTCCTGAACTGGAGTATCAGGGGTTGGATGGCCATCTCCGAAGACTGTCATCAGATAGCGTTGGGAGTGACTTGACCTCAATAAGAGCTAGTGAAGTATCAAATTTGGGGCTGAATGAATTTTTTGGTGATGATTCCCTTGATTTTCCTGAAGGTGCTGAAACTTCTGGAAGTGATGTTCACGAAAGCTCAAACGTACATTTGCCAAGGGATGCACTAGTTCTTCTTCCAGCATATGAGCGTACTAAGCTGAACAGGGTTCTTGATACTGTGCAACGGAGACTAACTACAGCAAAAACAGACATGGAGGATCTTATAGCACGAGTAAATCAAGAAGTTGCTTTGAGGCAATTCTTGACAACTAAGGCATGCATATTTATGCTTACTAGATTGTTATTGTTTGGTTTCTTATTTTGGCATCAAAATGAAATTATCTAATGTTTCCAAAGCTCTAGCTATGAATTTGAAAGAATTATTATATAGCGTGCTTTTTATGAAGCGGTTTCTCTCATATTACATGAATATTCAGTTCTTGTTGTTTACTGCAAATTTATCTCATTTTCATTGCTAACAGCAAGTTGCTTTCAAGATTCTTACGCCCATATCCTCTTCCTTCTTCTTTATTATTTTGTAAGTGCTGCTTAAGTCATTCCCCAAGAATTTATATAGGCAAATCTCATTTATACCATTTAGCATATAGAAATATTTTAGTAGTTAGGTTATATCTCAAATAAGTCAGGGTTTTGCATATTTGGTGTCCTTAGTATGGTAGGTTGTGGTATTAATAGATATAGCAGACTACATCTTACCAAGCTAATCATATGATAATAGACAATGGTATTCCTTTTTTTGGTTTAGTATACTTATGATTTTATATTATATCATCATGATTGGTTTTGTTTATTGCCAGTTCCTCCATAGACAAGCTATTAACCATAACATATTGTCTTTGACAATGTCATATGCTTGCTTGAAAATTATGATTTGAATGGTAGTGTTGAACTCAAAAACTTATGCATGGTTAACTGGTTGTTGCACATCCCAAGATGACAATGGAGGGACTTGTTGGATTCAGGTGTTTATTGCTCGTGTTATTCTGAATCTGTGCAATTATGAATTTTTCTAGTACGATTGTTGAAACTAATTAAAAGCACTAGTGTTCCACTGATAGTGATAGGTGTTGTATACAAAAATTGTAGATATTTGGAATTGAGCTCGAGGCTAATAGCAGTTAGGGCATGAACGTACTAATAGCAGTTAGGGCATGAATGTAAATTAACTTATCTTTTTTCCTTTTGAAGGTCAAAGATTTAGAAATGGATCTTGAAACTACCAGGACCAATTGTAAAGACAATATGCAGCAAGCTGTTTTCACAGAAAGGGAAAGATTTAATCAAATGCAATGGGATGTGGAAGAGCTTCGTAGACAGTGTTTGGAGCTGGAGATAAAGTTGAAATATGAACAGGTTTATATTGTAACTTCTGATATTTTTACCGTTTTCCATTTTATATTTATGCAAGTAGGCTTAGTCAATTGCATGCAAGTAAATTTCAGGATGAAAAATCACATGTGGAGTCTACAAAAGCTGCACTGATTCAAGAGAATGAACTGTTACTGCATGAGTTGGATGTTGCAAGAGAAGAGCTCGAAAACTTGCACAAAAATCATGAAGAATTGGAATTAAAATCAAAAGCTGATATAAAGCTTCTTGTGAAGGAAGTAAAATCTCTTAGAGGTTCTCAGTTGGAACTGAAACAGGAGCTTAGCCGCTTAATGAAAGAAAAGATAGAAATAGAGGTAACTTATGTTCTCTATGGTTTTCATTTGTTATGGTAGTTAGACTTGGATGGTACCATGGACTTGTATTGCTTGAAACGAGGGGCATGAGATAGGTGATTCAGTGAGCAGACTGATGTTCCAATTCTGATTGTTAAGACTTTAATTTTTAAATATAAAAAATATCAATTGGATGTAATCAAGTAAGGCAGAAAGTGAGTCTACAGCTGAATTAGGCATACATTCTCTTCTTCCTTTTGACCCATACATACTAAATATGGCAAACATGTAGCACTTCGAAGTTCCTTCCTTCCTTTGAAGTCGTCGCTGGAACTCCCCAAGATTGGTAGGCAATGTGCAAAGAAAGAAGGGTGACCATGGGATGGAAAACATTGGCCAACCTTGGCCTTTTGGCTCTGATTAATCAAAGGAGATGAATACACATATTTACAAGGCAGAATGAATAAGGGTTTCTAAGTCTTAATTCGATGCCTATCTGAAGTCCATGCACTCATGTCACTACCCACGGGAGAATTTACAACATGAAGGCTGCATGATATTGAGTTTCTGCATAATTTATTATTCCAATTGTAAGGGGCTAAAGTATCCATCAAAACATTTTGGTCATGTTTTGTCATTTGAGTTATCCCTTCTGTAGCCGTAACTTCCATTGTGTTGGTCTGAATGAATCTTCTTCATCTTCTTAAGAAACATTATTGTGGCGATTTGCATCTTCTATCAATTAATGATGTTTTATGTTCCTGTTTTCAGCGCGTTCTTCAAAAGGAAAAACAAAGAATGGAGTATGTAAATACTTCTAATACAAAGTTGCTGCATGAGTGTGAAATTCTACGCAACAGGCTTCAGGAATGTAGTGTTAACTTTCTCGTTGAAGAAGAAGATAAATTGGTAGTGGAAACTTCATCACCCTCTGATGCTATAGATCTCTTGACAACGTCTGATAACCGAATCGGTCTCCTTCTTGCTGAGGTAACTGTTGCAGCTTGCATCTGATCCACACTAAGCTTATATGTTTATACATGCACCTCATGCCTATAAATAAAGTTTTGGAGCTTTAATTTCTTGTCTGAAGTTCGTGCTTCTGATTATATGCATAAAACATTGATCCCGTCTATTTGAAAGAACAATTGATCTAGCAACTTATTTCAACCAGCTAGTCAAATTTAAGCCTGATGGTAAGCAATCATCAGACGCTGTGCTATAGTAAAGTGCATGCCTATGCTTCATGTTTGATATGAGATCAACATACCTAGACTTCTGATATGCCTTGATTTTTATGGAAATATTTTCCCACGTCCCATGGGAGAATGGCTATACGGGGGCAATGTAGTGATACAACCATAGGTGAAATAGCCAGTTCTATTTTCGATAGCCTTTCTTTTCCATGAATATTTCTGCATTTTTAACTTCTTTTTTCTCATATTATCTTTGGTCTAAGCTTTACATAATGTTTAATGCAAACTTGAACAGGCACAACTCTTAGCACAAGATGTTGAGAACTCTCTGCGTAAATCAGACGAGACTGGGAACAACAATGGCAATGATGGAGCCTATAACGATCCGAGGAAGATGTTGACTGAGATTTTCATCGACAATGCAAGGTTGAGGATGCAGGTCAACTCTGTAATCCGTTATTCTCTGAGCACAAATGCAAAGTCTGATAAAGACGAGGAGGAAGAGGAAAGTCCTTTCAGAAACACAGTCTTGAGCAAGTTCCTGGAGAGATAAAATGTCAAATTATGTTCATACCTTACTGTTAGAAGTTATAACATGTAAATTACGAGACGAAGAGTAAGGGCCTTTTAGGTAGTGCTGCACACCGAGCTCTCATGTGAAGCATTATACAACCATACCAACCTTGACTGAATCATTGTGTTTATAAAAAGATTGTGACATTTTTTTTAAAATAATTGTGCATGATGACATTTCTTAGGTAATGATACAGTATATGTCCGATTTCCTTGGCACAAAACGTAACAGAATTTTCCTAATTGTCGAAAAATTATAGTAAGTTTCAGAAACAAAGCTACGTGTGTTATTGAATGTTGTTAATAGTACGCCACTTCTCTAAGAGAGTTTTCCCGTATTATCGTTCTAGACCTAACAAAAGCCAAAATCAGTATGTACTAATAAGTTTTTGAGGAATTGGCCAACATCCAAACAACTATTCTCGCTTCTCGGTCGCCTGATGTTTATGATTGTACAGTCATTATCACGAAGTGAAGCTTATGAAGCAAAATGGGCGAGAAGGGTATCACGCCAGACAGTTCTTTGAAACGAGGGCTCGCTGCTGCAGTGCAACTCCTGCGAGATATTGTCAATCGAGAAGCCTCTGAAAACATGATTGTGGACATACGTCTGAGAATATAAGTTGTGATACTTGGGTGTACGCGCAAACTACTTGTCCCCTCCAAACATTCCCATCATATCCTTGTTAGCGCCCATTTGCTTCATCAAGTTTTGCAAGCCACCAATTCCGCCAATCTGCTTCAGCATTGATGCAGGAAGAGCTTTGCTCATTTGCTGCGCATTCATATTCCTAGATAATGCACTCATTTCACCCTTTTTAGGAATCTTCAGTCCTTTCATTTTGCTCCAAACCTTAGCAAGACGTTTATACTCTTCCAACATTTCCTCCACATCCCTCACTTGACGCCCAGAACCTCGTGCGATCCTCATAATACGAGATGCATTCATAAGCTTTGGGTTTGTACTATCTAACTCTGTAACATACAAAGAAATAATCGTTGGAAGGAAGCCCAGGATTTTAAGAGTCAAGTAAATTTCACATAATTACTTGCCTTCAGCTGTCATTGAATCCATTATTGTCATGTAGCGCTTCAGCTTTGCCTGGCTTTCCTTTTCATGACCTTTCGGCATTAATTCAGCACTAAATCCTGGAAGCATTTGAAACATCTACAAAGATAAGACAACAAGCGTCATCAAATAATATACGATGCTAAACAAAAAAATGACTACATTAAAACTGTCGCAAATTCGTAATAGCATTACAAGAACAACACAGCACACCACACTTTTTGAGACGCATTAATCTGTAAAAAAGTAAAAGTCTTCAACCTTCCTTGTAATTTCACCAATTTTATTGACTCGTGAACTTATCAAAATTCCCCATAAACTTTTTTTTGTTAAAAATACTGACAAAGCACACACCTAAAGAACCTTTTTCACATGAACAGTCACATCATAGGCGAATGATTGATGATTAACAAACTATAAAAATAATGTGTCAAACAGATTCATTTATTAATTTTATTGACTTATATTTACATATCATTACTTAAAAACAATATTATTTAATACATATTATTATTTTATTTCATTAAAATTAAAAATTCATCATATTTCTTAATTATTAATAACATACAATTTAATATGATAAATAAATTGTCTTTTATTAAATTTTTATTTATTATATAATAATATTAAATTTGATTTCTCGTTTTATGTATAATTTATAATAATTAATTTTATTGACTATTTTACTAATAAATAAAACTGTTACATTTTATTATTTTATTATATATACATCTCATTATTTATACAAAAACATAAATTATTCAATATATAATTATAATTTGATTTAATTGATAATTAATAACAAATTTATTTATCATGTTTTATAAATAATTATTAATATTTTAATCAACTTAACAAGATAGTAGATTAAGTCCTTCATTGAATTTTCACTTTATTATGCAATAAAATTACTGAGTAAACGCGATCAATTTCTTATATTTTACTATAATTAATATTTTTAAATATGTAAAAATTGACAGGTTGATTTTTATTGTTAATCAATAAATATCAATTAACTTTTCTTGTCATATAAGGCAAGTCTACTGGACTTAGTAACAATACTAATTATTTTTTCTTATCATATTGACTCGCTAAATTCAATGTAAATACTAAATAATTTTTTTGTTCCATTGGTCTGTTGCACTAAATATTAATTCTAAATAATTATTACTATAAATAAATTATTTATAAATTTATATTTTTACAAATATATAAAATAAATAATTTATAAATAAAAATGACTACAAATAAATTATTTTCAAATAAATTAAATATTATTATTACATAATTATATGACAATTGCAATACATAAATAAAATTATAAAATTATAATAACAGATTGAGCATCTTCTTCTTCTTCTTCTTCTTTTAAAATTATTATTATTATTATTATTATTATTATTATTATTATTATTATTATTATTATTATTATTATTATTATTATTATTATAATATAAGATAAAACTTTAATGAAAAACTATCATTTTAAATTGATTGAGATATCATTAACTATTAATGAAATATGACAGATTAATAATGTTATAATTTTAATATGAATAATGATATTTGCAACAAAAAATCTACCTGTTTGGACACATTCTTCCTTGTGGTTTACTGGATGTGAATATCTAGGTATCATAAATTTGTGTATTCTATTGGAGAAAGTTGGCAGAAAAAGATTTGCAGGAATTTAGAGTCACTAAGATTTTTGAAACACAAAAAGTTGTAGTAAAATTGGTAAAACCACAAAAGAAGTTAATGTCATTTACCCAACTAAACAAAGGTTAGGAAGATAAAAACCTGGCCAATAGGTCCCATATTGAGTATGTTCTGAAATTGGTCATACATTATCCTCAGGGTAAAGGTCCCTTCTGTAAGTTTCTGAAGAAGTTCAGGCTGCTGATCCATTGGAACAACATCGTGAATTTTGTCCATGAATCCAGACCAATCACCCATGCCTAGTCGAAAATAATATTTACAGGTTTGAGGTCACAAGAACATCCTCAGGAAAAAGAGAAAAAGAAAACAAGGAAAGTGAGATACCTAAAAGACGACTAACAAAAGGTTTAACATCAAAGACCTCAAATTCATCCATATGCTCTCCTGTGCCAATAAATATGACGGGACTTTTTGTAGCTGCAACACTGTAAATGCAAAATAAATGGCATATCAGTTTCAACGCTCAAATAAGAGCAGGAAAAATTTAATGCTTAAAATCATATTGCAGCAAAAGGGAATGTTCCCTTCCCCAATGGATAAATAGATTAGAAACAAAGGAAAAGTGCAAGGAAATATGCTCAAAAAGATAAAAAGCAGAAAGTTTACGTCCATCCCAACTTAACGATAGTTAGAAAGAAAGTCAAACAAAAACATATTTCAGAATTTAAATTGGGAAATCCATTACGAGTAGAGTTGGAAAATTAGACAGTTAATCTAAACCAAGAAAGCTACAATCACCGCAATACTTACGCACTAAGAGCACCACCACCCTTTGCATGGCCATCCATTTTGGTAACAATCACGGCTCCAACTGAAACACTTTGCTTAAACGCTTGAGCTTGATCAAATGCTGCTTGACCAATGCTACTATCCATGACGAAAATAACAAGATCTGGTTTCTAGAGAAATATATGGGGGGAAAGAAAAAGAGAAGGGAAGGTGGATAAATTTATGGAACTTAAATCCAATAGATTAGAATGTCATGAGAAGATTTAATACAAGATGATACCGTTGCTTCAGAAACTTGACGCATCTCCTCAAAAAGAGCAGCTTCCTGTTTGTGACGCCCACTGGTATCAACAATTATTAGATCACAGTTTTCCTGCTTGAACCTTTCCACACCTTCAACAGCAATTTTAACAGGATCTGACTCCATGTAACTGTAGGACAAAAAGAAGCAAAAAAACTAAGTGATTCAACGAACTACACAATAACACTTATGCATTGTTCTACTAAACTAATCTTCAGTTATTATGCATTTATCCCTCAACTGTACAGATAAAAGCCCTATCTTTTACAAGTTACCTTCCATAGAAAGGAATTTTAGCTTTAGTGGCATTCTGTTTCAGCTGATCGAAAGCACCAGCTCTGAATGTATCTGCACACACTAAAGCAGGCTTCCAACCTTTTCTCTGATGATAATGTGCATATTTTGTGCATGTTGTGGTCTTCCCAGACCCTGGAATTTTCAGAAGCAGAGAAGCATGTCCATATCAATTATAGTAGCATAGAGCAAATAAAGTAGCCAATACAAACCATATTCACTGTAAAAACCTCTCCACCTTGTAGACCAACAAACATGACAACACTAGTCTTTCCCTTCTTCGGAGTGAATGAAGGCTTTCCAGGATCCAGCATTCTGCATAGCTCGTTAAATATTGCCTGAAAAACACAAACTAACATCAAATTAAGCCCAAATATGATGAAGACCATTTCTTTTTCTTTAAGAAAATAAAACAACAAAATAAGGAATCAATTTCCTAAATCCGACAAAACTAAACTAAAATTTTGTACTTGTTGGATGATCTTGCGTTTGTTGTGGCCGGCGGCGAGGTCGTCGAGATTGACGATCTTCTTGATGTTAGACTGCATGTCGCGGACGAGCTTGAACTGAACGTCAGCTTGGAGAAGAGCGCGGGTGATCTCGTTGAGGCAGTCGTTGAGGACTTTCTCATCGATGATGGTGGCATTGCTCATCTGTTGAATTGCTCGGGAGATACTCCCGCCTAACTGTGCCAACACCATCTTCTTCGATTTGCTCTTTCGTCAGTCTGACGATTTCTAGGGTTTTGATTGATTCTGAGATTGAGGATACTTTGGCTTCTGGTTCAGAACGACATTAAACGTATTTTTGGGAAGCCGCCCTTCCATTTTGCCTTTTACTGTTATTCTGGCATAGTTCACCAGTATTGGTAAATAATGTATACAGATAAATTTTTTAATTTATTAAATAGTGCTTAATTTTTTTTAATTGTAAATAATATTTTAGTATTGTATAAGTTATAATTTTACATTAACAATGTCTTTAAAAATCATAATAATAGATATTTAAAATAAAAATAATTTATTTATTTATATTAATATTATTTTCACATATAAATAGTAACCATAATTAATATAAAAAAATCATTTAATCATCATTCATATATAAAATTAAGAATAATAAAAATAATAATTACATTAAAACATTACATAAAAGGAATAATAAATAGTCATGACTCTTTAACAATTATAATTTATAATATGAGTTCGTATCGAAGAGGAAACTAAAAGTGAAACCTGAAATAAAAATATTTTCAATTATATTACATATATATAATTTAACATCTATAAGTGAAATTAAAAAAAGAGTAATCAAAAACCTAGAATTTCATTAAATCAAATTGTTACTAAAATTTCATTAACCTCAATTCTCATTTGATACAAAATCTTCGAAAGGAGCTTCATTAGCATCATCATTTAAATTCATTGCATTAAAGAATATGTCAATACTTTCTCATCCAAGATTATCTTCAAAGTTACTCTCATATATCAAATCTGGTTTCTCAGAAATTCAATCTACCAAAAGATCGTTATTGTCAACACAAATTGGATCTACTGAACTACTTATTCTATTAAGAATCTTTGTAAACAATAAAATGAAATTACTAAAAGATTATAAGTATTTATATCTAACTTAATAATGATAATAACATACATTTCCTAAAGTTTTAAATTGTATCGATCAAAGACCAAGTCATTCAATCTTTTGTACTCCAATCTATTCCTTTTTTTTTTGGAATGGATGAATTCAAATATGTTTCAATTTTTTTCATACCTTGTTGCACTCACACATTAACTTAGAATTCAAATTGCAAACTTTTGCAATTTTAGAGAATCACTTCCAAATCGGTCCTTGATATTATACGATGTTTTACTAGATGTTTAAGTGTATTTTTAAGTATTTCTTAGATAATTATCTTGTGTATAGGCTTAAAATTATGTTATTGTGAGATTTTTGTATATATTCTAAGTGTCTGTTTGGTTTAGAGCAATAATTGGATCTTAATTTTATGTTTTATGAAGTGTTTGATGTGTTTGTGAGTATTTGGAATCAGGACACTGAAGAATGAAGAAGATGGAGGAAGCTTGAAGGTGACATGATCGTGCTAGAACGAAAAAACACGTTCATGCTAGAGGGTTTCTGTTAAGTCAAAATGACTTCACGATTAGTGATTTTGAGGAAGCCCAAATAATCAGATGAAAGCAAAAAGAAAGTGAGACAGAAGAAATAATCAGACCGATGCAGAAAGCAAAATCAGACAGAATTAAAAGTGAGACGGAAGCACAAAAACAAAAGATAGACGGAAGAAAATCAGACGGAAACGCGAAGATAGAAAGTGAGACGATAAAATATCAGACGAAAGCGCAAAGCTAGAAGTGAGACAGAAGCATATAATTAAAAGTGAGACGGAAGCATAAAATTAAAAATGAGACGGAAGAATCGATACCACGTCGAATGACTAATCAGCTTGAGTTAGTTACAGAACTCAACTGAATAACTGAATCTTCAAAGATCAAGAATCAAAAAGAAAGAAGTTATCAAGAAGCAGTTGAAGACGAAGACTATAAATACGAGTCGGAGTCGAAGACTAAAGAAGTTACGCAGTTAGAGATTTTTGAAAAAGAGTTAGTGAGATTCAAAAAGCTAGAAATTTTATTGTGCTAAACGTAGAGCTATCCTTATCTGCAACAAAAGCTCGAAACATCTTTCAGCTGAAAGAAGAATAGCAGATAGCCTGAAGAGACTAAGTGTGAAAGAATACTTGTTGTAAGAGACCTGAAGAGGCTCGGAGTTAAAGAATACTTGTAACTTTGTGAAGTATAGTGAAAACTCAGAAAGATCTCTGAGGACTGGACGTAGCCCACGGTTTGGGGTGAACCAGTATAAATTCGTTGTGTTGTTTTAAAAAGGGGATCATTAAAAAAAATACACAATTCAACCCCCCTTCTTATGCATTTGTATATCGATTATTAAGTCTATATTAACGTGTGAATCACTTCAGTTTCAACACGTAAAATTTTTCATTTATTTTAGGGGCTATTTTTGGAACTGAACAGAGTGGAAAAACCCTAGACACGATCCCAAGACCCTAAAGCACTATATAAGAATGTGAAATACAAAAAAAAAACATAGCAATTATTGCATTAAAGTGAATCAAAAGTGGAGAGATTAAGAAGAACATCAAAAAAATTCCAGCTTTCCAAATCAAGAAGCAATTAGAGTTTTTATTCTTTTTCCCTTATTTCTTTCATTATCCTTAATGTGTAATATGACTTTCTTGATGTTAAACATGTTCGTGGAGTTCTAAACTCAAATTAGGAATTATTCTAGATTTATTTTGTGACTTTATTCATTGTTGAATTCAATATATTTCTGAATGTTAGTGATAATTGTTCATGTATAAACTTGACAAGATATCGAGAGAGTGAGTCAAAAGTCATTAGTTTTAGATTGTACAATGAGAGTTTGTACTTTAATAGACCTACGATTATCAAATTAACAATCAATAGAAGAGAGATCTTGGTTGTGAAATTAATTATCTATTAGATAGCTTCAAATTTAATTGAAGACATTAGGGATAGATTTGTGAATTGAGAGATTGTAAATATGAAAATTTTGAATTCGATTAGAATTAATTGATTAGATCCTAAGAGAGAGTAATCAATACTTTAGGAAATCTAGTATCAGACACATAAATTGAATCAATAATAGTAAAGGAAACAAAATAAAGAAAGAATAGTTCCTAAGTATTCAATCTTGATCAAACCTTAATTTTAATTGGTAGCTCACTTATCATTTGATTACTTGTTTTGTTTTATTTATTTTTTTCAATTTCTATTTTTTAAATTTAATTCAAATCAATTTCTGAATACTTTAGACAAAGTTAGGTTCAAATTGTTAACTATTGCATAATTCTCGTGGGAGTTATAACTTTTTATACTATAAGATACGATTCGTATACTTGCTAGTATTGAGAGTTTTATTATTAGATATAAAACTTGCCCAATAGTCACACCTAAGTGATGTTAATTTTCAACAAGTAAAAAAAAGTGAAAAAATATATACTTGAATTAAGTTTGTCTCTTTGATGAATAGTAATTGGCATCCCAAATCACTAAAATCCTCCTTATAAATTTTCATTTGTGAGCTTAGGAGATCTTACATCATCTCATGGGCAACAACTATTGTAATAGTTAATAGCATTCTCCTATTAACTTCATCTTTTGTTGTAAACCTTGGTCTGAAATAGATACTAGGATTAAAAAATGTCCTAGTTGTAATTAACAGAGAGTAAACTTGGCATTCCTATTTCTTATTGATGACTACAAGATAAGATGTGTACAAATTTTTAGATTGGCCTTGATTGCTTCCTTCGCCCTCTCCATGGCATCATAAAAGTAACTCATTGTTGCCTTTTCATTACTATCAACTACATGAAGTAACCGTACCAAAGGCTCACAAACTCAGATGACAAATTGACATCGAGAACAAAATTCAGTATCTTTAAGTATAATTCTAGAAATCTCTAATCCAGCATTAAACCTAGCATGTTAAGATGTAGCCCACTTATCACTTGTAAACATTTGTCTCAACTCTTTCTTCATTATAATAAAACACTGAAGTGATAAGAAAATTTTTCAAATCTTATAATAACAGGACGACACATGCATGATTGTAGATGAACTTAGTCACCTTTTTTGCTTTACGTAGAGTCTCATTAATAATAGAAAAATAACTAGCATCTCTTACATTTTCCAACATCAAGTTAATGCAATGTGCAGTATAAGGACTCCAATAAAAAGAATTATACTTACTTTGCAATCTTCTTCTAGCCGTTTTATAAATAGAATCATTGTCACTAATGAACTGAATAATATTTTTTGGCTCAACTTCATTCACAACTTCATCGAATATTTCAAATAGAGTATCAGCATTCCTAATAAGGCAAGATGCATCAATATACTTCAAAAACATTAGGCTCTTTGCATAATAAACCAAAAAATTAATAATAGGCTCATGTCTTCTATTTATCCAACCATCACACATGATTAAACAACCAAAAGTAGCATAGGCCATTCTTCTTTCATCCAAATAACTTTTAATTTCATAAACAGAGCTACTTAAAAGTTTGCCTTTGTAGTCATCAATTGAAAGAGCTTTGTATCATGGACTGTAGGAGGCAATAACATCTACCATAGGCTAATAATAATAAGACTAGGAAGCATTAAATGATATATTTGAATCATACCACCATCTAGTCATTGCCATGTCCACATTATGAGCTGCTTTTCTTCATTGTAAGGCACTATGAATTGAAGGTTAATCTTTATGAGTTGTTCATGGTGCAAAAAAATTAAACACCTGCTTCTTCTTTTTTTCTAAGATCAGGTGCAATATTCACTTCTTATTGGGTACAAATCCTACCACCTTCAACATTTTCACTATCATCTTGAACACCATCAAACGAACTTCCACTACCAATTTCGTAATTCAATCTCTGCCTTTTATTTTTGTAACATTCCGTTCTCATATTAAGGGTTAAGACCCACTCGAGATTTCAGTACATGGGAGCTTAAAGGGAAATTTAAGGGAATGCATTTTCTT